>JACSVZ010000007.1:7275198-7675807 GCA_014706295.1 Lycocorax pyrrhopterus obiensis
CCCACATAATGAGCTAAGCTCATAAGGTCAGCCCTATCCCAATTATTTGAAGAAATTTTACTGAAACACAATCATGTTGCTTTGGTCCTCATCTTCTCCCATATTTTTTAAAAAGACTACTACCTAAGCAGAGAAAGTCTGTACAGGTGTTAGGCAAAGGAGAATGGTTATTAAAGAGTGGTTGTTGTAGTGTTGTCTTGGACACCAGTATGGTCTGGATTAGCATAGTTGTGTTGTGATTAATGGCCTTATCAAAACTCAGAAAAATTACAGAACTTACACAAAGGAATGCAATATCCGCTACCAGCACAGAACTTAATAACGAGGCAAAGCATGAAACTGTTTGATGTCATTAATAAAATCTATCATGGGATGCAGGAAAGTATTTGCAATTGCATCAGTCCTTGAGAAAAAGGCAGACAAGACAGCTGGGGTGATGGAAAAGATAATACATTAAAGAAAAATTAACATATCTTTGGGGATCTTTTTAGCAGGAGGTGAAGGGATGCTTTTATTCATTAAGGGAAAGTGCAGTTGTCTGAAAGCATGGAGAACATAATGGATAGAAATCTTCACTATCAGAGCAAGCATTCTTTAAGTGGAGCTCCTTACAGGTGCCTGGGTGTTTTATGTAACTAGTGCCATTTCTTCAAGAGGAAGTTTCAGCTGCAGTTGTGTTTTACCTTTGTGTCTTCCGGAGAACATGCCCACTGTTCCTCTCATGTATTTCAGCTAATGATAGCTATGAAAATGCAGTAAGTGTTGAGGTTCTTCATTTTAGCTAAGTCATACCGTAAAACTTTGTAAATCTTCAGAAGCTGGAGTTACTGTATTCTTCTCTTGTGGAGGCCGGTGGGCCTACAGAACAAGGGACAAAGAGAGTCCACTGGTGGGACAGTCCCTAAGTTCCTCCCCAGGTTAGGGTGACAGAAAAGGCTTCCCCCAGGATGCTTTGTTTCGTTATGTTAATGTACCCCAGTTCTGCTTCCCCGCTTGGCCTCCCTGCCCCTTTACACTTAATATCTCTGTGTCCTAGAAGGTTCTCTCTCCCCTGCTTCCCCATTGGCCTTGCTCCCTCGCCACTCCCTCAGAGTTTCCCTATTGATTCCCATTCCCTAGCCCCGCCTGTGTACCACCCCCATGCCCTCAGACCATTGGTCCCTGTTGCTCGCTCTGCTCCCGTATATAAACCTGGACCCTCCTAACTTATTTGTCTTTGTCCCTGGATCCCTTCACGCATGGGGCTGGAATAAACCTCCCCTGTGGAACTCCATACGAAGACCCTTCCTGCCTCTTTGTCGTTGACTCGTCTTTCAAGCTATCTGGTGTGTGTGTGAGCCTGAGTGTGTTGTGTGTCTGCACCGCCGAGCGGCTTCGTTTCGAAGGCGCTTCCGGAAGGTTGTGTCACCTCGTCATCCGCCCAGCCGCCGCGACATTCTCTTGCTTAAATTCTTGCCTGGCTTTGCCTTTCCTTGAGCACTGAAATCCGCAAGCCTTGTGGCCTGTTCATTCCGTGTTGGCCTCATCCTCTTAAAAGATAGGGATGTTTTTACCATTGTACGCTCCTGTGAAATAGAAGACAATAGGCTTCAAGTCACGAGATCAAGTCATGAGGTACAGGATGCAAACACTGCACCTAGGAATAGCCTAAGAGCCTCTCTGGAAGGTGGCTAATTTTGTATCCCTCTGCTTTACAATTCAGAGGAACAGCTGAAGGAGCTGGGGTTGTTTAGTCTGGAGGAAAGGAGGCTCAGGGGAGACCTTATCACCCTCTACAGGAGGATGTAGCCAGGTGGGGTTGGTCTCTTCTCCCAGGTAACAAGTGACAGGATGAGAGGAAATGGCCTCGAGTTGTGCCAGGGAAAGTTCAGGTTGGATATTAGGGAAAATCTTTTCAACAAAAGGGTTGTCAGGCATTGCAACAGGCTGCCCAGGGAAGTGGTGGAATCACCATCCCTGGAAGTGCTCAAAAACCATGTGGATGTGCACATGGTGAACATGGCAGTGCTGGATTAACAGTTGGACCTGATGAACTTTGAGGTCTTTTTCAACCTTAATTGTTCTATGATGCTACACAATCACTGGCCAAATAAGTTGTGCCCAGACTTGAAGAGAAGAAATCCCATGCTGCCACTGGCATTTGGTCACTTGAAATCTGGCACAAAACAGAGAAGCAGAGGTTGCAGAAAATTGCAGAGTTGAAAGAAGCAGGAAGGTCTGCAGTATGCAGATATCTACAGATTTTTAACCACCTAACACTGGTACAAAACACCAAGCATGAACAGAATTCCAGGATTCCCTGTGAGAGGTTCCTGCTTTTGCCCAAGTTCTTGGTAAACTACTTACCATCTGTGCTAGTGCTGCTGACAGTGATGGTCACCAGGCACTGGAGGAAGTCTCAGTCTCATAGTTTTGGGTATTGATGAGATCATCTTGATCAGAGGAGGAGCAAAGGCCAAAATCCAGGTTTTTCTTCTGTCAGCAAACTGGAGATATTCTGTCCTTCCTAACACTCTAAACTGGCACTTAAACATCTAGTTCTTATTAATGAGGAGATATTTTCATTGCTGTGGCTGAATGACTTAAAATAATTGAGAGCTCACTAGGCACATGGCCAAAGCTCTGAGCTAGAAAAATCAAATCATTTATGGATTTTTCTCCTTATTCAGCCTACTTGAGCCACCTACTGATGCAAGGCCTGGAGGTCACAGGTTGTCATAAAGCTGAATGTGAGATTATTTTAAATGAATCTCATCGAGTTGGCTTAGAGTCATATAAGACTGAAGTATATTCATTTACCACAGCTAAGCTCATCTTTTTACGGGGCTTTCTCAGCTCACCTTTGTTTTTTTCTACTTTCAAATGTTTGTCAGCCTGAACCATCCAGTTGCAGAGGACTTGCAAAGGACCACTCAATGAGTTGTATTTTGAACAAGAAGCCTCCAAACTTGGTAGCAGTCAAGGGCTTTCTCAGGGTGTTGGCTACATCTGTTGCTTGCTTCTTGAAACGTTTCTTCAGCTGTGACCTGTTCACTGACTTCCAAGATGCTTGCCAGAAAAAAACCTGCCAGATGCTTTTAAGATCCTGAAGAATGCACATGAACTGCCTGTGACAGGATTTATTTCACTGCATGTCTGAAGGAGGAACATCTGTCTGATGATACCTGTGTTCCTCCAGGCAGTGAAGTCTTGCACCTGCATTATTCTGGCTTGGGAAGATCTCTGCAGTCAGGAGCTGGTTCTAGCTGGGGTGGTGAGTGATACCAAGGTTGCTTCAACTCTTCCACTATTACCATTAGCACAAGGAGGAGCAGAGGATGGGAACTGTGTGCTGACCTGAAAAGGAAATGCGTGGATGTTCTCACTTGATTCGCTTGCTCTGCCCTAAGTGTGGGTTTAGTGCTTTTTTTAGCATGGCACCGTTCTTGGGCACTGTTAAACACATATGCCTGTCAGCAGGATTCTAGTTTGTTCCCTTTCAATCCTCCTGATTATTTTTCAGAAGGTTATTAAAAAAAATCTGAAAGGAAAACACACCTGCTAGGTGAAGACAGATTATTCAAGTGTCAGGAGAAAACCTCCTCCATATGCACTGTAATAAAAGCAAAGAGTCTTAAAATAGACTTCCGTGACTTGCATAATAATTGGAACACAATTTACTGTGGAGACAGCATCAATGTAACTAAGGAAACTTTCCTGTCTGATGGTGGAGGATGAGGAAATGGTATATCAAAGTGCTTCAATCATCGCTTTAAAACTATAATCTGTGTCAGTCAGATTGAGAACACATTATGTGTTCTTCTGCACCATCTGCCCAACAATCAACTGAACTTAGTCTGAAAGTGATGGAAAAGCAGCCCTCAGTAACTTTAGAATATGACATTTATCACATTTAATACCTACTGAAGAAAATGTCTGTTAATAAAAGGGTGTTCTAAAGTAATAATGGAGAATTTCTTTGGGTTTCTGTCTTCATTTTTGCATAAAACTGTCAATGAAAAGCTACCATCTTGCTTGTCAATGTGTAATTGTCTTTTAATGGTTGGCTGCTAAGTAGTAATTTTTTCCCATTTCCTGGTTTCAAAGGCAAAATCTTTTGGTAAGACTTTCCCAGCCTGGAGGAAGTGAAATTGTTTCAGTGTCTTTAATTATAGATGCATCTTAGATGCATCCTGTGCTTAGGTGAACCTCTCTCATCCCATCCACCTCCACCCTACGCTATGCACAGGTGGCCTTTGCTTAGGTTCACCACGGTGAATTAGTTGTGTGTTGCCTGATGATGAGCGCAGATGCGTGCAGGGACCTCGGCCACTACCATATCACACTGCCAAAAGCTGATTAATTCAGAACGTGAGGGAAGGGTGAGGGAGCAGCCCGTGGTGGTTTTGCATTTGTCAGCTATGGCTGTCTTGCAAAGAGTTCAACTTGCCTGAAACCTTCCTCGTGAAGCAGTAGCACAACACAGAGATGGTTCTTGTGGATGGGAGCCTTTGGGAAAGCAGGGGCATGTCCTGTCTCTCGCCTTTCTGAAGACTGCTGTGGTGACATCCTCTTTATGACAAAAGGCAGATGTATACATTGCTCTGGGCTCTGAATGCCAGTCAGGAATTAAGAAAGGCATTGACATTAGATCTGTATTGATGCCATCCTGGGCTTAACTGAGTGACTGAGTGGTTGGTTGGTTTGGGTTTTTCTTTTTCCATTTTATTTCAGAGGATAAATTCCAAATATTTTCTGTAAGCTAGTTTTTCTTTGGCAGTTTCAGAAATGAAACTGAGTCTTGATGGCTAGGATCAGATCCCCTTAGATACATAAACACAAAATCACATTCTAGAGGGCAGGGAAGTCGTGCTGTTCTATCCCATTATTGTGTACAACGAAGGTGTTTCAAAGACTTTTTGTATTAACATTTGCCGAGGAGAAGTAAATTTTTTTTCTAAAATCTTAATAAGATGACAGCACCAACCAGTCAAATCCTGAAATTATTTTAATGAGACCGTGAACAAATGTTCCATGTGGTGATCAGTGCATTTACAAATCACTGACCAAGACTAGCAGAATGCAAGTCACAGAAGCCAGTGCTGAGCACACAAACGTTAACTGGAGCCACTGAAGTGTTCCTCTCCACAATGGGACATTTTCTCTTAGACAAAAGTCCCTTTGCACTTTTTGCTTGTGTTACACGTCCTCTCCATATCACAGGGAGTTCACAATATGGAAAAAAGACAGTCTTTTTTTTTTTTTTTTTGTCCTGTGAACCTGACATTCTGAACAGTCTTGTTTTGCCTGTGATGCCTGTCAAAAATGAACTGTAAAGGGAAGGGCAAGGGGGTAGTCTTAAATATTGAAAGAAATCTAACTTGAGTGAAATCTAATCTGAGTGGCATGTTCATCTTCCTATTTCTTTTAAATGAGGAGAGTAAAGATTCTCTTGCAAGTGAAGAAAACTGAATTAAGCTATGCTGGTTTGCCAGGCAGGGTCAGTCCTTATTGTGTGCCTGAAACCAGTTCAAGCAATGAAGAGCTGGATATTCTGTATCCTTTGGACCTGTTCTGCAGTGTGGGTGCTCAAAACACAAGTATTCTCTGGGGCAGACAAAAGTAAAAATGACTGCATTGTTGCCAGAATGTGTAGAATACCAAATACAATAAAAGACAGGAGAAGCTCCTTTTCATTTTTTAACTTAAATGTTAAACTTCTAAAGTTCTGTAAGTTCTCATTTTTTCACTTGAGGGGGAGTAATAGCTGTGGAAGGTGTACATTCACGTCACAAAAGAAAGATTGAAATCATAACTCTCTTACCTTTTCATGTACTATCTATGACGTGAAAGGCTTGCTCTGAAAGGGCATTTCACTAAAACAGGTTCTTGGTGTTTCTGGGCAACCTCAGGTTTAACAATCTTGCAGTTCTCTAACTATCAGATGACCCTATTAGTCTGCAATAAGAAAACTTTCTCCTTCCAGCTGTAACTAGGAGAGAAAAGCAGCAGTGTTTCCAGCCGGTGCACGGGGATTTCATGTTTACACGTGGTTAGTGGGAACTGCCCTCTGGGAAAGAGAAGTCTTCACCTTTTTGCACTGTCTCATAAGCAGTGGGGGACAAACGTCCTGAACAGTACTTTTACAGCTTAGTGGTTGCAGAATCCGCTTCTTCATACTTGGCCTGTCAGCTAACTATGTCTGAATTGTTTTTTCTTTAACAGATGCAATAAAATTTACTGTCCATTAAGTTTCTTTATGAATGAGCTCTGCTTCCCTCGAAGAAAAATGTGTAAATATACACCCCCTAATTTACAGTTTTGCCAAATCTTTCATGTTCCAACCCAGCCAGCTTTGACCAGTTAATGAAACTGTTGGTCTCTGATGCAGATTCATTCAAAGCAAGCAGTCTAGTGAAATGCAAAGGCAAAGCCCAGCAGCAGTGATGCATGAATTAGTGGTGTTAAGCCTCCTTCAGCCTCCATCTGTATTCTCTTTCAGCTCTGCTAGATATTTATCTAGCAGGAAAAAAAAAAAAAAATAAAGCAACTTTTGGCAATGGCATCTAGCACGATTTCAGTCGGGGTTCTAGATTTCTCCTGCCAGTGACAGAAGTTATGATGTGACATTTGTGGCAAACTCAGTGGTTCTCCCACCTGTGAATTAAAATAGAGAGATAATTGCAGTTACAGAGTTTGAGAGGTTTCCTCTGGTTTTATTGTTTGTCTTCACTTGGCATAGTATTTTACTACAGTTAGGTTTAATCTGATTTAGCTGCCTAACAAACTCACTAAAACTTGTAAAACATTGCAGGAATTCTTAATGATGATGATGGAGAAAGTGGACCATGGGAATGAGAGAGAGGAGGACTTTAAGGGAAAATCCTCATCTTTTTGGAGGACAACTAAAACCAGAATGTCTAAGTACTTTTTTTTTTTTTGCCAATTCTAAAACTTTAGATTTTTGGTGTCAGAACACTCTTTTCTATAAAAAATTACCTAACATTTAATAATACTACTGTAGCATATATTAATCTGGAGTATCATTCCTGTAATAAGTGGAATACAGTCAAAGATTTATTCATGTAGGAAATAGTCAAATTCATGATCTGTTATATACATGAGGCTATAAAGCCTTCTATGCTAGGTGACAGAAAAAATTCATTGTTAACATTAGAACTAAAAAAAAATTTATAAAATAAATTCTGACGCCACCTCCTCCCTTCCCCAAAGACGTGCCCCTTTTGGTAACACAGAGTTTCTGTACAGGTGGTAGCTGAGGCTGGACCATGAGTGGGCCACTCATCCCTGTTCTTTGTGAGTGCCCTCAGATCGTGTCAGAATGCTTGGTGGTGTAATTGCTCTGAATCACTCCCTGTGCTCTCTGCAATCCGGGATGTTTCAGCTGCTGTTATTCCCAGCCCTCCATGAAAGCTCACAGAGGGGGAACACATCCACTGGCTAAAGTACACTCGGGTTAACACAGCTCTGTCAGCCTCAGCAATTGTTGTTTAAGTCTTACCCTCTCTGCCTGGTATTCCACATTTTTTTGGAAACTATATGCCTAGTGGCATTGGTGGGGTTTGTGTATTTTCCCACTGCACCATCAAACTTCAGTGTTCCTTAAAGTCTAGTTTAAACCTGGGGAAGCTTTGCACTTTTATTTTTTCCAGTTTTATTTTTTCTTCTTATTTTATGGAGGAACACCTGCTGTCCCAGGTGACCCCTTCTGTGGATTGGTGTGGCTGTATTGCTACAAGAGAATCCATAATTCAGCTCCTTGTCCAATAAACAAAGCAAGGAAATACAAGGTGTGTTCGACTTGGTAATGTTCTCCAACGGGGCAAGAACTTTTTATCTGATCTGGTATGAGAGATTCTCTCTTTTTAGTTCATGAAGATGGATATGAATCATGTGACGTCGTATGTCTTGATTTAGGGTATTTATTAAATCTGGCTTAAAGGTTGAAAGTAAATGTTTCAATTATTTTCTCAAAGCTTAGGTTTTGAGCTACAGGAAAGACCGAGAGTTTTTCCCCTTTCTGACTGTGTTGCTTAGTTTTGTTTTTAAAAGCATGACAGATTTACTACAGTTTCAAAAAGTCTTGTTAATATCCTACAGGGTTGTGAACAGACTCTCAGATTATTTTTTTTCTAAATTAGCCTACGGATTCTTTCTTTTTTACTGGAAGCAAGAATGTTTTTTGACTGGTTTCTTTTTATTTCACTCTAAGAACATCAAGAATTTAGAAGTAACACAGCATTAAAAGTACCACATCATTAGAATGAACTCTAAGTTACAATGGTAATCAAATAATATATTGATTTTTTTTTTCTTTATATAAAAATGCTTTTTTCCACAAAAAAAGGCCTTTCTGTGGAACACCTCGGAGGGGAGGAGAAACATATTTAGTTTTTAGGCAAAGGCTTTAAAGTCAGATTAGAGACTAATGCTTTTCATCATTGTTGAAAGGGAAGAAATGAATATTTCTCAACGAGTTATTAATTGTATTTGTGCTGATGTTGCCTAAAGGTAATGATTTTTAAGGAAATAATGTAATTATTTTAGTCATATTTGTTTCTCTACACTTTTTTAAAACCCCGATTTGTGTAAATTGTTATCTTCTTTATGGTAGACAGGGATTCGTTTGAAATATTTTCTCCCTATTGTACAAAGTAGTAATATTCTCTAGCCTTTGACCAACAATTGATGTTTTGTCTGTCTCTGCCAGTGCTGGAGATAAAATTTGGACCTGTGAACCAGTGGAAGCCATTTTGCTGCACATACCCTCACTGCAGAAAAGAAAGAATCTTCTTTCTTGCTGCTGGATTGACGTGCTGCCTCATTTAAACAAAACAAAATAATGAAGCAGTGCTGGCATTGTAGAGGTATTCCTGAGCTCTTTGAGCAGACACAGTGGAGTGGAAAACGTGCTTTAATGAAGGAAGCTGGCAGCACTTTACTCCTCTTTTTGTGTTTGTCACAGCCATTAAGTTATTTTGCTTTAAGAAAATAACAAAAACAACAAACACCTCCCCCCAAAACCAAGGAAATGTATTTCCTATAACTCTCAATAACAAGAAATAACAAAGAAAAAAAAAAAAGAGTCCAGGAGGACTGGCTCAATTTTTAAAACAATTTTCTTTGGGGCTTGGCATTTATTTTGCCCTTGAAGGTTTGAGGACATCGAACTTCTCTATTCAGGCCTTGTAAAAAGGACCTGGAAATGGAACTTTCAAGATGGTACATGATATCAGTTTGACTTTTCTGAAAAACAGAAGAAATCTAAGTTGCTACGACTGTCAGAGAATCATTGCCTATTTCACAGTTCTTCTCTTTGCCACAAACTGGCCACAAAACGTGTTCCCATACAGATGTCCTATTTCCAAACACCAAACTCACCTTATTGCCATATGCTGAGTGTTTCAAATGCCATTTGATTATCAGAATGTGTCAGAGTGCACTTACAAGCATGAGAACTTCTACTGATTGAAATGGGAAATGATGAGCTTGTGTTCAGAGTTTGCACAGCAAACAGGAGGTCCTGTTTAATGCAAATCGCAATGGAAATAACTCCCAAATTATGCCTACCTGTTATTCCTATAATCAAAAATGGCAACTGGAGTTAGTACTGCTCTTAACAGCTAGCAGTGTGTTCTACAACCTGGCATCACTGAGTTCTGCAGGTATTTCACAGAAATATTATTTAACTGATGAGTCATCCTCAGAACACAGCATTGTAATGAAATAATGCTTGGCATGTGATAGAGAAATCTAAGATAAAACTGGTGGAAATTGCTTGAGCTGGGGGAAGAGTTTTATTGAAACATGCTTGGGTTTTTTTTTTTAACAAGTCTTTTACAGCAGGAAGCAAAATAAGTGAATATCACCAGGAAATAAACATCAGATTAGATGTTTCTTTTTAGTCCTCCCAGTGGTCCTTCCCTTGAGAGTAAAAAGCATAGAGCTGGATCTTGTGCCACAGGTGAACACTTAATACTAAATGTGTAATTTTTATGGTACCTTGTTTTTTCCCTTTGCTTACAGGTTGAGTTGTTTTCCTATCTTTACCCAAAAACCTCCACCTTCAGTCTAGCCTTTGCTCTTTAAATTTCACTGCAAAGGGTTAAAATGCTGTTTTTATGGGTTGCTTACCATACAAATCAGTATGGAAATCCTGGTTCTGTGTCGTTTTTTCCTGAGAGACTTCAGCTGAGAAGTGCCGATGCAGGAGGAGAACCCACCAAAAACTGACATCAATTCTCAGAGTTAAAACCTCTGCTTCCGAAGTATTTGCAGTGGAACCTTTCTAACACCCTGGTGAAAGAAACAGAAGCTTGTTGAGGCAGGCCCTGTGGAGGAAAGCGTGAGGTTGCTGTAAATAACATGAGCCTTGGGCAGAATTTCTGCTGCTAAAATAACTATATTATTTACAATCTACAGAGAAACAGTGTCTACTGTGATTTCCACACTTTAAAGATGGTCTATATTGCACTTTTTTATCAACAACTAGGTAGAAACACCATCCGAGTGATGTTTAGTGAAATCGGTGTTTAGCACAGTGCTGTTCATAGATGTCAGACTGCAGTTGCCTGAAGATGTGTCAGCTACACTATTCTGTCGATGGCTGAAGATTTAATCTCTTCTAGTCTGAATGTTTTTGGCAAGAAGCCAGTGGAATGTAATCCTGTAGAGGAAATTATCTAACAAAACCAAGGCCCTAAAACTGGGTAGTTGAAAACGTGCAACTGAGATGTTCCAGGGAGGAAGAGGCATGGTACAATTTAAACAGATTGCACCTTACTCTTAAACCCATATGATCTTGTAACTTTTTTGAACTGTGTAGGCTGGCAAACACAAGCAACAGCAGCCTTCAGAGTGCCTGGAGTGGCTGAAAAATAACGCCTTATACATCCTCTAAAACTTCATGGTAATGAAGCCAGGCTGTGGGACTCCAAAACCTGCCATTTAATTTGTTAAAGCTGTAGCAACCTGAGGAACTGAACCAATATCTCTTATGTGGACTATTTTGAGGTAACTAAAATAAAAAAAACTGGAGTTTTAAAAAAAATCTCTGAAACTCCTGTACCGCTTGCTGTTGTGGACTGATGCTTCTGGATCCCATCTTCTGATTAGTACTACACACCTACTGCAAATATTAAGACTTCTGAATATCTTTTATTCATGAAATTTCCATAGTAAAGCCACCCTGCACTTGACTTTATCATTTAAATATGTGATGCTTAGTATTTCAGTAACAGCAAGAATTCTAAAAGTTTATTGAGCTCACATATTCTGTTCTAGGCTCTGGGACCCAGTTGTGTTTTTAAGGAAGTTTTCTGTAGGGCACAAGAGACTGTTCCAGCAATTTTAAAGCAAATAGCATAAAGAACAGGAAGGTAAACTGGAGTATCTACACAGGGCAATTCAGCTGCTTGTTTCTTTAGATGATCTTGAAGTATTGCTGACTGGTGGTAGCTTATTCTGTGAATGAACATCCTGTGTGTTGAATTTAGAGAGGCAAATAGAAATTCATGCCCTTTCTTGTCTTGAACTGTATAAAAGTAGGTGATTTTATAAAAAGAATTCTTTTTATAAAAAGAATTATTTTTCTTAGTGTGCAGGCTACTTAAGGCCAACAAAGGAATAAACAATTTGATATTTTTCTGACATCCGGATGAATTTGGCAATGAACAAACCGGTAGCAATAATGACAATGTGAGTCCTGTTTATTTCTGAACTTGACTAGAAAAGACAATACAAGGAAGGGTGAAACCACTTCAGCGCATTGTAAAAAAAAAAAAGTTCTTACTAGCAGTCCTCCTGTCAAAAAAAGCCTTGGCATTTTTTTAATCTTTTCATGTGATTGCATTAGAGTGAAAGCTGTGGGTTAGTGGACTGCTGGGTGCCTGTTAGAAAATGCTTTTTGTAGCTTTTCTTTGGCCTAAAGAAGCTGTGGATTATGTGTGTGTGTGTGTGGTGCTGATAAAAATTCAAGCTGTAAATTAAGCTGTAAATAATATTGCAGCTGGAGCTGTATGTGAAGCCGGCTTCTAGACTGGAAATCCTCGAAATTATGTAACAGCATTTTTCTACCTCTTGTGCCCCCAACCCACAGAGATGCAATGAAACTGTTTCTTCCTTGCTTCAAATAACTCACATTCACTCAGGTTGGCATCCAGAGTTTTTGCCGAGCTGTGACATGGTTCCATTTGTGTGGTAACTCTTCCCTCTAAAATTGTCCTGTTGCTTGTTTTCACTACAAAGTTTGACTGTAGTGAAAGGGTAATGCCCTGAAGTGCCCTGTCCTTTCAATCTAAGCAAAATCTCAGTGAAACAGGTGCTCCATTTCTAAATGGTAGAACTACTAAGTTATTTTCCTTAGGTTTTTTTTTTCATTTTGACCAACATATAATTCTTTAGGCTCAAAGAGACATGGTGAATTCTCTGGAAAAGTGAATGCTGCTTTATGCTTTGAGGTTGCTTTCATTTGTTACATGGCTTTGCCAGTGCTTGATTTGGTTTGATTGTCTCTGTAACTGAGCATTTGCTGAATTCCACGGAAGATTCAGAGAATTTCTTAAGCATTTCATAAGCAGTCCATGCTGGTTCTTCAAGATTTAGAAGGCAAATTATTTGTGTTTCATGTCAAAATGTTGAAGAATGTTTCTAACCTGTGTTGAACATCGTAATGCCTGGCCAGGTAAACTTTGAGATGCTTTGCTTTGTGGCTATATGAAGGTATGACAGAAGAAAAAAATCTCTACAGTCTCAAGGATTTAATTACCTGATATTTGAAGCAATCTGTAGTGCTTCATCAGTTATGCTGAAGACCATAAAACATGTGCATCTCACAGAAAAAAGAATTCAAGGAGTTTGGGAGTTGCACAGCAGAAGAGCATTCTGCATGTGACTCCAGTGTACACCACTGGGAATATTGTTCTTTAGTAAGGAAAGAGCCTGGTTGGAAGTGCATGGGAAATTTTAAAAACAGTTATCTTTTCTTTCTATTAGAACAAGGCTTTCTTCAAAACTTTTATTTAAAACATTTGATAGGTTGTCTGAAGCCTGTGCTTTGAAATATTCTCTTCAGCAGTTCTAAAATCTGGAGTTCTGCTTGACTCCAGACATACCTAGAACTTTGTGAATCCTGCATGGGTGATCTCTACTTGCTGGTACCGTCCTGGCTGTTGAAAGAACTCCTGTCTCTCATCCAGTGCTTCCTCTGAGGCCTTCCTTTTCTTTTCCTGGCATAACTTCTGCAAGCATCTCTCTTTATTTTGTAAAGAAAACGAAAATGCTTTTGGAAGTAATAATGTGTTGCTCCATGAGTGCTGGTATGGAGCTCACGTGCAAACCCATCAATCGCTGCAGCCCGTCTCGTATGGAACAGTGAAAGACCACAGCAATGTATCAAAACCTGAACTTTATTGAACTATAAGACTCTTAAAAGCTACAACTAAGGGGGGACAAAAACGACTGGACCCCCTTGCCTAAAAAACAACAACTTCCTTAAATTTAAAAAACTACAACTTCTACCTAAAAACATTCCTATAAAAAATCTAAGACTAAAAATGAGGAGCTTCAGCACAGCTATGGTCAGGAACATCCCAGTGCCGGGCGTCGGCACTGGTCATGCATTCCCTGCCAAGCGCTGCTAGCCCAGAGCGGGGCTGGAGCCGGAGAGACACGGGCGAGGGGAGAAGTGGACTCTCCTCCTCTTCCAAAGGCCACATCTCCTTTGGCTCCTCTCTCTCGGCGGTGCCTTGTTCGCAGAGCGCTGCTGCAGGCACAGCTCCATCAGGGCACAGTTGTCCCTGAGCAGCCGCAGCAGCTCCTGGCGGCAGCAGCGTCCCTGGCAGCGCTTCCCTGCAGAGGCTGAGGGGCTGCGGCGCTTCTCCTGCAAGACACACAACATGGAGGGCACGGGGATGAGCCCTGTGCCTCTGGCTTTGGCCTCTGCGCCAGAGCCTGGCGCCTGGCCAGGCTGGCCCGGGCAGAGGCTGCAGGAACAAGAGCCGCGGCCGGGGCTCTCTGAGGCTCAGGCTGGGCCCGATTGCTGCCCAGGGCCTGAGCCCCCTCTGCCTCGGGGCCTTGGGCCAAGGGCTGGGCAGGAGGCCCAGGAGCCCTGGGGCCTGCCCAGCTTTGCTGTCCCGTGCCGGCTCTCAGGCCTGGCCCGACACCACCTTGGCCCAAGGCTTTGGTGGCTCCTGGCCCCAGCTGCCTGACGCCGGCCCTCACCTCTCCCCAGCGTCTCCTGAGCCTCCTGCCCAGCCGGCGTGCCAGGAACATGCCGCTTGGCAGCGAGTTCAGGGCTGAGCAGGTCCAAGAGAGCAGCTCCAGGTCATCCCAGGCGCTCGTCTCTGGGCCCGCGAGCTTCTGCTCCGGCTCCTCGGGAAGGACAGCGTCCCCCTCAAGACGGCTGCAAGGGTCGAGTCTTCCAGCCAGCAGCAGGAGCACGGAGAGCTGCAGAAGCCTGGAGAAGCTTCGGCCGGCCATCGTGCTGCTGTGGGACGAGCTGCCGCTTCTGCACGCGCTCGGCACGTCGCTGCCACACGAGTTCAGCCCGCGCTCTGACCACAGCCACGGGCTGGGGACAGTTGCCAGCCACCGCGCTGGCCCCAAAGGCTGTGATGTCACAGGAGCACCGAATCCCTTGGCTTGCAAGAGCCTTCTGAGGTCATAGAGTCCTGCCTGGGACCCATCCCCAGCATGGCAGCTGGAGCTGAGCTTTGAGTGCCATGCCCAGGCTTTCCTTGAACACCTCCGTCTGACCTGGGTAGCCTAGTCCAAAACCTAATCACCCTTTCTGGGAAAAAAGTCTTCCGAACATCCAACCAAAACATCCCCTGGCACAGCTTACATCCCCTCTGTTTTGCAGCTGCTCTCCCTTGTCCTTGCCCACCTGGCACAAGTCTGGCACTGACCTGCCAGCAGTAGAAGAGACCGTGCCAATGAGCGCTGCTCAACTTTTAGGACATTCAGAGGGGCTCCTCTCCTTCTTCTTTCTCTCCTTCCATTCAAGAAGAAAGCAGCAGCTCAGGAAAGACCTGCTGGTTCATGTCACAGACAGGTTGTACAAGAGGAAAGGTCAAGAAATAGACCAGGAAAAAGCCTGAGGTTGGAAAGTAGAAGCTGTTTTGTTCTGGAAGAGCTTTTCAGGAAGCAGAGCCTGGCCTTTGAAGATGACTTGCAGCAGCACACGCAAGGCAGTTCTAGGATGCGGCTGCCGTGGCAGCAGGACAATGTCAAGGCCCCCTCCACTCCTAGAGCTCTCAAAGCAGGGTGGAATGGAACTCCAAAGTAGCAGAAATTGTGTCTGAAGGGTAAGATATGCATAGAGATCAAGTTCAGTGGGAGAACGAGCCGAGGCAGTCACCTTATACGTCTGAAGAAATTTGTCAGGTACGCGGCGCACGCTTAGAGAATTCACTGAAGTGTCTGTACTGTCTCAAGAGTAATCATTGACCGAGGAGTGCAATAAACAGAGGAGTGCAACATCTCTCGGGGATATTGGGAGTTGGGATTTGGAGCGCCGTCTGTTTGGGCCGAGATCCAGAAATGGTGCTCAATAAAGTGTGGCCCTGCTTGAGGCTGCCCAGCAGTGGCAGAGATGTGCCCAGGGCTTGGTGGCAGCACCTGCTGGAGTAAGTGTCGCTGGCACAGGAGGTACATTGAGCCAGACACAGAGCCCTGTGGGAAGGATGGAGCTGCCCAAGGCTGGGGCTGCATGGAGGGCACAGGGCCTCTGCCTGGAGACAATGGAGCCTCACCTGTGCGAGACATGGTATGTTTGAGGCACTGTACCAGGAGGGGAGCAGGCTATGGAGCTCCAGGAAGCTGTATGGAGAGAGGCTGAGGGCTCTTGGTCTGTTCAGCTGGAGAAGAAGAGACTGAGGGGAGACCTCATTGTAGGTTTATGTTTTTCTTAAAATCTGTAGCAACTTAAGGCCAAACTAATCCACAAAACCCTGAGGTGAAGGGATTATACAAATCTGAACTGTCAGCATTACAAGACCATTTCCTCTGCAGTTCATCAGAGCAAGTCTGCATCAGGGCACAGGTATTTTGTTAGACATTCTTGGAGCAGTGTGATATTCCAGGCCTAACCAAATAAAAACTTCAATCTCCTCATACCACGAGAGCTGTTATAATACCAAGCTGGACTGAAAGCTTTCTTGCTGTGGAGTCAGTTTTGTTTAAAAATGGCACAAGGGCTTTCTTTTGTGTTTCAGGGTGGTGGTGGCTGTGGTTTTTATGCAGCAAATGGATCAGAGAAAAGATAACTCCTGGACATCACCAAATCCTTTAAAAACCAACCAAATAAAAACACATCCAAAGCAGAAGACTTTTTCATCTGTCTAAGAAAGATAATTAATTACTAACATACTCTAGGTATTTTAAGGTGAATTTTTTGTTTGCTTAAGCCGTGGCTGCAGTATCTGATGAAAGAAGGTGTCATATGGAAAATTGTTTCAGCAGTCTCAAATTGTAGAACCCGTGTTTCAGCTAAATTACATACTTGGATGTAAACTTGGCAAAAGAGCATCAACAGAGGCTTTTGTGCGTTTACTCTAACCACTGGCTGAAGGACAGCTGGCCAAATCTCATCTTTAAAATGATTTGGATAATGTTGATTGGGAAATGGAAGAGTTAAACCAATTGATTTCACCAGCCCTGTCCTTTAGTGGTGTCTGTCCTGCCTTACATTAAACCAGTAAGGCAGAATCATATATTTTTTTATAATCTCTGGTTGAACAATAAACTGAACCTACAGAAGTAATTAGTTGCTTCTAACCATCAATTTGAATTACAAACGACAATTACTTTAATGTTCCATTTTCTCTGATCTCTGTTTTGAGTTTATAGTCACTTCTGAGGTTCTACCCTTCTAACCCTCAGTAATGGTTTCATTAACTCTCTTTACTCTGGCATAGCGCTCTTGAATGCTTCAGTGTCAATTCCTCTGAAACAGTAAGAAGATCCAAGCCTGTGCCGGAGCTCGCAGTCTTCTGAGTCTTGGATTATGATTTCTCAGCGCAGAGCTCCAGCAACACACAGCAACCAGGAACAACCACCTCCTTTTTGGCTCCTCCCAGGGCTTGATTTATAGGGCTTGTGCCCGCCCTGCAGCCACAGCTGTTTGTAGGAGCTTAATGAGTACTTTAGGTTGAGGTGGTCTTAATTAATAATTGGTTCCTGGTGTGGATCCTGGTCTTGAGTGAGAGTTTGGCTAGTGCTTACCAACAGGGTTTAAATACATTATACAACACAAGCCTTCAGAAAAGAAAGAATTTGGAAGAAATTATAACCCCCTGTATTGCAGGAATGGGAGGAAAAGGAGTATTGCAGATTTTTAAGCTTCTTTTAAGGAATTTCTGTCTAGAAAAGTAATTCTCTAACGAGCAATTGAAGAAAGTCACTTTCCACCTACTTACTGATTTTTTTTTTGAGACATCAAAGAACATGGGTAATGATGATAGTTGATGCTAGATTTAATTGGTACTTGGGCTGCAAAGCCTTCCTAGGAGTTTGTTCTCCAAAGGCTGACACCCATTGTGCTTAAGGAGAAGCTCCATTCATGCATTAAAAACTGATTAAGACAGAAAAGACAAAGAATAGGAAGAAATCATCAGTTTCCAAAGAGAAGACAGTCATGAGCAGGGGAGGTTGGGATCTGCATTGTTCAGCATACGTAGATGTGATCAGACAAGCATGTAAATAGTGAGGGTACCATAGCTTTAGTAATTTCTAAAGCCAACTGCAAAAGGTGGGAGAAGCCATGACCCTGAACGACAAGTTAATGAAATAGCAAAATTACAAAAATTCATTGACGTATGGAGTTCCTGTCATGGGAGAAGGGGCTGCATATATGAGACTCACATTGGCCAAGAGCCATCTAAGAAAGGGGTCTGTGATAGGCCTGCACAATCTGTTCATGTTTCTTTGGAATATGAGAAAGTACTGGTTCAGAATTTTGTGAATTTGTAATTGCTTGCACAGCTAGTGTAAGCAATCACTTGCCACCAGTGACACAGACAGCCTTTAAGCCATTAAATGTGTTGAAGCTTTTCCAGGCAAAGCCTGGCAAAAGGACTATTCTTGTCCCTCAATATTCAGAGCTAGACAGTATTTGGAAATACAATATTTGGCTGCCTCAGTTTTTGTTTGACATAGTGCAATGATTTGTATTACTATAGTTAAAGATAGAAAAAAAACAGCATTGAGGAATAGTTTGAGAAAGCCAAAATTTCTAGATGTCACAATTTAGTTTGCATTTACTACTTTTTTTTTTTTTTATTTTTGCATCTGAATATAAAAAGATTCAGAGATTGAGTGGGCTGCAATCTCTGGAAATCTGTTTCAAATGTTTCCAAGGTTTAACACCCAAAAACAAAGAGACTTGAAGTTGCTTAGGGACAAGGTTGTCATTGGAGGTGTAGGGTGTAGACATATGACAGCTTTGAAGAGAACAGAACATAATGCTTCTCTTAGAAACTGTAGACATGCCACTTGCAAAGGACCATATGTTGCATCTTTTACTCCTGCTGGTGAATTGCTGGTCACACATGAGTCACTTGAGATGGATTAACTGAGAGTTTTGTGGCAAAAAAATGGTGCAGTGTAATGCTGCCAGGAAAAATAAATCACACCAGTGCATAAAAGTAACTAGTAAAGAAGCACAGCAGAGATCAATTACAGTATGAAGTGATTTTTGATGGTTTTGATAGAAAAACATTTTGGAAAGACAAATGGACAAGATAAGCCTGGCAGACACTGAGAATGGAAAATGCCATCTGGAAACAGAAAATACAGACATAAATTTTATAGCAACTGTATAAGGGAGATGGAAAATGCCTTCTAAGCCATGAACCTGGTGATGGAGAAGACAACACACACTCATGTGCCCCTGGCTCTTGCAGGTTGCTTTTTAATCTAAGTTTCCAGTAGATGTTTTAATGTTCTTTCTGGCTCTGTTCTGTGCCATTTGCACGAGGTGTTTTCTCATTGCTTCATGTGCAGTGAGAGCTCAGTCCAGAAGACAGGATACAGTTCAGTTTTCCCCTTGAAACAGTGTTGGCACTCTGCTGTTTCTGTATTTTCTGCATTGTTCCATTTCTTCCTTTCAGTGCTCAGTGAATGGTTTTGAAATGATGGAGCCCATGGCTTGGACAGGTGCACTCTTTAGTCTGGAGAAAAGGAGGCTCAGGGGTGACCTTATCACTCTCTGCAACTCCCTGAAAGGAGGGTGTATCCAGGTGGGGGTCGGTCACTCCTCCCAGGAAACAAGTGACAGGATGAGAGGACACGGCCTCAAGTTGTGCCAGGAGAGGTTCAGGTTGGACATCAGGAGGAATTTCTTCACAGAAGGGGTGATTAGACATTGGAAAGGGCTGCCCAGGGAGGTGATGGAATCCCTATCCCTGCAGGTGTTCAAGAAAGAGCCGGGCATGGCACTTAGTGCTATGGCCCAGTTGACATGGTGCTGTTCAGTCAAAGGCTGGAATGGATGATCTTGGAGGTCTTTTCCAACCTCAGTGCTTCTGCGATCCCTGGATGTTAGTTACGTGAATGCCATTGGATGTCTGCGTGTTAGACACCACATTAGCTCTCCTCCTTGGGAGGCTGCAGTGGCCATGTGAAGCTGAATTTCCCTGTGGTTGGTGCTTTGGTGAGCAGTCTTTGCCAAACAGTGAAAAATGAGGAGTCCTGCATGATGTAAAAGAACTGGTGATTGCTAAAAATGCCACAACGGGTGATGTGTAACAGAATTAGTGTAAACTTCAAAGTGGTGATTTTTAAATGAGGGATGGGAAAGATGACAGAGAATAATAGTAAAGGGACAGAGCAGATATGGACCCAAAGAAGGCAAGAGAGAGAGTAAGAAAAAGAGAAAATACCAGAGGAATAAGGATGATGAGAATGCGTCCCGTTGTAACAGGAAAAAGTAGTGTTTAGTTTTCTCTTGTCTTCCTCCATCCTACTTTTCATTAATTCAGCTTTTTTTCCGATTTTCGTTCCTTTTGTTTTTGTTTTGCATTCAGTTCATATTCATTATCTTACAACATCCACTTACCAAATCCCTTACCAAAATCCAAAACCCAGCTCCAGAAAATGCAGAGGCATCTCTGCAACTCCTGCATACGCCTTTTATGGTTTAATAGAAGTTTCAGATTGGTTTAAAATTTGTGAGAGTGATGACTAGGAACAATAGACACCAAAGTTCATCAGATCACGTCCCTGGGGACTGAATACCTGACCCTTATCCTCAAAATAGAGAAAGCTGCCTCTTTTGAGGAGCTAAACGCCCAGTTTTATAATTTGAACTGTGGGAAGAGCTCATCTGCAGAAGGGGTAATGTCTGCTCAAGATGTACAGGTCTTGATTTGTGTGTGCAGGCTCGGACATCAGAGCTTCCAAAAAGATTACCTTCTCAGAGTAATTCAGACTTTCCTAAATTTATTTAGTCATCTCTCTCCACAATGTAAAATGCTGTGTTGCTTAGTGAATGCCTTTGGAATTTTTTATCACCTTTCCAAACAAAAGATGTGATAATCATGGGTGAGAGGGAAGAAATAATAGAAGAAAATCTCCTCAGACTAGATAATAATGAAGATTATATCTCCACAAACTAATAGGACTTCACCTAAGAATCTGAATAGAATGTGATAAAAATAAAGTTAAAAAGTTAAGCTTTTCCACTGATTCCTAAGGAGGTGTAGGAAACCTGTTCTTATAAAATGGGATAAGTATTTTTGGTTCTGATCTTTCAAGGACCATCTTACATGTTAAAGTGTTTTAACCTGCATCAAAATGCAGCAATAAAAATATAGTTCTTAAACATTTCCCTTCCATGAGCTGCAATGATAAGTAAGAAATACTAACTGAATTACTTATAGGTCACTTTACATCTGTCACTTATCTTGCATTATTTACTAGATTGTGAGGTAATAATTCCTCAGCACTGTTTGAAATGGTGCCCTATTACAGCAGTGTATCTGGGGGAAATCCACATTAAAGCCTGTAATACATATATGTTTGAGAAATGTGAAATAATGACGTAAAACAATTGGCATAGCATGACATAGCACCGCAGTATCAGGACAAGGATAAAATCAAGACACATATTTTAGTAACCTGCACAGTAGATTGTACTGCCTCAAGCTTAAACACCTGAAGCAGAAAACACCACTTTGATTTAAGAGAAAATATTTCATAGACCTTGTGCTCCCCTATAATTTAAATGTTCAAAAAAGAAACATTTAGGGGTTTTACCACCTAATTTTCTCCCTGACTATAATGTGAGGCTGGCAGCATTTCTATTCTCCTATTGTTCCTTCTCCCGTTTTTGCTCCCATTAAATTATAAAAGTGGACTGCTTATGTATTTATGTAATAGGTTGCACGAAGGGGTCTCATCTGGATTGTAATACTAAACAATAAATCAAAATGACAAAACCAACCAATTTCTAAATGGCATACACTTGGATACCTCCAACTTTGTATAAACACATAAAAGAAGACTTTTAAAGAGACCTGTCTAGAATATTATTACCAGAGACATGAAAGCAAGCGCATTTTTGGTGTATCAAAGCATCTGGAGGTTTCGCTATGAAGTCAGTTTTAAGAGTAGCTTCAGTAAAATCAAGGCTCAAGTGAGGAGACAGGAGTGCAGCTTTGGTAGTAGGAGAATGTGGTTATAAATGAAAATATATTTTAAACATGATCAGAGAGCTGATGGGAACAAAAGGCTAATGAACTATTAATAGTTACTGTAGGTTAATCAATTATGTGCTGTTTTAAGCAACCTATTAAGCCTGTGAGACACATTACCCATCTCTTTCCAAATGCTTGTGTCACTTAAGGATGTGTTTACAGCCATTAGTAACAAGTACTGTTCACATTTGTTTATAAAAGCAGTTAGTGCTTAGTGTTTTATAAATTTCCATGGAAAATGTGACTTATTAATGCTGGTTACTCATCCCTTACCTGCACTGATTTCAGATAAGTTGTGCTTTAAATTGAGAAGTCCCAGGATAAGTCCTGGATTCTGCCTAAATTGCTGAAGAATTCATATTTTGTGACTGCAGGCAGGGCTTACAAAGATTAAAGGAAGTCTAGATAACACTATTATTAAAGGCTTCAGCCATAGCACTTCCTGCTCTCGATTGCTACCAGAAGCAAAGCTGTAACACTGAAGTGTTACACAAAGATAGGAAATAGGAAAATAAATGATGGCATAGACAAACATTCATTGCAGACCAAGTGGATTAACTGACTTACAGGGTGGAACTGTTCTAGTATATTCTGTTTTGTCTCTTACAAAGCTTGAACTTGTTCATTGACTGCTTTGTCCAGCAAACTTCCCTGGATTATTGAAAATATTTTTTCTTAAAATGTAAGTATTGTTTTCTCATTCAAATACCTTGTGTTATATATTCTCATTTCCAAGGGAGCTCTCTTGGGCTCACCTTTGCTAGTGTTACCACTGGGGAAGTACTTTTAAACTGGCCAAAATTTCAGTTAGTTTTCAGAGAGGCTCAGAAGACTGAGGGGGCAGTTTGTTTTTTCAGCTTTATTGGCAGAGTTGACTGCAGCTTCTGTTGGTTGTATGTGTGAGTATTCATCATTTTTACTGTTTCTATGGTGTACCAACTGATGGAAAGGAAGAAGTCATTCTGCCTTTTGGCAGGACAGTTGCCTGCCTTCTCTCTTGAATACTGGGTCTTGCTTGCAATTAGTTTAAAAATAACAACCCCAAGCCCTAAGACAAATCATCTGCTTTTACTTCTCTTAAGATATTGCAGTGTACATTCGAGTTGTTGAAGGGTTTGAACACTCACATGTTTATGCTTCAGAGTAGTAAGTCCTGGTCCCTGCTGGGCTTTCTGCACACAGGCAAGCCCCTGGTGGCACGATCAGTTCTGGAGCGTGACTACAGAGTGCAGTCAATCCACAACATTTGATACTCTGGCTTTCATTGGATAAGTGTTTAAAATAATTTTAGAATGTTAATTAACACGTGCCTCATTGTTTCTAATACTGGATATGCTAGTTGCATTTCTGTCTTCAGACTATCAAAAGAAAATGATCTCATATAGTACAAAAGTCCCTATTTAATAGCAATGGAAAAGATTCATCATGTGCCTTCTCTCAAATCAGTGAGATTTCATATTGAGAGAAATTTGCCTTTTTAATGTGTTTTCGGAAGTAATGTAAAATATGAGGTGAAGAGAGGAAAGCAGCATGGGTATCCTGAACTAAATTGTGAGTTACTGATCCTGCCCCTGATACTGAAGCTAATTCTGGATGTTCTCAGATAAAGCGTATCCCTGTGGAGGTGGGGGAAGCGATGAACGGATGGATACGGGGCTCGCTGGTCTGGATGCGAGCAACCATTCGGTATTCCCAGTCCAGCCTCGGGGGGAGCGGGCACGCCAAGAGGCTCAAAGCCAAACACATCGCAGTAGTGGGTGGTCGCTGAGAGCCGAGAGCTCCGCTGAGCCCAAGGCACGGCCCCGGTGTCACCCCTCAGGCAAATGGACGCCTCCGGGTATGAGCGGCGACACCGCCGCTCTCCCAGCCCCGGCGCACAGCGAAGGGCAGCCGGCGGCTGCCGACGCTGCCTCTCCAGGCTGGGGATCCTTCGCAGCCAGCCCGGGGAACGGCAGGAGGGAGGGAGGGAAGGAGGGAGGTGCCGGCCCGGCCCCCGCCCCGGCGGCAGCGCGGCGGAGGGGCCCCGGCGCCGCTCCGTGTGCGAGCGAGGAGCAGGTGGGTCCCGCCGCATCCCCGCCCCGCCGGCCCCGGCGCTGGGAGCGGCCCCGCGCCAGCGCCGCTCGCCATTGGAGCCGGGCGCTGTCAGTCGGCGGGGGGCGAGTCCCGCTCCCCGGCAGGCTGCTCCCGAGGGCTGAGGCTGGCTGGAGCCGCGGCCGGTTGCGATGGGGAGCGGCGTCGGAGGGAAGAAAGTTTGCCGCGCTCGGGCACTGGGCTGCCGGCGTCCGTGATGCCCGGGGCGGGGGGCGGTGCCTGAAGGCAGCGGGCAGCCGGGCGGCTGGCACGCCTCGCTGTCTGCTGTCGGCACTGCCATCGCAAAGTTTCAGCTATTTTCATGTACTCAAAGCCAGGATTCTAATTATCAGCCCTCCCCGCCCCCACCTCTCCTTCTAGGTAGGCGACAAGTATTTTTTATTCTGTGGATTAGAGAACTTTTTGCATGGAAATTTACTGACTTCGGAGTGGTCTCCGTTTCGGGGAAAGGGGGGAAAGGATTTCTTTTCATCGCAGATTATTTTTGTTTTCTGGATCACAGGATTTTTGGAGCTATATGGAGGGATCTCAGGATGGTGTGCACCAGGAAAACCAAAACTTTAGTGTCCACTTGCGTGATTTTGAGTGGAATGACTAACATCGTCTGCCTGCTGTACGTGGGCTGGGTGACCAACTACATTGCCAGTGTTTATGTGAAAGTGCAGGAGCCGATCTCAGAAAAAAAGTTAGAAGAAGACAAAGGGGACACTTTAAGGATTATAGAAAGGCTGGACCATTTGGAAAATGTCATCAAGCAGCACATCCAAGGTACCACCTCACCCCCGCTTGCTCGCCCTCCTCTCCCCTCCTGCCGCTTGCCGTGTGCAGGCAGCCTCCATCCCCTCCTCTGTGTCGGCCGTGTGTGCGTGTGTCGCGTCTGTCGCGATCGGCTGAGCCATCGCCGGCCCGGAAGAGCCGGGGCTGCGCGGGGCGTGCGGGATCGCCGGGGGAGCCCTCCCGGAGCCCGGCCGGGGAGCGGCGGAGGCGGGGGGGACCTGCGGGAGCCGCCCCCACCCGCGGGGCTCGGCCTGGGGCTGGGATAAACCTCAGCTCCCTGCCTGCCTCTGCCTTCCTCAAGTAGGGGTGCGCGGGGAGGGCTCGGCGCCAAGACCCGCTTCCCGTCGTGCTGTTCTTGTATTTTTTTTTTTAATTTCTATTTGTTATTTTTCAAAATGGTTTGCTGCGAGTGGAATTCTTGTTCTCCTCCCCCTTTAAGCCTGACTCTGCTAATCCGTGCTGAGTCTCTGTGTTCCTTGGGGTGATGAAGGTTTTCCCTTAGTGCTGCTGTATTGCTGGGAGCCTCTTGGGATTATAACTGGGGCAATCTCTTTGTGTAATGCCTTTTAATTTGATCTCCTTTTAATGAGTGCTCTGGGAGAAGGGTTGAAGTGGGCAAGCAGTGGGAGAGAATAAGATTATTTCCTGTGAGTTTGGGATTTTACATGACTTTTGCTTTACTGGGGGATCTTTAGTGTCGTCCTTTATATTTTCATCATCTGCATGGCATCATAGTGTCACTCTCTCAGCCTGCCAAGTGAATTGGATGGTAAGGAGGCTTGAGGGTAGGTGAGAGCCTGTACAAAATCTAGATGGACCACCTTTCTCTGCTTCTGCATAACCTCCATTGAATGCTCAAACCCCAGTTCTAGTCTCTCCTAAAGCTGAAAAAGAAGAGTAGACCATGTGGTGAAGGATACATATCACCAGTGCAAAAAATCTTGCTCACTTCCAGGAAGCGTTGACCAACTGGTCTTCTGGGAATATGAAGCCAGTGGAGTGAGCAGGGTGGGTAATCCCCTATGAGCTGGGCTTCCCTGCTGGTCGATACACGTAACTTTGCAGTGCTACTAAAGCCCAGCTACTTTGCTTTGACTTGTGTTAATATCTTTTTAAATATGGCATATCATCATTCATTTTGTATATAGACTCATTTCTCAGGTAGTCTTGTCATCTTTCTCAAAGGAGTAAAATGCTGCTTTTTATAATGGTTTTCCCCTTTCTTCCCTGGAGAATGGGTTACAGCAGCTTCTTCAAGTTTTATCATGCAGAGCTTAAGTTTTTCTTGATTCCTGAAATGGATTTTTAAAAGGAAATGTATTCTTGTCTGTGTGCCAGTGGAGTGCACTGTGGAAGCGTATATGAAGGCAGGGATTTTTCAAGAGGCTCTGGCTAAGAGTGAGATACACAAAGTTAATTGACTTCCTTTATGAGGCTGGAGCATAACTCCTTCAGGTTTGTTGGTGTGAAACTCAAACAGCCTTGTTTATTTTCAAGGAAGCTAACCACATTGGTGCCTTTGGTCAGTGGTCCTCAAAGTAGCAGAGGAAAGGTACACTTAAATCAGGAGAGAGTATAGCATGGATTAGAGCAAAAGCTTTTTTTTTTTTTTTTGGTGACTATCCATAAGCCAAACCAGATGGTTTTTTCCTTAAACAGTGCTCATTTTAAAGTTGAAGAGGGTCTTTCAAAATTAACTAAGTGAACAGTTTGGTGATAAGTACTAAAATATTAGGGGGTAAAAAAAAACCTTTACAAGTTTCTCATGCCTTATTGAAACTACTTAGTCTTAAAGATAAATAAATAAAATAAAAATCACAGATCCTTAGCTCAGCATGGATTTTCTGTACTTTTATTTGCCAAATAATTATAACTGGGGTTCTCACAGGAATTCCCAGGATACTACAGAATAGGATGTTACTTTAATCAGATTTCGCTTAGAATTATGAGATGCTGTGAATTCTGGGTCATGGCACAAAACTCACTGAAGTTACTGAAAGAAATATCCCAAGCTTGACTGGGTTTGATTTGAACTTGAAGGTCAGCTTTAAGAAATTACATGTTTGAGAGTTCTTGCCAGAAATTGAGTAAACCAGCTGCTGTAATGGTTCTAGACATGGTTATAAGGGTTATCTGTAGCTTGCTATTAAACTTTTTCTTGGACCAGTTCTTTTTGGTGTTGGAGAGAGGTCTCAATAGCTCAGATGTTCTGTAATGCTGAACAGGCATGAAATTAGCACGGGTAATAGAATTACATTCCATAGGCTGTCCTGCAAATGCCAGAGAGCTTTAGCTGCTGCATTTTACACACGGGGTTGCGCTAATATTTCATTTTAATTTGCTTTCTCATTGAATTGTTTGATTAGATGCCATCTGGGAATTCCTTGAGCATATAAATTGCAATCTTGTAATGTTTTATCAAGTGTCCTGGAAATAAGGCATGCCTTCATATAAAACCCCTTTTAAAGTATGTATTTTTAAAAAGACATTTTCATGGCAAGAAAAGTATCAGACTGAAAAGAGATTTCCAGATAAGAGAGGTTCAGAGGGAATCAAAGCCTGCATGCCTTGTGTTTGGAAAGAGCGGTATGGACAGGGAAATCCCGAGCCACAGAAAGAAGAATCTTGTGGAGCTGAAGCTCAATGCTGAAACTTGAGCTGTCTGAAGCCTGGGAATCCTGAATTCTTGGCTTGTGGCCAGACACAGCTCACAAGACAGTTTTGGTCAAATGACTTTACCTTTTTGCAGTGATGACGACCTGCAGGATTTTCTGTGGCAGTGTGTTGTGGGATTGTGATGTTAATTACATCTGAGTACTCCCCAGCATTCAGTACCAAGGAGATTCTCCTCCCCTGCAGCCCAAATCTTCAGTAGGAGGCACGTGCTCCATGCTAGCAGGCAGCCCACTGAGAGAAACTTTAAGTTCCCACCTCCTTTCGAGTTTGCACACAGGATGGTGTCTTTTTTGAGCTTAATTGTGCATATGTGTTTATTTGTATGAAAGAAACTGAATAAAAGACCAGATGGGTAGCTTGATGCAAAATGCAGCCCTTCCATGCCTGACAAAGGTGTGTGGCAAATGGACTGTGTAGTAGCACTGAGCTTTATTCCCAGAAAGCATGCTTTAGAGGGCTGAGGTTAACGAGTGTCAAATGAGATAAAAAAAACTGTGTTCTGTTGAGTTCCCAAGCACCAAACTGGCTCAAAAGCCCCCAAACACTCTCAGTTTATTAAAACCAATTCAAGAGTGCTTCAGATAGATCATTGTGGATGCTGAAAGCTTGGCTACAGAGAGATTTTCCAGCTTTCTGCCAGCGTCCGTGTGAAAGTCTTGCTTTCACACGGACGCTGGCCGAAAACAGTTAGAGGTTTTTGTAAACCACTCCCTTTATCTTGCAGGTGCAGATTGTTATGCAGTATTGTTATGATACTGACTGAAGAAATATTTTGAAGTAGGTGTTGTAGGGTTCAGCCAATCCCTCTGAGAGGTGGATGAACAAGGAACCAGTAACTTTATACCACTAAAATATAGAAACAAGTTTGTATATTAATAAATGGTTCCATTCCTTCCTGGATTGTGTCTGTGTCGCTTTCTCTCCGTCCTCTGCACAACAGCGATAGATCACAACATAATCATTCATCTTAATAATGCATCATGCATTGGCTCTGACACCAAAAACTTGCCCTAATTCGTATGTGCAGTTGGAAGATCAGGTGAGTGGGCAGGCTGCTCTTAATCTGATACTTAGTTTGTATCAGTGACAATGAAAAAAACTAGCAAAAAGTGAGAAATGTATTGGTTTCCGTAGCCTCACTTTAGGCCATCATAGTTCATAGTTTCATTTTCCTTGGAAAGCTAAGCTGTGATTAAATCCTATATCACTCAAAACACCTTTGCACATCATCCCGTCTCTCTTATTATGCAATGTCATTTTAGTATTTTTGAGCCTTCCTAGTTTTAATCAGATGATGTTTGTGTTCCAGAATTATCTTAAAAGATTATAGGCTATGAAATCTATGTCATGAACTTGCTTCCTTGCCCCTGCCCCATCCTTCTTCTCAACCCCTTGGACCTAGACAGAATTACTAAACA
This sequence comes from Lycocorax pyrrhopterus obiensis, assembly GCA_014706295.1. Lineage (NCBI taxonomy): Eukaryota > Metazoa > Chordata > Aves > Passeriformes > Paradisaeidae > Lycocorax > Lycocorax pyrrhopterus. Next base: position 7,303,856 of record JACSVZ010000007.1, read on the forward strand.
GTTAAGACATAGACTAGATCTAAATTGAAATTGTAACACACAGTTCATTTCTGGACTAGCTGAATTCTTAGTTAAGGTCGATGGATGGTTACTAAGATATCTGTGTCCAACTGGGATTTTGGTCGTCCGTCCTTGCAAGCTGCCGCATCTGTTCTTATCAGTGGAATATCAGGCACTGTGTGGACTTACTTGGGAAAATTTGTGAGAGAAGAGTTGTTTACATTATCTCTCATTCTGCTGCTTAGAATGATTTGCTGTGTGGATTTACTTGAGCTAATATTAGCTATCCCACAGTTGGATATCACCCTCTGTGGTCAGCTGGGGGACGGAGAGGTCTCCAGTGTGTGATTCACTCAGTACCTGTGTCAGGTGTTAGGGTGAAATGATTTGCTTTCAGAAACTGCATATTTTGAGCTTGGGAACTAGGTCAACCCACATTCTTAATTTTAGCCTGGGAAAGGTTTGAGTAAGTAAACGTTGTGTTTCTTTTTTACCCTTTATTTCTTGATCTCAAACAAAGAAGAATGTCTTCTGTCTTTTGCAGCCTGGCTAACTAACCCTAGCTGAGTTCTGTAAAGTCAGCTCAATGGGATTCAAATGGCCACTCCACCATGTCTCTCACTCCTGAGTTACTTTCCTTTTGGGAATAATTAATGGCTAAATCCCCCCAGCTTATTTCCCTCAAGCTCAAAAGCAATTAGGCATGTTTATCACTCACTGCAGCGTATTTATTCTACTGAGAAACAAATGAGCACTAGGCAGTAGCCCTGGGAACACTCAGTTCTTGCTCCACTGCAGAGGGCTCTGTATTCCCTGTCTCTCTGCAAGCAGAGAGATCTGCTGTCCCAATGTAGCTAATTGCAATGGAAGCATCTCCTTGCAGACATAAGACAGGCAGGATTAATCCCATTATTTTTTCTCTTCAGGCTGTGACTTCTCAAGTCATTCTAGATGGCTGCATGTCAGTGCAGATTAATTGGAATTTAACTTTCATGTTCTGCCATGCTTAGGGATGAGTGCACTAAAGAAACCTTAATACAGTTATTTCAACTGGAAGACTTAATTTGCTGTAAATTTTCAAGCAATACTGGAGGTGCAGGTATTTCAAGAACAATCTGCTGAAGACTTAATGTTGTTGATTATGTTGACTGCAACTTGATAGTATATTATTACTATTATTAAAATTAACCTTTTTGTGCTTTTCACATCTTTAGCTCCCTTCTAATTATATTCTTGGTGGTTCTTCCACTGAGGATTTATGTCACTGGGGTTAGGATGCAGTGGGCAAAACTGAGGAGTGGTAGTTTGGCCTTATTAAGGTAACTGGATTTCGTTACTGGATATTGAATGATTCCTTTCATGATTAAAGTTGTTTTCTTCAGAATGAGGTTTCTGGGTTTTTTTTTATTTTCCGTTTTCCTGATTGTCATCTAGATTGCTCTGTTTCTTCAGGTTTATACAATGGGAATGGCATGACAGATTTATTTGACATTGGTTCTTTTGACAGAAACAAGAAAAGTTTTATTTGGCTACCGAGTGAGAGTGAATGACAGCTTTGTAGTTGGGAAGGGAATTGACCTGGATTTCATTTCCTTCAATCATGACAATTTCTGTAGTTCACATGAGAGTCTTCAACAGAAGGTTAAAAAAATGAATCAGGAGCAGAGCTGTGACTTCCATGCCCTCCACAACTTCCCTCATTGCTAAGCTAGAAAAGTTTGCCTTTTTCTCTGAAAAAAGTTCATTTTTGTTGACATTTGTTCTCTTTGCATAATGGTACAGCCTCAGTGGAAGGAGGGGGGTTTTTAGCGCAGTGTTTGAGCAGATGATGTATGGGCTGAGCAGAGATGGAGAGAGCTGTTCTGCTTCGGGTCCTGCACTCAGTGCTTCATTTGTGCCACTCAGGTGTCACTTTGGGCAGTGTTGCTCAGGTTAGCACAAGCAGCCTGCAACTGTGCAGGGGTTCCAGCTGAGGTCTTTCCTGCCAGCTTGTTATGCCTACTTTAGTACAAGCTAGTGATTTTTATCTGTATGACCAGAATAGAGGTAAATACATCTGAAAAGAAACATAAAGCAAAACCTATGCACAGCTGCTGGGAATTGTGTGTAATGTGTGGGATCAGCTTGGTCCTGGGCTCTCACTCTCTCATGGCATCACGTGAGGCAGATTTTGCCTCTCTCCACCTGACATTGCTCCCTTGCCTGTGACAACACACAGAAGCAGTTTACTTTAATTCTGCATTCAACAGAAAGGTCTTGTCATCAATGTTACACTGTGAAAGTGTCCATAAGCTGTGGTGAGATGGGATATGCTGGTATTATCCCTCTGAATGTTAGAGACACGATGTGTAAAGAAAATCTATGGTGATTTTAAAAAGCAAATATTTGGCTCAGATCTTGAGACAGCGGTGGCAGTTGTGAAGATGGTTTAGGGCTTAGCTGCCTCCTGAGGGTGATGGGGGATCCCTGTTTGTCATTGAACAGCCCAGGGACTTGATCATCAGCTATTAATGTATGGAGTGTGGAATGGGACACAATGGGACATGAATCCTCTGTAGCTGGTTAATGGCTGTCCTCATTTCTTCCAGCCATAAGATGATGTTGTCAGCCACACTTGGCCTGGAGATCAGAGACTGGGCACTGTGGTGTCTTAGGAGTGTCCCTGAGTCCGGAGCAGTGAAGGAATTTACTGGTCCACAATTAACAAAACTAAGGAAGTTTAATTTCTGTCTAATGCAAAAGTGAAAACTAACTTCATATTGTGAGTATTGCTCATATTGAACTTCATTCCTCTGAGGCAAATCCGTCTTCATTCATCTGCTATATTATTTTCCTTTTAATCATCTCTGGAGGTATCTTTCTGTGCTGCCCTTGGCCTTCCAGTGCTATCTTTGTAGCCTCTTTAGAAACTGCAGGGCTCCTTCATTTTAGCAACTTGATAAACAGCTCAGTAACAAGCTGTTGGATTAGTGTGGACACATACTCTGGATAGACCCTGAAATTCTCAGGTGTGTGAAACTTAATGCTTTGACTTCATGCTGCTGTTATCTACACCTGAGTCTGTTCTCCAGTTGTGCAATGCAGATGTGTTCTCTGTGCAACAACATTTTGTTTCTGTTTTCTCCACAAATTTTCTCTGCTCAACTGGTGTTTTGTAACTAAGGTGCTGTTTTTAACCTGATGTCCTCTGTTTTCCAAGGGAAAGGCAGAGATGTTTAGGAGCTGAAACCATGATGGTCATTATTACAGTTCTCCAGAATCTCCTTTACTTGGCTTTGAAAATTAACAAACAAGAATATTCTAATTTCTGTTTTAGAATATGAAGGTGGAAGGTCCAAGCTGCTACCTTGCAGTGCTCTGCCTTTAAAATGTCAATGTGTCTTCTCAAGTCTGTGAGGGATTCTTACTATAGTTGCTACTTAGATTGTGTTTTAAACACACGAGATTTTTAAACGTATTATTTCTATGACAACAGCGCTGTGGCAGCTGGCAGGAATCCCAGCTGTCCTGTGATCAGTGCCATATGAATGTGTAGTGCAACCCCCGACTCAGAGACCTTCATTTCCATGGATGAGATCTGCAGGAGCAGGGCACAGGCGGGGGATAGAGAGAACTGATATGGCCCCATTTTTACAGACTGCTGGTGGCAGGTTTGTCTGGCTACTGAAGTTGCTCAGAAGAATCAGACGCAAGGTCCCTTCTCCCACAGGAAGAGCCCAGGGAGTGTGTGAGTCCTGCAGCAGCCCAATGGGGGTGTGGTGCAGCAGCCACATGTGTTGTCCACTGACACAAATTTGAGGCTCACATGAGCCCCGAAGTAAGAGATTAGAGAGCTCTCCCTACATGCATGTTATAATTAGCACATCCTAGATACCACATAATTGCCTAAATCTCTGCTTGTACACTGAAAATTCAGGAGCTCAGTGACCTTCTGTTAGTAATGTCAGTAGGGGTGTGGAAATCCTATTGTAGTTTTGGTTTTGACATTTCCTATCTCCTAAATCAAGCCCTGTATTTTTAATGTGAACGTTTGAATTTTCCTTTTATTAGAGCTGTCACAGGTGATCTCTGAGAAAATAGGATTTCTATAAGCAGCTTTCTGAAGAGCGTAAGAAAAAGATAGTATTCCTCGGGGTTTTTTTCTTCATAGATAAATGATCATTCTGGTCTCCATTTTAGGGAGATAATATAGATTTTTAGACTTGCTCATATGTAATCTGAATCTAGCTAAAGATCTCTTTCATGAATCACCCAACTAATGCAGAGAATTACCTGTCCCTGCTTTCATGGTGGATTCAAATTCCTTTGAAGCTTTTCTTTCTGCGGCAAGTCATGACTTGCCAGGGGCTTTGCAAGAAGATTTGGCATGCTGGAGGTAAAAGGAAAACTGTCAGATAAACTTTTCAAGCACTGCAGACTCAGTGAGTCTGTACTCATCCATTACAGGATTATCATTGCAATGAAATTATGGTTGGAGAAAACGCCTTTTGGGATTTCTCTGTGCACAGAATAAAAAGGGCTTGCAGAACTGAGCACAGAATCACTTTTAAAATAACTTTGTTGTATACATTTGTCTTTCTCTGAGGTATTTATAATTTTGCCAGCTGTATATGGAATGATCATATTATGTCAGCCTTTCCCTCTTCTACTTGTGCTAACAGGAATATTTTAAGTTGCTCAAGCAAAGGGTGTGGGAGTAGTATGCTGTAATTTCTGTGGAATTACTGATCAGAAAATGTGTTCACATTTAACAGTTTGGAGGACAAGGAGGGTCAAGGAGGAGAAAAGTACAGCAAAAGCTACAGTCTGCACAAGAACACCTGAATGTTTTATCTTTTTTATGATATGAAATTGCAATTATTGAGTGGAAATTATGGAGTCTCCACTGGTGTTAGTGAAACGGGTGCTAGTGAGTTTCCATGGAGTGGAAAGAAGCGATGCACCATTTTTGATTCTCTTCTGAAAGCCTTTTGCTTTCCTGTCGCTCTCAAAACCAGTCTCACATCCAGTAGATTGCTACAAATATTTGCTTGTTAATTAACCCCAAATCTAGCATTCAAAAACTGAAGACTTCAATCTATTTGATTTAGTTTATATGGATCTTTTAAAACGTGTAGCACCTTTAATGAAGTAAGAAATATTTTTTTGCATACAGTCAGACTATCATAAGCAAAATACTGAGTCTGGAACCAAAATTGTGATGTTCTTGGTCTCCAATATTATAATTGTGTGCTGCTGTTGTTGTTTTGATCCTGGTTTTTCAGAGTTAGAACTCTGTGACTTTACAACATGATGTCAGCTATAAAGGATTATGACATCATTAAACTTAGATGTAACTAAATGAGGTATTTCAAGCTTCTGTTTAGCTAATGTTTTCATGTGGCTGTAAAGCTGTACAAGTTTAAAATGAATTTAAAACTGTTACACATAAACCAAACTAACCAACAATAAAAAAACCCCAAACACAAGTTCCAAAGAGATGTGTAAAGCTGTACGCAATGCCAAGAAGACCGGTGAATTTAGGCACTAAAAGCAGCAAGAGCAGAAAAAGCTGTAACAAAATGACAACAGAAGACTCGTGTTTGGGTACATCATTCCCACGTGCTGCCATTGTAACAGGAATGCTTTTGGTATAGAAATAGTTAAATCTCATTGATTTATTGTTATACTTCCTAGAAGTGCAATTCTTTCAACACACATGAGTTTTCAGCACAGCTTATGTCTTTCTTACATAAAAAGACATAAAATTCATTTAAAGCACCTTCACAGTGCTGATTCTACTACTCTCATTTAAGTACTGAGATAAAATTTTGCATGCAAATGAATATGGAAATACCAAATATATCTAAAATATTTTCTATATGAAATCTCTCTATAAAAATATGGTTAAGCTAAGGATCCATATGTCTTGTCTGGAAGGTAGGAAGGGGCTTCACCGTTGCCTGACAAGGGCTTACATGTAAGAGTCTGTAAATGGTAATGCAAGCACTGAAGCAAGAGCTTGGTTAGAACACATGGGAGTGTTTGCAAAATATCTCAGTGCGGTGGCAGCAGGAGCAGGCTCCCGCAGCCTGGAAGCACAAAGGATGGAAGTATTGCCTGAAGTGTGTTGGAATCAGGTTTTCAGACAGTTGTCAGTGCTGTCTGCAGTAACTGAGTAATAGCTGGTGGCTAGGCTGATCCCTGCCCATTTTGTCTCTTTTCCTGGATGATTGCAGATGCAGGTGGAATACTGGGCCCCAGAGGGAATGGGGAGCCACACTATTGATTTCTTGTTAGAAGAAGTAAGCAGAGGTAAAAGCTTTTTATGTGGCAACTGCCAGCTCTAGAGGATAGGATTTTAATCACTCGGCCCTGGATTCTTTGTTTCTTGATTAAGCTGCTCTTGGAGAATTTCTAAATTTATGACAGAGTAAAATTCCTTGTTATGAGGAAACCTGGAGACTTGAAAACACGTAAAAGGAAATTCAGTGTTGTAACGTGGGAAACATTCCTTAGCTCCTTCAGTAACAACATGTCAATACGTTTTTGTCTGCTTGACAATATGTAGGAAATGCCTTTGATTTTGTAAAATTGCATGTAATTTCTCAACATTTCTTTTGATTCTATTGATTAAAGCTTTTCTGCCTGCCTAGAGACATTAAATAGCAAACCGTCTACTAAAAGTGGATTGGCGACATTCCTGAAAATTAACATTTGAAAAAAAGTTTAGTCTAAATATATTTCAAAGACTGTTTCTATTTGTGTTCTGAGATGAAGAGGAAAACAAAAGCTTCTGTTTTAGTCTGGCAAAAGGTTGCAATACCTGGTGAAATACCAGTATTGTCTTCACACTGTGGAGAGAGAGATGTTGACCATGGCAAAAAAAGCAGAGAGGTACCAGGAGATGTGGTGCAAAAGTATCATTGCAAACACCGTCCCATGTGGCTGCGTGTTTACCACCTGTATCCCTTTTCCAGGGATTGATGGATAATCAGCCACTCAGCCCAAGGTACGCTGTGTGTGGCTGTCAGCAGGGAAATACCCTGATTGCAGTCACTAACTCTGTGGGTAAGTGTAGGTTATAGAGAAATCCCCAAGCCCCAAGTTCTGCTAAAACAATGAGGTGGTAAATACAAAACTGGGGTGATCATGGAGAGTGATATTTTTTTTGATTCTGCTTAGTTCTACTCACCAATGTCCTTCTGATTACAGTTTCTTACAAAGAGCTTTGTGTGAGCAGCTTTTGGGCTGTGAGTGGCTGTCCTGAAGCTGAGAACAGGAGTAAGAGCTCTCGGTATGTTTGAAGTGTTGGGTCAGCCACAGGGAATGTTTCTTGGCAGGTTGAGAGAAAAAGCTTGTGCATTTAACCTGGCTTTTGTGGCTGGTTTTGCCAGGTAAGAATGCCATGTAACTTAAAAAATTTGTTTATCTGTCTTAGGAAAAGAAGGAACAGATACGAAGAGTTACTCAGTGCTCTCTGTGTAGGCACGGATTCAGTGGAAGATAATTCTGGATATTTGCTTCTCCAACAACTGGATTATCATTCTAACTGTCCATTTAAGACAGATTGTTAAGTAATAAAGTCATCTCTGAAGGCACTGTGCATTTACACCCTTGCTGTTACTAAAAAACAAGATACAAGGTTTTTATTTGAAAGTGAGAACAAAGAAGTCCTGGGAGCGGCTGTTCTGTCATAGAATTTTTCATTACATTTAAAGCCTTGAGATACTGACAGATATTATTTTTTTAGCCTGCATTCTTCCCACAGAAAGAATGTAACAGAGAGCCCCTGGATTGAGTTCTCAGTCCGTGTGATTCTACTCAAAGTTCCTTCTCTAAAATCTTATCTCTGTTGGACTGACATAAATTGCTGTCGTGGCTATGCTGCAGTAGTTCATACATCTGAGGAGCTGTGGGGCTTGGGCGGGAGCAGAATGATCTGTGCAGAGCAGTGTAAAAAGCAGGGACTCTCCTTCTCTGTCCCCTCTGCTGCCCCAGAATTCTGCCCTGGATTAGCCACAGGCCAGGTCAGGATCAGGTAGGGGGGCTTTTCCTTGCCTCACATCTGTGGAGTTACTTTTTTCTAATCACCATGTACGCCACTGGGTCTGAAGCATGAAGATGGGAAAGAAGATTCAAAGTATTCACAAGTGTAAAAGATTATGTAATTATTATAGGAGTGACATAAAATACTGTGTAAAATCACAGACAATGGCAAATATTAAGCAATGTGCTCTCTGCTGCCTGTCTATTTTTAAAACTCACGCTGAGCTAGCACCCAGGCAGCCAGACTGTTCTTTGTGCCGGTGTGTGCCATGGTATTGTCTGGCTGTTGTCACAATGAACACGGGGCAGAGAATGGGAGTGGTTTAACAACAATGACAACTTGTGACAGTGCAAGGTATGACAGGAAAAAAATGATAAAACCACAATGTAGGATGTAGCAGTTTAGCTTTGCTACGTTCAGCTAAGAAAAAAGGGTAATTCTACTTACAAAAATATTTTGAATGTACCTCTTTTACTCTCCGTTCAGTGTTTATGCTACACATTTATTAAGAGTGACTTTGAATTTGCCTTTCTGCTGTTTGATGAGAACAGATGTTACTTTCTCCCAACTTCTTGACACCTGGAACTGTCAAAATTCCCCATGCTCATTCAATTATCATCCAACAAGCAGGATTTATTCCAGCAATTTACCTAGAAGGACCAATTCAACACAAGATACCCTTTTCACTGCTCTTGAAATAAACTTAAGAAGTCCTGTTTATTTCATTGGAATGAGTAGCTGTCTTTTAGACAACAAAATTAAAAATAAAAATGCAATTTTATGAAGTCACCTCAGACAGCAGGAGTAACACTGGGAGTAGAATGCCCTGGCTGAAGGAATTTACACATTTACATTTCACATCTTTCAGTTCCAGTATCTTAAGGGGAAGTCTTGCAACCCCCTTAAGTGGACAAACATAATCTTCCTACAGGTAACTATTGTGATTGGTATTTGAGACCTGAGCATGGTGTTTTGGCAACATTCCTTTGCCCAGCACTGAGCAGGTTATGTGTTTTCAAGTCATCTCATGTCTAGCAGTGTTTTTGTTTTAACTTGCCTTTGCAGTTCCAAACCCAAAATGTGCACTAAAATGGGATGACTGGAGATACAAAGGAGGTTGCAGTCAAGCAATTAGAATTTGGTTGAAAATTTAAATAGTTTAAACCACTGCAGCAGTGCTATGTGGCAGGCTGTGCTCAAGGGCCAGTGAAGAGCATGATGACCTTTTCCCCTTTTTTTTCCCCTGTTAATTAACTTAATCAATATCTTCTGTTTTCTAGGAGTGGTTTGGTTTTTTTTCCCCTCCTTTATTAACGTTACTATTTAAACCTTGTGCACCTGTGTTGTAATACGTTAGGATTTTTCAGTTGGTGGACTTTGGGAACTTGTAGATAAAAGTAGTTAGGAAAAGATAAGTTAGGCTATGGGATATCTGTTATAAATGTGCAGGAGTTTCCCTTCCCATGCTGCCTATCTCTTTGAAAGAGGTTTTTGAAAATTAAGTAACCGCTGAAAAGGTCTGTGCTAAACTCTGTAAGCAGCCAGATTTCAGTGAGTACTTAAAATGCAAAATAGCATAAGGAGGAATGAAAATTCATTTATCTCTAGCAACTTGATCCACTTTACTAAAAAAGCACGGAAGCTAAGGTTAATCTCCTTGTGTTCTTACTATAACTTGTTTTCCAGAAATGTGGAAGCAGCCAGTTGTCCAACATGCTTCCTTTCTACTTCCTGAGGAATGCCATTTTTTGAATGCCTCAGTCTTGGAGCCCCATATAGACTTGTAACAAAGGCTCCAAGGTCTGAATGTGAGTTCAGTGTATGCAGCTTCTTGAATGACTTTGTTTGTTGACATACATATTTTAAATTGGCTCCTGATTATGGTGGGTTTTTTTGGATTATGACCTCTTTTAGGTACTGCCTCTTACCTGACACAAAAAGTACAGTCTAATCATTAGACAGTGTGAGTAAAAACCTTCACATTAGAAATGATGACAAAACACCTGGCTGTAAGAGGAGCAGAATTTCAGTGAAATGTTTTTTAAAAACTTGTAAGTTCCATTTCTGTAGGTCTCTTAGATATGTTTTGAAATTTTTTTCCTGTAAGTTATTTTGGAGCCTCCACTGCTTGATCTCCTTTAATGTGTGTTACCTTTCCAAGAAAAAAAATTAAATTGCTTGAGGCATACCTCAGAATTTTCCCACAGGGAACTGCAGGTAAAACACCAGCTAATAGAAATTCTGAGGAATTCACACAATACATTTTGGTTATTATGTAATTGCTTAAAATTATTACCAGTAATGTTGGCATTAAAAGGAGGAATCAGATACCTACTGGGTTGTCTCATAAGCTTTCTATTTTTTTACTTCTGACTCTGAATTATTAAGAAAGCAATCCATCTACCTTTCTAATAACTTTGGAATCTAACAGTCAAAATGACGTAATCAGAGGTTAAAAATGTTGGAAATAACTATATCCATATAAGTCTCCTCCAGGTAATAGAGGGAGACACTGTACGTACTCTCTTGTGCCAGTTGAAAAGCTGCATTTATTAATATTTACTGTCACACAACGTGCATGGGAAAGAACACTCACCTGCTCCCAGTAATTTCCTGAACGTTGCAAAATTTCAAAAGCACTTGCATTAACCCCTGAACTAAGTCCAAAGGAAAACTGGCGTTATCTGCTCTTGTGCTCAGTGATCTGGTTTATTTAATCATGTCCTAGGTCCTTTCTAAGCTTTTGGGAGCAGTTCCTGAGCAGAAATGGGAATGTTCATTCTGCTAACGTGACTGCAACATCCTGGTGTGAGCTGCAGCGTGTTTCCTTTTCCATCAGCTAAACTGAGTTCTGATTGCAGATGGATGAGAAACTGGGACACAGCAAAATTAGCAGCAGTATTAGTAAATGAGACAGAAAGTGTACTTTGCTATTTCCAGATACTGTGCAGAAGATCATCTGAGCTGACTGCCCATTTTGCTCAGCTTGATGGGATCACATGGGCTTTCAAAGGTTGTGACCAGGAAGTACAGCAGCTGTTGGAATCCAGCATCTCTGGGAATGGGACAGTGAAACATTGAGCTGGGTCTTCACCACTCCAGTCTTAGTTCCAGGAGCCAGCTGTCCCATTTGCAAGGATCAGAGAATGTAAAAATAAGTGGAAACTCAATGGAAAATTGCCAGGTTGCACGTGCACGCTTGCAGAGCTTGGGAGCCTCAGTCAGTGGAAAGTGGTGTGCTTTTGACAGGTTTTGGGCTTAATTATGACGAGCTTGGAAATGGCAAAATATACACCATCTCAATGGTACAGAAAAAGTTTTCACTGTTTGAGTTCATGGAGGATAATTTCTGTCGCTATCTGAAGATCTTTCCTGTTTACTCAGCATTTGTGGTGGCCTCCTATAAGAAGTCAGCGTTTTACAGCTGAGGGTGGAATTTTTGCATTCTTTAGAACGCTGACTTCACCACTTCAGTTAGCCAGTTGATTTTTACACAATCATTTGCCCTTCTACAGGAACCTGAACTTGAAAACAAATTATCAGTAATGTTTTTTGCCACTGAGCAGCAGAAGGTAAGAGTGTCAATAAGACCTGCTGATGGCCAAGCTGCAGTTAAGAGTTTTGGTATATTATTCCCTGACACCTGTGTTTTCTAATTATTCTTAAATTAAAGTCAGCTTTACAAGACATAAGATATTTTCCATGTAGTGAGCACTGTCTTCACTCTGTGTTAAGGTGCAAATACAGGCCCCTGAGCCAGTCTGGAGGGGAATTATAACATGCATGTGGATTTGCAGTTCTTAGTTTGCAGAATGCTCTCCCAGATTCCCATTTGGACCCCCAGAGCCGTTGCAGCCAGATCATTATTGATAATGGGATGATCAGTTACAGGAAAGATGAGTGTCTGGTGAAAGCCTGCCTGTTTGAATAGCTGGGATCCAGAGTAATTCTTGCAATGAATGGTCCTGCCTCCTTTGGATATTACTGGTGGCTGTTCTACCAGCAGGTGGGGATGATTTTTCTTCTGTTCTGGCACAGGTGACACGTTGAGCTTGCTGAGCTGATTAATAGCCCTAAACAAAAGCTTCAGTGTTTACTCTTCTAGAAGGAGGCTTGTCAAATTCAATCAGTCATTATATTTACATGGCAAATGGTTTGGGGGATATATTGTAATCAGCCTGTGTATGAATATTTTTCTGAAACAAAGCACAGAAACTTGATACTGTTTGGGGCCCTCTGCAATAAACAGAATGGCTAAAAGAATGTTTGCAGCAGGAAGATAAATGTTGCTACATTTTTAATAAGTGCATTTTTTTCTTCCATAATGGAAATTCTTTTGCTGTTTTTGTTGGGAATCTTCTTTGTCAGAGGACATACTTATCTCCTCTTGTTTAGGCTCAATTTATATGCTAACTGCTTTGGTAAAATGCCAGGTGACCTTGTGACAATTTTGTACACATTTGGACTGGGGCCCTTGTGGTGTTTGTTTCTGTCACTAGTTTGGGTGAAGTTCCTTTTCTTGCTTTGCACTGCACAGGGAATACTACCTTATACTTTTAAATTCGTGAAGAAGAAATAAAGATGTGCAAGGAAGGCGCTGTGTTTCTTTTTGGGAACAGATTTTTATGGTGCAGAGGTAGTTTCAATTCACCTTTTTGAAATTGTGTGCTATTTCAAGGTGGCAGAGCAGGCACATTTGCAGGGTTACCATGTCCTGTTCAGAAAGAAAAAAAACAAAATTGTGCAGTTTGGCCTAGCAAGGGAAACTCAGATGGTCCATCAGTTTTTGGTACTGTCAGCTCTGTACTTTGTATTACCTTGGCAAAATTTCAGCTAGCAGGCATTTGTAGAATTATGGATTGTCTTGACAATGACTGAAACTTGTAAAAAAATCTTATTTCATTTGGTGACTACGGAATGGTTGCTTTGTAAAGCATATATTTTCTGTGTTTTTCTGTAATTTAATTTAGTGCTGTAGCAAACGTTTTATACCTTGTTAGGAGAATTTCCCCAAAGGAAGTCTGAAAGTTCACTGTAGAGGCACCAAAACCATTAAGAACTGTAGCAGGACTATACATGAACAAGAACTCCTGTTCATTATGGCGAGCTGATACTTTCACAGTAAAACTCACTTTAATTTGTGCCTTAGTAAGAACTGCCTAGCAGCTTAGTGACAGAAGGCAATTGTTTTTCTTTTAAAATTTCACTTTCATGAAATTCTTTACACATAGATTACAAAAAACTCCCCAAACAACCAAACCAAACCCCCAACCAATGTAATAATTTAAATCTTTCCCTAGCAGAACAATAAAGGCAATTCTGCTAGGTAACTAGGAATATTTTGTAAATTACTACAAGCTTTAAACACAACACTGTAAGGAACTGCAGTTTAAAAATTCTTGATTTTAGCATTAATTTGACAGAGTAATGACAGATATGAGGGATGTAAGTAGAAATTCTTATGTGTGAATACAAAACCTCTGAAACCCCACATTTGCCAATTTTTTAAGGAATATCCGATCTTAATGTATATTATTGATTGGTTTTCCAACCCAGAAGCTCTGTTTAATTATTAATACATCTCTCTCCAGGAATCTCCAGTTTCTAATGTGTGTTTAAAAGCAAAACCTCTTCCCTTCCTCCCCCTGCCTCTGAGAGCCCTGAAACACTGACCCTTGTGCCTTTGCCTGACTAAGCTGGTGTTTACTCAGAGCTGCAGTACACCCTGTAGAAGAGCTGGGATGCCATTTACTCTGTTAATATCTTAATTTCATTAGGCTTGTGCTAATGGCCTCAGTGCCGTGAACACTTCCCTTCTAATGGAACGTTTCGAGCTGTTGATTCTTCGGCTGACTTTATTGTATGCCTTAAGGTACAAACAAAGTCGGGGGGCCAGCTCTTTGTTCTGCAGATATACTCCAGAAGTGCTTCTGTACAGTTCAGAAAAAGTATTCCAAATCAAGCTGCCCACCCCTAAGTTTCACTGAGTTTTAGGTGCTTGGGTATTTTAATAAACAGGCTTTAATGAGACAGGAGTTTAATAAATGGAAATGCACACTCTGTACATCCAGCTCCTCTTCCACACACAGATTTTCCCATAATGACTCTCTAGACTAGAAGCATCCAAGATTTGCATGTTTGATTTTTCTGATCTTGAGAATGTATGCTGCCTTAGATTCACATCCCAACTGCCTTCTAGAAGTTACTTAATTATTTTTTTTCCATTGTATTGGAGCTGGAAGTTTTCCAGACAAAATATTTTAATTTTTGAATTGCATAGTGCTTTCTCTTTCCTTAATCCTAATGACTCCTGCAATCCTACTGGCTTGGTCAGTAAAGCCATAGTCAGCATGAGTGACACTAGGATAATCTGCTTCACTATGCATTTTGATAGAAATTAATTCCACTCTGACCCTGTTGTTTTTCCAGACCAATCTGTAGCCTGTTCCTTGACCAATTTTTGAAAGCTATGGCTGGAGCAGTTACTGTTGAGTTTTTATGAGTACAGAAAAACCCTAGTGGTTTATTCTATGTATTCCAGATCGTTGTGAACGTGTAGTATTTTCTTCTTACAAGTTTGTTTTTTGTTTTCCTCAGTCATATAAGAGTAAGAAAATGTGTGTGCAGAACATTAAAATTTATTATGGCAGTCGAATTGATGAGTTCAGCATATCCCTGTGTGCCAGTTAAGATGGAGAGGGCAAATGTTAGTTATTCACCTTGGGAAAAATGCATTAATTCCCTTGCAAAAACGTCCGAGGTAAACTTTGAAAAACTTTTTTATGAAATAACCATCTTAAGGGAGAATTTCAGTGCAGCCTTTCTGTATTTTTATTTACTTGTGCAGCTGAGAGGAAGAAGGGGGAAACAAAACCCCCACACAAATGTATTTGTACAACAAAATAGAGAAAAACATATACTAGAAGCTTGCTTTCTTCCTAGTACATTTACTGATTCAATAGTTTTACTGTGGTAACTTTCAGAATTTTGCCTGAGGTTTTTCAGTTGATCACAACTTAAGGGAAAAAATAAACCCACACCAAATCCACAAACTTGGACAAGAGTCTGCTCCTTTCTTTGACTTGATGGAGGGCAGGATTAATTTTAAAAGGTATGCTTAGCCTGGACTTGACTTGTGAACTGAACTCCTTCTGCGGTGAATGCGTGTGCTAGGGTCGTTGTTTGTAGCTTGGGAGCAGTGCAGAGAGCAGTGTTCTGGGCATGACATGCATTTAACATTTCCCCCTTTACTGCTGGTGTTGATGCCTTAGGTTTTAACTTTTATATTTTTTAAACTCTGTACTGCTTAGTGTGCAACTTTAAAGCTTCTTGTAGCCTGTTGTTGCTTTCTGCTCTCTCATGCTGGTTAGACACAACAAAGCCTCTCTGGACTGCTCTTCAAGGACACCTGGACCATCCTGAGCCCAAGGGGTGTAAACCAAGGAGTCTCTGAAGAGGGGGTAGCTAAAGGGAATTACATCATTTAACTGGGGTTTTAATTAGAAAATTAACCCTGATATGCAAATGAACCAAACTTATAAAAGTGTGAAAAACTCGTGACCTGGGGTCCATCTTGGGGTCCATCTTGGCAATAGCCTCTGGCTCCCCAGGGTGTACCTTGAAGGCCCTTCAAATAAATACCTACTTTTGTTCCTTTACTCTGTCTAGTCTCTGTGTCTAGGAGGCCTGATAAGGCATCAGTGTGCATGAGGTTCATGCGGATTTGCTGTTGCAGGCAATTGAATTAAGAACATCAGTAAGCAAACTGAGTAATTCTCTCAATTTCTATCTCTTATGGTGTTGTCCGGAAATAGGAAGACGAGGAAGTCACAGTGTTGCAGAGGGTCTCCTATTCCTCTGTAGTCTCTTACATTTCTTCTTCCTGAAAGTTTCTGTGAGACTGAAACCTGCCTTAGAGCAAAGTTTTGTAATAATACTCCAGTGACAATTCAATGTACTTGTGTCTTTTGCTAATTCCTTGCACAGGTCTGCTGAATGCTGCCCCAAATGGTTGGGTTTTGCATGAAAGCATAGAAGAAGGGAAAAAGTAATAGAAATGACAAAAAAATCATTTACTGTTCTCAAAGAAACAAAAAAGAAAAACCAAGACCTTAATTTTTAAAGTAAATGTATTCTTAAGTGTTTCAAATTAATTCTAATCCCATTTTGATTGGCAGTTTAGGTGACTTTGTGTCTCAATAACATTTAAATATTTTGTTTCACTTGGGTAACTACCTTGCATGATAATTTAAAAATTGCTCATTTTAAATCAGTGCTTTACAGGGACTCTTCTGAAGCAGCAACAGTCTTTCTTCTGCAGAATGAAAAGGAGCAGAACCATGCACAAAGTGGATGATTTTAAAAAAGATGTTCATAGGTCTAGTGTGAGCTCTGCTTATCTTTCCTCCTGCTCAGAGATGCCTTTGTTCATAATAGAAAAGGACTCTGCACTGCATTAATGTTTTGCCTTAAACCTTGAGCAGCACTCTGGCTTTCACTTCCTTTCCCTGTTGCGACCATTACAGAGAGTGGGAGAAGGATTTAGCTGATGGAAAGTTTGTGTCAAGGCTCCCTGTAAGGGAAGAGGCTCAACTCAACCCAGTCTAGAAGCCTTTACATTTCTCCACGAAAGCACCTGCTTCTCTCCACAAACAGCAGAGGGACTGAAGCATAACAACCTTCATGCAGATCCCTGCTGTAAAAGGAGCTTAAGATGACTCACCCATATGTAGATATCCACTTTGTAAGTGTTTACTGCCGGATCAGATCAACCTCACTTTAAAGGTTTGTCAGTCTAAATCTCTTGAAATCAATAGAGTTAATTATGTGAGGGAGGTTGGCCAGTTTTAAGCCACGTCTTTTAGCAAGCAAAAAACACTTGTTGTTTTTTCTTCTCTGCTAAACCAGTATTTTGTTGTGTGTCATGTTAGACATTAGCTCCTCTTATGAGGTGCTGTAGCCCTTTTAGGTTGGCTGGATCAGCCATTTGTAAAGTGTACTGTACAATAAATGCAGTCCCAAGATGTTGATCTCAGTATTTTAGCGTGAATATCATTGTCTGTTGCATTTGTGAGTGTATATCTATAAATACATTGACATAGTGGCTCTTTGTTCTGGTTGCATCTATAATAATCCCCTATTTCACTGGTAGTTAATTCTTCACTGTATTGAGCCTTTTACTTGGGATACTCAGGCTCATTTAACTCAAACAGTGACTTAGCATGTGTTGTGCACAGCAATGCTGCAGAATCTCAGCCAGAAACCAATACATAAGACAGGATGCTGGTAAGCAAACAAGGTATTCCTATGCAGACTGGAGGTATTAATTTATATATACAAACTCAGGAAGTTATTTCTGCTGCCGTTTGGGAATTTTGCGCGACAAGCCATCATGAGTACTAAAAAGCAATTTATAGTAATGATTCAGTTCTAGCTTTTCCTTTAGGCTGCTGCTTCCACTGGGGACTGGGAATATGAGACTGGGTTCTTCTGTTTTGTTCAGATTTCAGTGCAGCATCACAGAGATAACACATCATGTGTGAGGCACAAGTTCTCACTTTTTTTTCGTTTTTCTTCTTTATCCTAAAGTATTACAGTAGTGCCAGGGTCACCCCAGCATGCTCTATTACAAGCTTGCAGTTAAGTTACAGCTTATCTTAAAAAAAATCCTGGTATTATAAAGAAGCCGTCATGGCCAGGAAGGATTTGTTGTGTTTTGTCCTTTACTGCGGAAGTTACAAGAACAGGAAGGTTTTTCCTTGTGGTACAGCAGGACCTGCTGCTCTTTGTGGCTTGGAGCTGAAGGGCACTTCCCAAGGCAAGAGGATAATTTCTCCTGGTGAAGAAATTACCTTCTCTGATAGGGTGGGAAAAGTGGGAATGGAAAGCACAAGGGACTGAGACCCTTGGCTTCAGTGGGAAGGGGATGTTGGCTGTTATGGGTACCCTCGGTGCAATTTGGGTGGTTGCCAGCCTCAGTTTATATAACAGGAAAAGGAAGCCACACACTCTGAAAACAATTTAATTAGACTTAAGTCTCAGGGGCTACCGGTCTGGTGGCTTTCACAAACATTAAAGCATTTATTCATTCCATTAAAAAGTGAAAGCAGGGAAAATAATAAAAATGGCAGGAAAAAGAATACTTTTAAATGCTGCCAGTTAGAAGGAATTTGTAATGTAAAGATTATGGAATGTGTTGATTTTTAAAGGCTTTATCTAAAGTCCAAGATGTGTAAAGAAAATGTTGAAGTATGAAGTGTTTCACGGGTAACCTGAACCTCTCTTAAGGTCGTTTTAATATTTTGTGTGTCATCCCTTACCCACTGGAGATCCAAAAGGGCATCTGTTGTTCAAGCCAGTGCCATATGCCAGCATTTGAATGTGCATATTGCTTTTAAAGGAGCAGCTGATGCCCTGTGATAGCATAGTTTAAAATTCTTTAAATAGTCTCCAGCTCTCTTGAGATCAAGTGGAAAATAAATTTCCGCCTACATAGCGGAGGACACGTTCTGCTCAGTGTACGTGGTACCAAAGGCTGTGCTGTGCTGCCCTGGACTAACCAGACCTACCCTCACCTGGACATCCAGCTTTGCCTTGTGCTGTACCAGCCCCTTCAGAGCCACTTTGGGCTTCTCTGTGCTGGGTTTAAATACTCGTTTAAAATCAGTGCAGTCCAGGAAGGGTGGTTCTGCTAGTCGCAGTGCTAGGCTGCAGTTGAGAAAGCCTGGGTTTAATGCAGTTCCATGGGTATATATGTGTTTTTCATCTGCAGACAAAACAACCTAATGAGCTGGACTGGGTAATGAAAAGATGAATATAAATAGCCCCGTGCTTTAGAATAGCAAAATGTTATGCACAGTTGCCAGCTGGCTGTCACAACTTGTTACCTGCCTTGGCAATGTCACACTGCGGGTTTGGATGTGTTTATGACAGGAGAGAGTCTGAAGGTCATGCAGGTCTCACCTCAGTGCTTTTTTTATTAAATATTTACCTTTCATATTTTTCTTCTTACTTCCCTGAGGATACCTTTTAAAGTTTTTTTCTGTGTCAAATTAATTTGATTCAGTATATTTATTTACTTCTAGAATGGCTAGGCATAAAAAGGGAAGATTCAAGGCAAAAAAAAAATAAAGCAAGCAGCACATTCTGGCACATGGTGCACCTTGAAGTTAAATGGACACGTAATTGGGGGCATCAGGCAAATTAAAGCTGGTTGGTTCCATCCACTTAGTTCTGGTTGTATATAAAGAGTTAAACAGTTGCTGCTCATTATATGTAAGATACTAATTAGGGTGCTTAAACTGTGTGTGAAACAACCTATGGTATGTGAACTCATAAAGGAGATTTTTCTGGTCATAGGATTCACTCATTATTTGATAAGAATATTTAATTTATTGACATCACAAAATTAATTAATTCAAATTAATTTTTAGGCTCTTTTATGAGCTTTTTATATGTGGCCACAGAGCAGGTGATTGTCCAGTGGTTGCCATCAAAAGTTCAGTCTAAAATTTTTGTGAGTTTGCAGCCTTTGACATTTTTTTTTCTTCAGTAGAGAATTAGTTCAGTTCATGGTGTTCCAAACTCCTAATGCTATTAGATCAATCATGATGGTTAGGAATGAACTATATTGTTTAAATTCTACTCTTGATAAGGAGCATTTGTTGAATTTCTTGGTTTGGCAGGGCTGGAGGAGCACAGGCTCTTTCTGAGCTCTGGGTGGAAGAAAGTGGTAGTAAAAGGTTTTTAGTCCAGAAATAGATGATGCCCTTTGCATATGGCATTAAGGAAGAATAGCTACTCTTCACCTACGTGGCCATACATGACAGAATAAAATTGTCCCCAACAGTGACAGGGAGTCCTGAGAGCATTGTGCTGCAAGTAAACAGTTTGTGTTAAGAAATTAATCTGCACAGTTGGGGCTTTTCTAGGAAAATCTTGTTGAATTGCCAAATTTGGGTAGACATTTCAAGGCAACAGCTATTTCTGGTTAGTTTGAGACTGGCAACTGCAGTTGTCTGGGACTTTCCAAGAGCTGCTTATCACAAAGTGTTTTACCTTCTGCCAGCCATAAAAGTTGTTATTGAAATGAAAGATGTTACCAAGATTCATCAGGAGATTTACAGAGCTCTGACTTTATTGAATTTCTCACCTCAGATAGACAATGACCAATGTACTGACCTTGTCTCGTGGGATTTTCTGTAGATTAATGTCTTCTGCACTTTTCCTCCTGCTTTTGTTCTTCACCCTTCCGGTAAGTCCTGCTGGCTAACTGTCAATGCCTGGAGATATTCCTGGATGATAAGCCCTTGAGATTTCTATCCCAGCAACACCTGAAAAACAAGTACAAATGCTGAGTTTCCAACTGATGTGCAAATATGATGAGTGCCCCTGTAGACAAAAACCAGTGCTAGCTTGAAACCCCTGCTCTTTCCAGAGCCCTGACTTAATTAAACAAGCAACCTACTTGCACCTGCAAGGAGGTGTGAACTAAGAAAATCAGGTTTATTTTGATGCTACAGTTTTGGCAAAATGTAAAATCAAATCCTTCCCATTTCCAGAACAGGCTTGGGACGGATGTGGCTTCTCTAAGGAAATAATTCAAAGCCTGAGAGATGTGAATATTTTTATGGTATTGATTATTAATGAAGTCAGGGGGAAGAAAGGTATGACAATGTATTTTTTAAAGGAAATTTGTTTGCAAAATGTCACCATTATTCTTACTAACCGAATTGGCACTCTTCTTCTGGCAGCTAAGACTGTCTGCACAAAAATAAAACCTGGGTTCTAATCTTGCTTGTAATAAAACAAATGTCCCCAGTTAGTGTCTGCCAACATTTGGTGTTGCTGGAGTGCAAATCAGTTAAATCTCTACATGCTGCAATATCCAGATGAGTGTCTAAGGTTTCAGGCTCTCACTTTAATAACAGCCAGGACTTAGCAAAGACAGTTTTCTTTGAGCCCTGCATTTTCCTGTCTTTGTACATGTTCTTCTTAGAGTCTGGTCTTGGAAATCTTGCAATTAAAGTATCACTATCCCCAAAGACTGATCTTTTAATTTGTAGTTTTAAAGCAGTCTCTTTTCATGAAGTAAAAGGAAATTGCATATAAATATGAGTACCTTTTGTATAACTGGGACATTGTACAACACTAAACCTAACAAATGCTTCCTGTTGTATAGACTACATGAATATTTTATTTATGAACAATCAAAACAGAATGATCTTGAATGTATTAAGCAGTGAACAATTAAAAGAAATAATTGCAGGTTAAATGTAGGTGAAGTGATTTGAATTGTAAAGTAGAAGAAAGAAATTCAAGGTAGTAGAAGGTTTGAGGTGAGGATCCCTTCCTGTCATATGCATACATTGAATTTGGGAGCATAAGTTCATGTTAAGTCACGTGTAAATTAAGGCTGACATTATACTGTTCTGCCTGGCATCTCTGAATAATTAACAGGGGAAAAAAAGAATTGTACAGTAGATCTTCAGTTTGGAATTCCCTAAATTTAAATATCTACTTCTAAATATATCACTGTATGTTCCACTTCCACTCAGTCTCCTTACAAATGCTCTTACATCTGGTCATCACCATGTAAATTTGTATTTTCACATAAGCTACTCTACAGCCAATAGAGTGAAACTCTCTTAAATTAAATGCTTAGGAAATAACTTTGTTTCGTCTGGGGACCACAGAGTAAATTGAAGGGGGAAATTAGAAAATTAAGTTGTCTATATTGGATAACATTAGTCCGTGGAATCGTTCTAAATTTTACTGTGAGTGCTGAAACTTGTTTTTCAAAATACGTTAACGTATAGGTGTACACATATTTTTTCCATTGTTATGGCATCAGGTGGGACCTTTCTGGAAGCAGCTCAGCATGGTGGGGAAATGGATCTGGGATGTGAGAGTCTGTCCCTGGTGCAGCTCTGGAGTAGGGAATGTGAAGGCTCCGCTTCCTGCTTTGGGTAGTCATGATTGAAACCTCCAGGACTAATCCACCTCTCAGTGGGAGATTTTTCTCAGCTGCAGTTCAGCTTCAAATCTTACTATATCAGAAGTAAACTCTGAATCTCAGCAAAAGAGTCTGGAAAGTGGAGCATCCTCCTCATCTTAGGGGCCAGATCTGCTGTGGCAATTTGTGAAAAAGCTACAGTGAACAGAAGTGTAGCACATCACTCTAACTGCATCTGCTCTCCAGAATTTTTGTATGAAACAATATTTTGTTTTAAAATTTCCCTGAATTCGGCCAGAATAATCTTTTTAAAATAAGGACAATGAAAGAATTAGGACTAGAGTAACTTCGGTACTGCAGTGCCAGTAGCTACTGACTTTTGTACTGCAACCAGGAGCTGCTAACAGCTGTGGTGTCAAACATTTTAGTGGTTCTTCATTCAAATTTATTTGAGTTTTTTATTCAGTGAAAAATACTATTTCAGCCTTACAGTCAGTCTGGGGTGAAAACAACTTAAATTTGTGAGTATAAACAGTGTTTACAGGATAATCAATTACTCTATGAACCATGTACAGTTATTGGTACCAACCCCATTATATGAAAGGTAGAAAGAGACCTCTTAGATGAGAAAGCTGCTCAGTATTCAAAAGAAATTTAACTTGCAAGACTCAGATTTGGGATTTGGCTTCTTTTTGTTGGTCATAAAACAAAGTGCAGGGTTTGCCTGTGAGAGTAATGGAAACTTTATGACAAAAATCTTCTGTAGGAATTAGCTCAGAGGCCTGGAACAAAATTTTAAAACAGTGATGTCTCAGATTAAAAGTGATCCCTTTGTCTGGTTTTGGTTTGCTACAAGAGAGTGTGCATTGGAGTTTGCCCGTGCTTGGAAGATGTATTTAGTTTGTATTCAATCAACAATCAATTTCAAGATCCAGATGGCTAAAGGACATGTTAATTCAGTGTTATTTGTCAAAAATGTGTACTGTACCTTTTTTTCAGGCCTCTCATTGAGTTTACTGAGATATTTCTTGAGGGAAAATGATAAAATTGAGAAGACCTAGTGGTTCATTTCATGTAATTGGAATTTATTTAAGACTCTTCATTTCTTCAGGCAGCTCTGGTAGAGATGTAGCCTTTGGAGGGCATAATGCCTGTTAAATCACCAAGACTTCTGCTCCTTACAAATGAACACACTGGAGCTTTACAAAGAGAACCGCTCTTTGAAACTGCTGAATAGTCTCATGCACAGGTTTTTCTGCTGCATGATCTCTGTACTCTGCTTAAATTACCTTTTAAAAGTTTCGAACTTATGTTGAATTTCAGTCATCAAGAATTTTTATTCAAGAGTAAAAAAACTTCTGTGTAGTTCAGCGATTGCTGGATCAGATCTTAGACGTGTCAATTCTGCCACTGACTTCTGGGTTTGCTAATTGTTAGCAAGAAGAACTTTTAGGTACTTTGTAGGAAAATGATAATTAAAAAAAAGAAAGGTGGGGAACAATATTGCTTATAAATCAAATCTGTAACGCCTTTTGCAGTTGTCCCCATGGTGAAGCAGATGTTTCACGTTGTTGTGGTTTAATTGTGGAGTTGTTTGAGGCAAATTGAGTTTTGACTTTTGGGGATGTTTGATTGCAGCAGTGACATTCATGGTGATGGGCAGCTCCTCTGACAGTCACATTCAAACTTTTGCAAGCACTAGCCTGAATTAAAAGCTCAGAGGAGGGCAAGAGCTGGGGCAGAGCAGAGTTCCAGTGCTCCCAAAGAGCAGCCCTGTCTGATCTCCCTTCTGCCCTCCTGCACCTGTTCGCATTTTCATTTGCCAAAGTCCTTTGGTTTCAGTGATTAATGCGGTGGCTGCTCTGTGTAATTAGGACATCACATACATATTTTTCTAGTGTTTTGATTTGAAATGTGCTAGCTGTTAGGGAATTGTCAATATATTGCCTCGGATATATTTTCAAATGCAAATTTAAATCTCGTACTTGTCTGCAGTAATTTGAAAAATAAAGTCAATATTTGACTTTTTCAAAAGTATTACCTCCTTTTCTTAATCTGTGTTGAAATTTGATGCAGTTGCTCTGTTAGTGCAGGTTTTCAATTTCTAACTAAAAAAAGGTAGGTGAAAAAGGTGTTTAATGTAGTAGGCTTCATAGCAGCTATATCATCAGATATCTGTGGGTCTGGCTTTGGAAATGTCCATAAGTTCCATAAGCATACGAGTGGAGTGTTTTTCTGGGTTGGTTTTTTGTTTCCCATTGAAGTCTTGGTATTTTTTCCATTATACAATCATTCCACACCACCAATAAAAGTAAATTTGGTGTGGGAAGGAGTCATCGAAGCAAAATACCTTTCACTAGTAGGTAAGACAGGATCCTTGAAAAGGAATTTGACCTTGTTCCTGTTGGGTAACTCCTAGAAAGGCTTTAATAGGTATTAAATATGCACTCCCATAGGCTTGCAGGCTGAGTGAAGGGACAATACAGGGAGATTCTTATCACTTCTGGGTGACAAGTTTTCTTGGCATCTGTCAGCAGCAAGTGCAGCTGTGCCTGCTGTATCATGTTCAGGTCAGCCCTAAGAAGACAGGGCTGTGTTTTGGAAGGGCAGATTTGGATGCAGTAGCTGAAGCAGTAATGGTCCCTGACTGCTGTGGAAGTCCCTGTGCTTTCAGCAGGGATGGGGGAACAGAAGATGTATCCAGTCCTGAAAAACCCAGGCTCTGTGGGGGTAGCAAATGCTGGCAGAAGAACATGGAAAAGCGCTGGTTCGCCGACCACTTCAGCTGTCTCAGGAGTAACTGTCTGTGAGTTTGGGTTCTATTCTTCTGCAGTGAAACTGCCCAGATGAATTCAGGTGATGCTGGAAACCTGGACAATGTGGAATTGTGCCCTATTTTTAGAGCCACAGTGTTGCTCAGCTGTCAGAGGTATGGGAAGGGAAAGGAGCTGTGTGTGTACAAGCAGAGCACTCACTCTTCTCCAGCTCCAGGGATGTGTCTGCTCTGTTAGGATGTCTGGATGTTTGCAATGTATTTATCCTCACAGCCTCCCCCCTGAAATGGGAAGGTGCTGCTCACTGCAGTTTTTCTGATAGGGAGCAGAGATGGATGGGTGCAGATGTGTGTGCCTGGGGGTGTCTATAGAAGTGCTGCAAATTGAATCTGAGTCTCTGGACTCTGGGCTTGATACATTTAATTGCTGTCACATCCCTCCACCTTTGAGCTATCCTGTGTTGTTGTGAAACCCTAAACGTGCTGAAGTGGGCTTGTTTTGCTATTGCTTTCTAAATCTTCTGCATGTACCTGAAGTAGTCTCAGTCAAAGAAATGATTCATGCCAAGGTGAGTTACCTGATCTTCCATTTTTTTGTTGAGAACCTAACCTTGAAGTTCACATTTTGCACTGAGCTGAGAAATTCTTTTTTGTGAGCTTCATTGATTCCTACCTAGTGCAGAATTCTCTGACTGTTGGAATTCCATTTTTTTCTGGGATGTAACTCATGTCTTTACCTGCTTTATTTTCCCAGTTGTCAATTTAGATTTGTATTTGTTTATACTAACTTTAAACAGGTTTTTTTGGGATTTCTTTTTATGAGGGTTTTAGCCTGTTACCATCCTGTAAATGGAGGAAGCTTCTCAAACTAATGTCTGAGCAACCAATCTTCTGCTTGGGTGTGTGAAGCTGCTTCAATATTAAAAAAGGGAAAATATTTCCATAGCAACCTATTAGAAGCACAGAATGTTTTTGCTGTGTAGGGTTTTTGTTGTTGATGTTGTTACACCCTTACAGTGGAGATTTTTGACTGCTGTAACCGAGCCATGAAAAGTAGCCAGTAATAGCACTGCAACATTTGTTTTTCTATTTAGGACTTTGTTCTGTGTATATACTTTTATAAATAAATGTAAGCTGTTTTTAATGAAATTACCTCAGGTTTCTACAACAGCTACATATTTTGCCCACATTATCCAACATTTCTTTTGAGTCCTGATACAGAAGAATCAACAAGCCTGCAGAGGAGAAGATGAGAAAGCAAAAGGAAATTAACCACCACATTCAAACAGCTGGATGAGCTACTTTCTATCTCCCCAAAGAGGAAATACACTTCAGCATTTATTTTCATTAAAGGGGTGGATGTGCACCCTGTGCTAGAGAACCTCAGGATAATGGAATGAGCCTAAATATTCAATTTCTGCTTTGGTTACATAAGGAAGTTGCACATTCCCATCCAAAGCAGCCCTGTTTAGTCCTTTTTGGGTGGTGTTCCAGGTCATTTCCAGTCATTATGGGTGGGCAGTAATAACAAAGAAGGCTCTGGACTGTCCCAGTCAGGCTTTGTTGTGTTGCCAGATTAAATAACAGTCAGCACCCAGATTGCACTTGGCTTCATAAGCAGAGTGACAAAACACTGCTGCTCTTGAGTAGCTCCTTGTTTCATGACCATGTTGGTTAGGATTCCTGTTGCAAGATGAGGAATTTGTTTTGCCATCTGGTTGGCGGAAGGCTGGGAGGGAGGGGGTATTTCAGGCTGCTCAGCCTTTCCTTTTGGTTGTTGTTATTATTATTATTAGCATCCATTTTTCTGCGTTTAAATGTCTGTGTCATAGAGGAACCCAAGAAAACTATTTTGGTTTTTTTAAACATCTTTCCTGAGAAATTCCGTATCTGCTCTGCATTGTCTCTTGCTTGTTTCCAAATCCTTTGTTTCCTGTCTTGCACCTCTTTACAGTGTTCCAGATCCAGTACCACTGCACTGACTGGATTTACATCTCTTTGTACCAATAGAGACACAGTTTAGTTGTGGACTTGGCAGTGTTAGGTTGGGCTCAATCTAAAGGTTTTGTACAACCTAAATGATATGAGGGAATAATGAAGAAACAGAAGAGGCAGTATGTAATTTAAAGGTCCATTTGTTCTAAAAGATACACAAAATGACATTTATTTGGCTTAAAGAAATTATTTCTTTGTACATTCAGCTTATTTTGGTAGTAATATCTGGAATACTTGAATTTTGCCCCAGGACCTTGCAGTTGACTTCTCTGCTTTGCTCTAACCCTTTTACCATTGTAAAACTTAATAGCCTTGAATAAATATTTAAGTAGATAGTGAGTGGTCTCTCAAAAAGAAGTTGACTGAAGAAGTGGGGCCTCATTTTACATTTGGTGAAGTAACTGATTAACAAAGAGGGATTAGAGGGTAGGGAGTGCTGCCCTAATCCTGTCACTTCCATGTTATGATTATGTGGAAGACTTGCTCATTTAGTTCAAATTGATTCTTTTTTTAAAAAAATCGATGTCACTATTTATTTAATTAAAAATGCAAAGGGGTAGTTCAGAACAGTTGGATTCACTGCATGGGCATGTTACAGTTTTGCACCAATTTACTCAGTACCACTAAAAAGTTATTAATTTGGGTTATGCACTTCTCTGTAGATTCACAGGCTGGTGTATTTTGAGATTGATAGAGGAAATCCATACTTGTCACTGCTTAGCTTGGCTGTAATGTCACACCACTGGCATCAACCAAGTGACACCACCTTACATTTGTATCTCTGTTTAGCTTAGGAAAGCTGTGGGGATTGTTGAGGCTGCTGATGAAACAACAGTATTGTGTTGCATGTATCCTGACTGGTGTTTGTATACTGGTATGACTGGCAAGATGCATGCATTGATTAAGTTTAGGATGTGATTTCTGGATTCTTACTGAGTTTATATGAAAATTTACTTGCAAACTGCAGGAATCTTGTCATATGTATAATTTGCTTTCCTGAACCTTGTTGACAGTGAAACTTCAGGCTGAGAGAGGTAGCTCTTCACGGGGTTGATTTGTGAACCTCCAGCTTAACTCAGCTGCTGTTGGCTCTTCTGGGATTGGTGTCCAGAGGCCTCTCTGAAGAGCTGTCAGTTTAGCTGGCAGGTGTTTATTCTGCAGTAGTGTTATCTCTGGGCAGAGCTGATCCCTATTTCAGAATAGCTGTGACACCAGTAAGCACTGAGGCTAACATTTCTGAGAGTAAATTCAAATAGCTTGATCCAAAAGGCTGCACTACATCAAGGAAAAACTTGACCTGTGGAGATGAGCTGTTAGCTTAGTGAATGGCTGACGTGCCCCAGAATGCCATCGTCCATAGTTCAGTGATCGTCTCCCACTTATTTGTAAGGCTTCTTCCACCAGGAATGCTGGTATCCTGAAACTTCCATTAACATTGTGGGATTCTGAGAAACGTCTTTTCTTATTTCTGAAAGAAGAGTTTACTCTATTTTCTTTTTAATTTGAAGATTTGGAGATTTTTCTTACCAACTCTTCTCTCATGGTTACTTGCTACTAACAGATCTCCTCTATTTTCCTTTTTAGCACTGCAGTAGTTAGCTACTAATAAGCTGCATCTTATAGCTGGAGTATATCTATGTGGCTGAAACCACAGGTCATAGAGGGATATTGAAATTATAAAATGAGTCAGAGCTTTGTTCTTCTCTGAAGATATTTTACTCATAGTGTTTTGAGAACATTTGTTTTTCAAGGTGATACTCTCCTTTTGTGCTGCTTTTCAAGGTGGTGAAAATGTATTAAAATTAAGCAGATAATGTACCTACATAATGCCAAAAATTGCATGGCTTCGTAGATTAAGCACCTGAACTTCATCCCATGGTGAAATGCAAGTTTCGTGTGATTTGGTGTGAACAGAAACCAATTTTCATGGCTTTGTGGTTCAGTTAGTGTAGCATTTCATTACAGTGACTAGGAACCCTCTGCCTTCTTTCCTCTGAGTTAAATCCAGACTTTTCTAAGGCTCAAAGTAATGTGTACTTTTTCTTGTTTTAGCTTTACTCTCAGGATTTCCTAATACTCCCACAGCTGCCTTACATGTCATTCTGTTTTTCTCAGAGGTATCCAGGCAATTCCTTTTTTTCCCTCCTTCCTCAGAAGAATTTCAAAGATCCAAAAACAGAACCCCAAAGATTGGTTCAAGAGATGACAGAAAGGCTGTGTTCAGGTTTGCATCTGTGTTCTGCCCCAGACTCTTAAAGTCTGCCATAGACTTTTGAAGTCCTTGATCTCTCTGCCTGAAATCCCCACCTGTACAGTTTTGGCTTGTTTTCATGAGAGAATGCTAAATTCTTGTATGATATCTGATGGGACTCACTGGTGTGCCAATTACTCTGGTTAGCTGCTGCCTCTTCTCTCAGATCTGTTTTCACTCTGCCACACAGACCCCTCAAGTCTTCTGGCTGCTCAGAAGTCTGTTAAATCTGGTTCTGGTTGGAAAAGATCAGGAAAGATGTAATGACTAAACAGGAGTTTGCTGCATGCTATAGGTGAATCTCTTTGTGGTCATCAGGAGCTATGCTATGACCAGTACTGGAGAGTGAGAGTGTTAATTTATAATTACAAAATCTTCTGTGTGAATATTGATTCACCTACAATTAAAAAAAAAAAAAGAGGTGTCTTTTAAATTTTGATAAAGAGTCCTCAAGAGCCCCATCATGAATGTGTTAATGCATTTCGTAAGAGTGAGTGTGTTCCTGCAGCACATTCCAACCCCAAATGAGAGGCATGCCAGGTCATTTTGCATGCCTGTCAATTACTGGAATGTAACAGATGTGAAACTTGAAGGCAAACTGCTGTGGAGCAGCTCCTGTCCTGACTAGGGCTCTGTGTTAGTTAATAATATCAGTGTCCTCCACAGATGGGTGAAAATGTGTAGATCACCAGGAGCACTTGGAAGTATCTAGAGATAGCAGTGCTGTGTTTCAGATGTGCCAAAGGTTGGAGATACTAGAATTCTGATTCAGCCTCTATAGTTTGACTTGATATAAATGATATTTTCAGGTATAATTTTTTTTACTTTTAACAGAACCTACTTACAAATTTCTGCTCCAGACATCTCTTGCGTCAAGCAAACCCTGCATGTGTGAGTCTATTGTATGTTTCCATAAAACAGTACAAGTGCTCCTCTCCTAGGCAAAATAGCTTTTAAACAACCTGTGGGAGAGAGAACAGAATTATGGATTTGGATATTAATATCTATTGAGTATCAAAGTTATTTGGCTTGATACTATATCTCACCTAATTCTGAAAGATTTATCCAAAGCTCTTCCCCGTTTTCTTGTCTGTGTAACCTAAGGCAGGCAGAGTCCAGCTGCTGGAATAAATAGCACCTTGAACAAGTGCAACATGGAGAACTTGAGATGTTTAGTTTGTCATACAAAGTCCAGTAACATGTGCTAAAGTTGAGATTGATCCTTCCCTCACTCAGCGGTGATGAGACAGCTTTTCTGTGGGGCAGTAGATACGTGGATGTTAAAGAAGGTGTGCTGAACACATCATAGCAGATCACAACATCAGAGTCTAGAGCTTTTCCTCAGATGCCTTTTGCTTAGTTGAATACTCCTGAGGCATTCAAACCCATGCAAGCTGAGGATATCATAGGGGGTTTTTGTTCTTCATGCTTTTTTAATCAATCAGTTGCTTAAAACGCTTCTGTGGTTTAAGGTGAATCGCCAGTTATTGTAGAATTTTTTAGCAGCTTTAACTAAAAACTCTACAAAGTTATTTTTCATAACCCCTTCAGTCAGCAGAGCAATTGCTGACATCTCTTGGGGAAGCAGCATGTGTTTTTTCTTCTCCTCATTATGAGTTTGGGAGGGTTCACTTCCTCACCATGTGTCAGCATGAACCCAGACTCTTCTCCATTGCTTGTCTCCTTTGGAAACTTTGCCTCCACAGTGGGCATCGTTTGTTTCTGTCCTAATTCCCTTCTGACTGTAAATGCAACAGGAACATTTGCAAAGAATAAATCTTTTCAGTGTATTGACAAAGCTGCTTCTGTAATTGTGTTAGCTGAAGCAGATGATGAGCTGAAATCCTTTTTGAATTAGGGTTTATGTAACTCTAACCCAGTTGCTGGCTAAGCCTTGCAGCTCGATCCAGAACAGTGAGCACTGACAGCTCGCGAGTTTTGCTGCAGTCTGAAATGTGTGGCCTAACACACCAACGCTGGGAGTGTTCAGTCTGCTTTTTCAGCTTGGGTTTGCCCTGCTTCACAGTCATTTCCCTGTGGCAGTGTCACCTGGAAAAGAAGGAGAAAAGGCTCAGTTGTAGCCAGGGGTGCAGTCATTTCCAAGTGGAACAGTTTGGGATGCGGCGAGGAAGCCAAAGGAGCGTGGTTGGCTGCTGGAGCATTTGGTTGTTGCTCTGTTTCCAGAAGCTCCATGTGGATGGAGCCAAGCTGGCATGGAAAAGCACAGTCCACTCTGTTATGCTTTTCTCTGAAAGCATTTCCTGTGAACACAGGGAGGCTGCAAGAAAGGACGGAGGGGTCTCACCTATCACAGGGTCCTTTACAGACTTAGGAGTGAGGGAAGCCCTCCCGTCCTTTGCTTTCTTTAGCTCCCCACTGTTACGGTCTTTCACCATTGTGTTGTTTGGAAAATGGGGGTGAAAAGCAATAGAGCAATGGCAT
Organism: Lycocorax pyrrhopterus obiensis; assembly: GCA_014706295.1. NCBI lineage: Eukaryota > Metazoa > Chordata > Aves > Passeriformes > Paradisaeidae > Lycocorax > Lycocorax pyrrhopterus. Next base: position 7,335,300 of record JACSVZ010000007.1, read on the forward strand.
AGGTAAAGAGCTGGAAATTTATGTGTTCTATGAGTTTATTAAAGGTCTGGTAAAGAGTGAATGCACAACCAAGCCAATTGGAAGCTATAATTACACCAATGTTTCAAAACAAAACCACAAAGTCCTCCCAGACCTGCATCTTGCCTTTGCTACAGCTCTAGAGTTTATTTTTACTGTTCAACTTTGCTTGTGTTTCCAAAATACCATTTTCATAATGCGTTTTCTCACTACACAGAATTACCCAAGTCCATTGCACAGTGAGTGAAATACTTGACATTGGGTATTAAAAAAGAGGAATTGGTTTGATGACACCAAAATCTCAATGGGGATGAAAACCAGTAGCACATGTTATACAAATTATGTGAGTTTTGTGCTAGATAAAGATATTTGAGTCAAAAAGAAAAGAAAATAGTTTTATGACAACAATCCTGATGGTCTGTGCTCTTTTCCATTTTATAGACTTTGATGTGTAATTTTTTTAAAAAGAAAATATTTTTAAATGCTCAGGCCATTTTTTAGTTTTGAACATCTATAAAGGAGTGGTAGTTAGGATGTTGCATTCTTCTTACTGTATTTATTTGGAAATATCACAAGGTGGAATTTGAAGTTAGAGCAAAAAAGGACTTTGTGCAAAACAGGTGGTGTTTTTCTTGCCAGATGTTACTATTTAACTTTTTTCAGTTCCTGAACATAAAAACTTCAGTACAAAGTAAGAAAAAGCAGTTGACCTCTTCAGCTTCTATAAAAATTTTAGCACTCATCCAGTGGCATTAAGTTGTGGACAAAATTTCTGGTAAGTAATTAGTAAGACGAAAATCAGCTTAATTTTTCACTCAAATAATATTTGACTCTCAGCTAAAGATTAGAAATCTCACAAAAGCTTCCATAGTCTGCGTTTGAAGACTAGTAATAAACTCCCTCTTGGATTATGACTGGGGGTTTTTCAGCTTCTGAGGAAAGAGGGGTTTAATTGAAAATGTCACGTTAGGTTTGTTGGATTTTTGAGGGGACGGTGGGAAGGGTGACAGGGTCTTCTTATTCCTTCCACAGTTTCAGAGATGAGAGTCTTCCCAGATATGATGAGTGTAAATTTGGAGCTGTGTTCAAACTGATCCCTGAGATTTACATGCATAAAAGATTTTCTCAGAAGTCATTAAGAAGTCTTTGGAGTTGAGTGAGATTCTCAGGAGAATTAAACTGGCCGTGCTAGGCAGCACCTACTGTCAAGATACTGCTCAGGGAGGAAATGGAACAGAAAACTCCATCTGGACTCCTGAATAGGTTTATCACGTGGTGACTGAATCTGTACTTTGAGCTTGAGGCTGATGATGTTTTGTGATAAATATTAGGATAAATATTAGGGTAAATATTTGTAAATTCACATTGGAGGCTTACAGAAGGGATGTGTGGTTTATTTTTCTAATCTTTTTTTTATTTATTAGATATTCTGATGAATTATTCTGTGATCCTTTTGACTTGCTGAAAAGCTGGCTGTCTCAGATTTTGAGGTACTAAAAGAGGTGCTGTGAGCATGTTTCCCAAAGGTTTACAGTGGGGTTAGGTAAAATACAGCCAGTCCTTGACGGTGCTGAGGAAAACAAGTCAATCCTTGTTTTCAGTGTCGCTGGACACTGACAGCAGAATATCTGAGTTCATACATGGAACTGCAGCTCTATTCCATAAGCCTGACAGTTTCTCTTTACTGCTTTGACAAAGATTATTGATTTCCATATTCAGCCTTTTCTCTATTCGCAGTTGTTCACGCTGTTAATCTAATGCGATGGTGTGAAAAAATGTACTGGTTCTTTTTTTAAGACTTCTTGGGGCTTGATGTCTTCTACCTGCTGGACTTTTGCCTAGAAAACAACTGTTGCACTGCAATTTCACATCAATTTTTGTCATGTTACACACAGATTTTATTTATATTTAATATATAATACACCTATATATTGTGTCTCTGTAAAAATTTACATAAAATACATATATTGTATGATTATTTTAATATACAGATATTAGATTATATTTGTACAAACATATGATTTTTTTCTCAATGATAGGCACATTTTTGTCATGTATTTCCTTGAGTTTCTTTTCATCTGTGGAGATGTATACATAATTTCTTTGAATAATGACAACTTTTATGCATCTCTACTCTTGAGTTGTTCTGTAGAGAGTATCCAGCAAAATTATCATCTACATGGAGTACTTCCCAATAGTAATTTACTCTGTAGTGTGTAGCCTGCTGGGACTTATTATGCAAATGCTACATTTGCTGGCTCAACCCCATATTTTTCTGAAAGAATGTTTTTTTCATTGCTTTGGGGGGGGGAGGGAGTTCTGACAAGGTCAGTATTCACGTCTTTCCTTACCTGTTACCCCTGTCCTTCCATTACAAAAAAATTAAAGCAGATTACCTCCCATTGGTTGTATAAATACCTCCTAATTGCTCCATCTCAGTAAAGGCACTGAATGCCCACATGCAGACAGAATAAAACACTTGCTGTGGGGATGAAAAAAACCCTGCAGAGGTAGCCCTGAGTTTGAAAATAACTTTGGAGTTCTCATTATAAGGTCTGGTGTTTCATTCCTTAGCAGCAGTCAGCTGCAGACAGAAACACGGGTAGCTGAGGCATAGTTAGATCCATGTCCTTTGGTCGTGTGCGGTGCTGTGCTTTGGAGGAGCTGCAACACAAACATCTGAACTACAGAAGGAGATGCTGCTTGATGAAATGGGAGGCTAAGGAAAGTCGCCGTCTTCCAATATTTTCAAATTACGAAATATGTTGAATAATTCTGCTCAAGAATATGTTGTAGGCAACAAATGAGTCTTAAAATTACCCTAATAACGTGAAATTACCCTAAACCATAAGAATTTTCCTTTCCGAGTTTCGTAATAATTTCTTCTTATCAGTTTTTAATTTCAAGCTGAGGAACTTGACAGCAGCTGTTTCAAGTAAATGCAGTTACTGCAATCTTGGAAATTTTTTGTGGCTCCATTATGCTCTGTATTCATTTTTGACTTCTGTATTGTCATAAGGACTTTGTAGAACTCACTCTTTTCCCAGTGTATCCACACACAGGGCAAATGGATTCTGTTTGTAAATTCACAACTCCGTAGCACGGGCACCATTCCTGTTTGTAAAAGTGCTTTGTGCTGCCTAAGTGATGTGTAAATGCCCGGGGTTTTTTTTATTGCTCTGTATGTGTTTGAGTGTGACCTTCGGTCAGCCGGGCTGGTGGCAGAGCAGCCACAGGGTTTGGCAAGCAAGTTTGAGATTTGTCACTGTGCCTCAGCTGGGCAAAGCCCCCTGCCAGCGGGGGCACAGCAGGAACAGGGCTGAAGGCCCACGGTCGGTGCCCCAAGGAGGTGAATCCTGCTGGATTCAGTTCCCGCTGGGGCTGGGGCTGGATCGTGCCGTGCCGGGACAGACGGCACAGATGGAGCCCATCGCTCCCGCCCCGGCTGCATCGGCAGCTCAGCTCCCACAGGCAGAGGTGCCGGTCCCAGGGCTGTTCCCGGCCTGGCACCCTGCTCACCCAGGGCAGCCATCCCAGGAGCAAATCCGTGCTGGGTGTTTGGCCTGAGGCTTCGGGAGTCAGTCCCAGTTACCGCTTTGGCGATCTCGGGGAGGGAGCCTGAGCTCTGCCTTTGTGGAAAGGGAAGGTGAGAGAGCGAGGATGAAAGCTTAGTGCAGAGTTTGGTTTATTTTTTACTGCTTTTGGACATGGGTGGCACTAAATGAAGTGACATGAGGAGTTTTCTCCTGGAAGTACTGATAACCTTCAAGTTGTCGGTGTTATCTATAATCCACTTACCTTTTTTTGGTTTTAAGCCTCTTGCTGTCCTTTTCCCTCTGATTGTATGAGGCATCTTTAATCAGACTGCTTTGAAAGCTTTGTATCTGTCATTTTCTTCATGTGGCAAACAAGTCTTCTCATTTTATTAGCCAGTTTTTAATGACCTAATATTGCTTAGTTTAACCACATGGGTGCTTCTTGCTTTCCAAAGGCAGACATCTCCTTTTATTTTTAAAATAATTTTTTTCTTTAAAGTGTTACAGAACGACTGTGTAGCAGAGGGTAGACTTGAGATCTGAAGAGGAACTCATTTTTTTCGTTCTGTGGTTGCTTGCACTTTTTTCAGACAGGTGTATGGATGATTCTCAGAATGGGAAGAGTGAGTTAAAAACTGGCAATAATGAACAGGCCATGTAATAATCCCCTTTCTGCTCACTTAATTATTTAAGAGTATGCTAAAAATTCCATGTATGACAGAAGAAGATGTACTCACTTTTATGCTGCTGGAAAGAAAAAGTTTTGTGTGGAACTAGAGTGGGAGTGAAGAAAAACAAGAGCACATTGTGTTTGGGAGGCAAATCAGACAAGCTCTCTTTAGCCATGTTATTTTGAGACCTTGTGTGCTGGAGGACTGGAGAATGGTTTTCTGAGGGATCTGCTCCAAAAGATTACTTTACACACATCTAAGAGTTTAGAAAGACAAATGGGACATGATTTATTTTTCTGTTGCACTGAGATTGAGAGCCTAATTCCCCTCTGCTATGCAACTCTCATTTGACTTTACCTGGAATAGGGTCAGTAACACCAATTCCAGGAACGTTTTGTGATGTTACATTAGTGTAAAGCTGTTGGAATATAATTCTCTTTGATAATATGCAAGTGATACAGCACAGATGAGATTTGAAGACTAATAAGGCCCAGAAACTTCATGAAATTTTGAAAATATTCATAAGAAAATCTTTTCAGAAATCTTGAGAGCAATATGAGAGAGCAGTACTGAGTTGTAAGTCAAATTTAGAGTCAGTGTGAATTGGTGTAACTTCACAAAGACAGATGAGGTTAAAGGAGCCCTTAATTTTTGCCCTGGTATATAAGAAATGAGGCAAATTTGCAATATCTCTAAGAATATCACCAAAGCAAGTAGAGATGTGGCATCAACAGTGTTGTCAAAGTAGCTAAATTTTGAACTGTGTTATTTGCATTTTTAGTATATTATGATGGAAACCAAGACAGGCAGCAAGAAATTTTTTTTTCCTTAACCCCTGAAAACACAGTTTTCCTGTGATGTGCTTTAAAGAGAGGCCACCATAGTGTTTCTACTGTAAATTGTCTTTTAACATTCTGATCAGAGACAAAACAATGTTGTTCCCTAGCTAATATTTGTACCTATTTCTTGGGATATAAAAATGCTAAACCAGAGCGAGATCTGAGGAAACACTAAACCTGGACTCTTCCATGAGCAGTAAAACAAACTGTGGAATATTGAAGTTAGAAGTGCTGTAAACACGAGGTTTATCAAAAAGAAAAGAATCCTCATTTGAAGGCACTGGCAGCAAAGCTCCCCATGTGTTACAGTGATGCCCTATTACTGTGCCAGTTTCATTGCCTTCTATGCATCAACATGAATTAAAATGAATTAACAGTGGCTCAGGTCTTCAGTTTCCTTTACAGACAGAAGTAGGAGAGGTGAATCTACTGTGTTCAGTTAGGCTGAAGCCAAAATGGAACAAGAAGAGACACTTTGGAAGAGAGAAGCAAACAGGCAAAAAATGGGGATGTTGCTGGAGATGATGAGCATTTGGTTAAAAATAAAAGCTAAGCTTGGACTTTATTATGCAGCTGATATTTGTTAATACAGAATAAGTGAAGCTGTGGAGCACGAACAAACTGCCTTTCAGAGAAAGTGATTTTTAAGAAAGGACTAAAGTGTGAGTCATGTAGCCATGTGTCAGAGGTAAAATGCCTCCTGCACTGCCAGTCCTTCTGCTGCTCGCTTTAGGTCTAGTGCTGCTTTCAGAGAATTAAGATTACTAACATGCCATTACCCTCAGCTGCTCTCCTGTCCTCCTTCCTACCATTTCTGTTTTGGTAGAGGCCAGAGGCTTGCACTGAATGCTGCCTGCTGTGTGGAGCCCTGTGCAAACATCAGTCAGAGTTCCTGCCCTGAACGATTTGCACTGCAGCAAGCAATCATGGCATGCAAATGAAACCAGGAGTGGATGGGCAGGAGGACACAAAAGAATGCAGACAAAATTAGAGGCTACTTTATTATTGGCCTGGCTATGTGCACAATTCCTTTCAACAATCCCATTAGCCCACAGAACTCTACCTTATCTGTCACTTCAGATGGTGACAGACTGAGGCCAGCTGAGGTTTGCCACCAAGTTTCATTAGATGTGAAAGTGAATTTGAATTAAATGTTGTTTTCCACCTGGATTGTACCTCTTTGTAGCATCTCTCCAGTCTGTTTTCCTGTTGCACCACTTTTTATTACCTAACAGTACTGGAGCAAATAAAAGATGTCCTGTCTTGAGCAGCAGCCATAAACAACAAGAGCAGGGCAAGCATGCATGACAATGCTTTCCATTCCCTTCTGAAACTTCAACAATTTTCACCCCATGGATTTACTGAAGTGGGTGTGGTTTCAGTGGTTAATGCTGCCTGTGGTTTTCCGTGCCCATTCCCTCCATTTCCCCTTCCATCCGCATAATCTTCTGCTCCTTACCACACTGGACAATCACTTCCAAAGCTAAGCATTCCTTCTTCCTTTTTCTTGGAATCAGTGGTATATTGTACAAATTTGATAGCCTGGCTAACGGACAATAAAAATGCACATCACTGATCTAGTTCACATTAACTTGTGAAAATATCTAAGGTAGAAACCATTTTATCTGGGCTTTTCTGGTCACTGTTCCATCCCTGTGTCATGTGCATCTGACCTGTACCTATTCACATTTTGCTCAGACACACTAATTTAAATGAATTTCTTAACATTATGTCTTTATAACCAATGGTGACATTGATAGCTAAGGATGGCACACAAAAGAGGGTGACTCACCCTTCAGTGTGACTTTTTTGATGATGCTTTATTTTACATAAAAAGTTAAATTCTTGTTTCAGTGACTCTTCAATACACACTAGGTATTCTGAATTTCTCTGTCAGAACTGTGTGTCTCAAATGTCTTTAAAGCTTAGGAGTGAAGAGTAAACGAAGTTAAGATGCAGTCTCTCCTAGGTGTTGTTAGACTTGTTTAAAATGACTTTTTTATAGCTCTGGATTTTAGTATTCTTTGTTTCTCAAAATTGCATTTCTTCACGTATTGTTTTCATATAACCTGCACTCTGACACAAAGGTTGAAAATATATTTGCTAAAAAGATCAGCCAGAAAACTAATAAAACTGTTTGATTGTTTTTTTGGTGAAATTTCACTACAGAGGACAAGATAAAGCTCTGTGCACCTAAAAGGTTTCCTGTAGGGAAGATGAATGCTTGTGCAGGAGGCACAGCCTGCTTGAGATTTTGCTGTGATGCCCTCATACATATTTCATCTAAATGTACATTAAATTACAAATAACAGCAAAACCAGTGTAAGTAACAAGTAGTGTGATTGAGAAGTCAGGGATGTCTGCAGGAGAATGCTGGTGATGTCATTCCATGTGCCTTAGGCTGTTACTAACAGTGTGCTGCCCATCATTCCTGGAAGAAACGTGGAAGCCTGGAAGCACTGAATGTGTGATTCTGGGGGTTACAGGTGCAGTGCAGGCTTTGCATTCAGAGCTGGTGTCTCACTGCTCCTGCTGCAATGCCAGTTTTCTCCCCTCCTGCACATTGGGGATCCCTTTTCATTAAGTATGGGGACCTGTGAGGGAAGACACTGCTGGCTCTTGGTCTGTAGATTTGCTAGCCTGAGAGGAAAGGATGTCACAGTTCCTTGAAAAAATCCCAAACATTATTGTGGCACGCCGACACCTGTCATCTGATATCCCAGGTGAGATAAAGGAAATGTTGGAAAATGTTAGGAAGCCTACAAACCCATATATTGGAACACCTTCAAACAAACCTCTCAACAAAACCCATGGCTCTTCTCCCAGGATGGTCTGTGTAACCTCTGGTAGCAACACTGCAGAAAGTAACTGGTTATAGATGATTGAAATAAAGGCATTTGAGTAATTAGCTTTGATCCAGGCCTGCCTTGATCTAGTGAAATATTTAATGATTTTCATTTTGAGACAGAGCTGAGTGCTTTTGCTGACTTTAGGTGTGTGAGTAGCTATGAAGTGAGGCTGCTATTGAAGAGTTTTTTGGACAGGCCTGGAAGACAATGAATAAATAGCATTTTTCTGTGTAACTGCTACTGTTTGGTCTCACTAATTACCCTTACGCCATATGTGGTTTGCTTTGCGGCTTTTCCCCCATTTTAAAGAGGTTAAGAACAAGTTTTCTGAACAGTGCTAATTGCATCAGTGTGCACAACACTCATCCATGTCTGTCAGAGTCTGCAGGGAGGTGTCAGAGGATGGTCCAGGCTCTGCTTGGTGGTGCTGAGAAATAGGACAAGAGGCAAGGGCAGAAACCGATGCACAGCAAGTTCCACCTGAACATGAAAAAAAACTTCTTCACAGTGCAGTGACCGAGCACTGGAACAGGCTGCCCAGAGAGGGTGTGGAGTCTCCCTCACTGGAGACATTCCAGAACCATCTGGATGCAATCCTGTGCCACGTGCTCTGGGATAGCCCTGCTGGAACAGGGAGGTTGGACAAGATGACCACTGTGGTCCCTTCCAGCCTGCCCCACCTTGTGGTTCTGTGTATACCACGTGTTACTTTAAAACAGGCTTCTTTTAATAATTAAGCACAACTATTAGAACAATTATATGTTATTGAAATCTTCCCCGAGTCTGGGAAATCATAGGAAATAACATAAGATTTGGTATGATTTCGACATATGCCTTGCTTTTTCTCTCTCTATTTAGTTATCCTTTCCTGCAAGTCCTTGTCAGTGATTTGGCAGCAGCAGGAAAAATCAGCTAAGAGTAACTGTCACCAAGAAAAAGCAGCTTGTAACATGAGGAGCCTACTAAACATACATATTTTTATTATTTTTTTAAGTGCATTCCAGATTTTTGTTGCTTTTCTAGATTAACACATTACATGGAATGCAAACAGAGAAACAGAGTGGGCAGACGTCTAACAAGTGACGTGAGCTATGTGAGAAGGACACCCTGGGGACAATGACCTCTGTGAAATGCTCAAGAGCTGCAGAAGATGAAGTACTCAAGTGTTGTTATTCACAGCAGAGGCTGATAGACCAGATTGTTTCTGCATCATGCCCTTACTCAGAAAATGTACTTGAGTGGGGGCTTAAGAGGGTCTTCAGAATTTATTTATGGAGCCTCTCACAGTATAACTTATTTTTAGATTACAAAAGAGCAGAGTGCTCTCTGTTGTCTCATTTCTCTGTTGTTGTTAACTGTTTCTAACCAGGATCTAGATTAAAACAAGGATTAAACTAATCTCAAGGACCAAGAAAAAGTTATCTGAAGTGGTGTGAGGAGGAGTGAACTTTCTGTAGCTCGAATACACCCTTTTTCTCCTTGTTCTTCTGAAATTTCTACACTTTCAGCATCTCTTATAAATATAGAAACTGCATTAATTACTAAGGATGGAACTTAAGTAACTTCAGGTGACCAATTAGTGGTAATTTAAACGCTGGGAAGTAGACTGTAGCCACCTGTATGCAATACAGCTTCACTGATTGCGGGGAGGTGACTCCAGTAAGCCGAAGGGCAGGGGAGCAGTGGAGACGTGTTCTTCCTCCGGCAGCACAGTGTGGTCTCCAGCAGGAAAACCTTCAGTGGTGAGTACCCAGTAACCTTCTGGCAGGAATGAACTTGCAGTTCCCTGGATATAGTGCAGGTTGGGGGTGCTTTGCTGTGGTTAGCAGGATGTACCCCTGCATGAAGATGCCTTTCATACCAAAACTGGTGAGTTAGACCTAAAACGTTGCAATGATATTTCGTGGTGTCTGTGGTAAATGGTTGAGATTCAGATTCAAATGTTGATCTAGCAGTGGCATGGCAAATCAGACTACTTTCAGTTTAGTCTCTTTTCTAATAAATTATAAACAGTCTTGGATTTATGTTGGGCTGAGTACATAGAGGAGTTACCACTGTACAAGCAGGGCTGTCAAATTTAATGTGTATATCTAGATTTACTCATTTAATATTGAATCCTCAATTGTTCTTCTGTAAATGCTCTTAAAAATAGGCAGTGATCACATCTCACAGGTCAAGCCATCTGCATTTGTTCCCCCTATTTCACGCAGTCTCACATAAGTGCACACATGCTCTTTTATTTTCTATGTATTGCAGAATTAATTTGTACAGGGGCTGCAGTGGAAGCTCTGGATTTAAGCTATTATCAAATGGCCTTTTTAAAATTGATAGAGATTCTGGTCACTGGTGGGTATGCAACTCCTCTCTTCCCCTGGTCTAGTTGCACTTTAGCAAATCTATTTGTTTCCTTTTATACTCTGTAGAGGGGAACAAACTGACTTTGTGATTTTATTATTTTGTTTTGTGTTCTCAGCAAACTGTTGTCAGCTCAGTGGCTGAGCTGTGCAGTTTGGTGGGTGGGGTTACAGGTGTGGGACTTTCAGTGCTGTAGGACTGAGGACTCCAGCAGAAACCCCACTTTGTTAAAGACAGCTGGGTACATGTGCATCATAATCATGATTTTTGTGATATGCAGCCTAACAGGTATAATGACCCTTGAAGTTATGCTCATGTTTTTTTCAGAAGTTATGTCGAAATGTCTGAGCTTTTCTTTAACTTTTATGCCTCTTTTCCTCTTGCTTTCCAAAAGAAGTGTTGCTAATGAGCGCTCCTTTCAGCAGCTTAGTCTTGTGCTTGTCTTGGAGGTTTCTGATGCCAGGGGGGTTGCTCACATGATGAGCATTATGTCCATATTCTCAAGCAGCCTACAGGAAAGATGTCTGGCAAGGCAGGAATGAAGGAAAAAAAAGCCTAAAATGCTATCATTCTTCCCATTAAAAGCATGTTATCAAAACAGTTCTTTACAATTAGTTTCCCTTGATGGCTCTTCACAGGAAAAGAAATAAATCTCAAGATTCCTGTCCACCGAACCAAATCCCAGTGTAATTATTCCCATGTGATACTACTGAAAGGAATATGACTGCAGAGATAAAACCAAACAGCAAGCAAAAGCTGTCTCCGTGGTTTTGTCCCAGAACTGAGGAAAGTGAGGGCAATTAGTTGACCTAGAGAGGGTTTACACACAGTCCTAATCTGGTTTTTGATGTCTGCTGCAAAACAGTCCCGAAACGTGATTCATTTACAGCCAGAGGTAGTGAGCAGATTGGAATTCTAAAGGTGTGCTCATGAGATTTCCCTCTACAAGCCACAGGCAGACGGTCTGGAAGTAAAAGTTATGTCCTTCTACATTCTTATTATTGTTTGTATTTTGAATATGGGAAAGAAATATCACTTCTCAGTTAATCTGTGTGCTAGCTCCCCTGGTGTGCAGCTGCTACAAAGAATCTCACTCTGGTTTTGAGGTGCACAAATTGGCAAAAGGTTGTGGCTCTTACCTCATATGACTGATCTTTATAGAGGTTCCCCAGGCACTCCCTATAGAAACAAAATGCTGCAGAGAGGAAGATATTTATGAAGCAGTTTCAGGAGGCTCATTAACTTCCAGAACATGGATGAACTTCAGGTAAAATAAACATTTAAAGGGCAGCCTAGCATTTTAAGGGACAGGTGGCAAGAATAATTTGTATCTGCAGTTATATTTATAAACATGGCATTTAGGAAACCTCAGATGCGGTACAAAAGCTTGTCGCTATTTGGTTGCTTACTAAACAGGAGGAAAAATTGTTAGTAATGAAACCATGTGAAAATAAGAGATATCTAATGTCATACCTAAGGAGCAGAAACAGATTGTCTCCCAGGTCAGGTTAAAACCGACAATTACAGCAAATGAACATTTTTTTACTCTCCTTCCTTAGGTTTTGACTTCAATTTTCTCACACTTAGAATGAGAAATGCTACAAGCAAAGTGGGATATTTTTGAATTGTTAGGAAGAGATTTTGGTGGGTTTCATTGCCAGTGCTAACTGTGCAGTGGGAATACCCAAATTCCTGCAAACTGAAGAGAAACCTCATGATGCTGGCTTACTTTTTATTTTAATTTCTGATCAAGCTAGTTCTGCATCATTATATCTGTGACTTTAAAACAGGTGCCGGGTTAATACCTTTGCATATGTTGCCAATTGTTCCTTTTAGGAAGAGAAATCATCAGCTGTTAACACTGATGTCCTTGACTTAAATTAACAAGCGGCTGTTGGCAAAGACCAACAGTCTGATTTGTTTCAGGTGAGGTGGTTCTTTGTTTCTGTGTGTCTCCTGGTGTGAATGCTCAGCGATCAAAATCTGGTTAACGGTTTTACTGAAGAAATATTGGTCAGTAGAGAATTCTCTTTGTTTTCTCTTTCCGATACTGGCATTGGCTTTGGAATGCTGGCAGGGAAGAATAAATCCAAGTCAGGTTTTTCATCTAATCTTGTTTTCTCCTAATCCATGCTGTCAGGCCAGTGGCACATGAACAGCCGCATACTTGCTGTGCAAGGTATTGTTTGTGAAGCTTTTTTCTTCAGGGTGAAGCTGTGATATCAAGGTTGATTTTTGTCAAATGTTTTTGTTTGCTGTGTTGATGTCCCAGGTTACCAGGGGCCTAGACACCATGACTAGCAATGTCTCTCAAAGTCAGAGACTTGAAGTCTATTTTTTAATTGAAAAAAAACAGGTTAAAAGTTGGTCTTATTGTCCTTTCCTGTGTTTAAATGAGTGAGGAGTAGCTCTATGTTCATTAGATCAGAAGCGTAGCAAGATGCAAAGGTTTGAGCCTTAGACTAAGTAAATTTAGATTGAAGACTGATTTTTAATGATCAAAGTAAATGACAGAAGTGGGTTTTTAATTCAAATGTAGTCCTTAATGCTTTTTGTTCTAAAGTAGAGACTGCCATAGTTGAATAATTGAGTTTGATGCAGAATTTACAAACCTGATCTGGGTTAAATTTTGGAAAGTCTTGTGTTAGCTGCAGGTTACTGGGGTAAAACTGGGTGAGGTTAGAGAGCTCCTGTGTGGGAGGCGGAATGTCAGGAGCAGTGGGGCTTTCTGCCCTTAGCCTGCAAATATACAGAACTCCTAAAAAATTCCTTTGGGCATGAAATTGAAGTATAATGTATTGCAGGTAGAGGGGGTTTTGGGTCAGTGTAAGGTCATCAGTTATATTGTACCAAGTTAAATGTTAGAACAATATCATAAATTAAAGTTACTGCTTTGTTGTCCTTCCATGAAGAAGCTGAATGAGTAAATTCCCTTGTGGTGAATTTAATGTCTGGCTGGCCATTAGAATGGCTCAAGTGCAATTACTTTTGTAGATCATAATAGTCTTGAAAAGTAAATAGTTTATAAAAGCAAAAACCTTGAAGGAAATTAAAGAAGGCATAATGGCTTTTTGAGAAGCGTGCCTTTGCATCCATATATACATTTTTTTTAAAATCCAACAAAATTAAATTGGTCTGTTAGTTATTTCTGCAATATTTTTTTATCTCCTGCAATCCAGCAAATCATTAATGAGTGTTTGTCCAGTCAGAGCAGCAGGGGTCTTGATTGCCAGAATGTTTGTTAGAGGGGAGGAGGGCATCCTCAAAGGCTTTTTTCTTCTCCTCTGCTTTTTTAATATAATAAGAATTTTTAAAAGAAAAAAAAAAGAAGGTTAAACAGAAGTTATTCTCTGCTTGCAGTTGCTATGGCCGAAGGGCCCCCACTCTTGTAGTTTTTGGAGGCATCAGAATTGTTACTGGCTTTGTCCCCACTGCAGGCAGTGACAAAGGTATCACATCCTGTTGTATAGAATTGGGTGCAGTGAGATGTAGTTGTAAAAGATGCACCTCAGGTCAGTGCCTGAGGTTTCCACAAGCTTTTTTTCCTGCAGAGACACTTCTCCTTTTCACTTTTCCTTTTTGCAGTATGATTTATGTCTCATTCTCTTAACCACCTTCTTGTGTTTTCCCTTTGTTGTGCCATGCCGCTTTTGCTCTTCTCCACATACTTGGGGTTATCCCAGCTCTCTTCTTACACATTGAATCTCACTTGCTGGGGTAGAAGAACCATGTGTTTCCTCTCTTTTTGGGAGAAGATTATCCAGAAAACTGACATGTGAAGTGTCTTTGGAAGATGGGGTACCCAGAACATTCACCAGCTATGGTACTCAAAAGTTAGCCTGTCACCACCTCAGCTGACGCTGAAAATCTTGCCTGATCCCGGATCCTAATTTCTCTGAGCCAAATGTGTCTGGGTACTGCTTCTACACTTATCTGTCAGTCTTAAACAACTCATGATGTCCAGAGTCACAGCTACCCTCGATTTTTCACACAGCTCCTATTTAATCTGAGAAGCTGAGAGGGGCAGTGGGGGAAGGCAAATAAATCAGATGTGCTTGTTTGTCTCTAAAAAAACAGACATGTTGCTCTTAGAGGACTTTTGGGATACAGCTGTTAGGGTTTGATTGTTCCCTGCTGTGGTATGAGATACTCCACGGGGACTGGATGATGTTGTTAGCAATATATCATACACTGTGCTCTCGAAAATGGCTGATTATGGAACCTAAGACCAAAAAGACCTCGTACATTCTGATCTTTTCCCCAGTTTTTACTTCCCTGTGACCTTCCCACGACCTGTATCTTACCTTGCTCTGTGTGCCATTAGCACATGCTTTATTTTCCTTATAGCAGCAAATTCAGTTTGCTGTAGGGAGCCATGGATATTAAAATAACAGACAGGAATGGGTAATAGGCTGCAGAAATTAGGGTAGAGAATTGGCCTCACTCCACAAATCACACACCCATTTATGTGCTGACTGTTGTGATATTTATATGAAGGTGCTATATGAATGTATATGAGCATTTTTATGTATGTGCATCTCCCTATAATCTGTTCTTCAGTCCACATGGGAAAGAAGTCTTCGAACTTGCAAGTGAAATCCAAGGAAAAAGTTAGTGTATTAATTAGTTTAATGCACACTTGTAAGTTGGAGTATAAGGATGGTTAACCACAAATCTGATTATTTTAAACTTCTAATTTTAAGACATTTCCTCTCTCTGTGAAGCTGGAAAATGAAATGTGGGAAGGTGTATGCAAATCCACAGTTGAAATAATGTTGATACAGGACAGCCATAGGAGTGCCTTGTGAGACACCTTCCTGTGAGAGGCACAGGGACACAGGAATGGTCACCCAGCAGCAATATGTCTGCTGAAGCTCTTCAGCCAGTTCTCTGTTTCTAGGCCTGTTCTGCTTTTCAGGAGAGCAACTGACTTGCAGTGGGGCTTCTTGATGTGGTTCTTTTGGTTCACGATTGTGTTTTTTCAGAGAATGTCATGATTCCTCTTGTTTCTAAGCTGTGACCTCCACCAGACCTGTTTATTTCTTGAAAAGTCTACTTAAAAGTCTTCAGCATTTCACTTCTGTGAGGCACACAATATTACACTTAATAAGAATATATGCACTAGAGTTTAACTTTGGAGAAAGTGTGTTATTCCCAGAGTTGAAAGGGTAATTCATCCTCGAATGAGTCAGTATATCAAATTTAAATCTTTGTAAGTTCATAATGGAGATGTTTTAGCATCCAGTATCCCCAAGGCATGCCAACAAGAATGCCTTTTCAAGATTTTGGCCAAGTGAATGTTTAAAATTATTGTAACTTTGGTGAAATTGTCATTTTTTTCTTGCCTCTACCATTACGAAAGATGGAACAATTTTATTTTCTTGGATGCACAAGTTATAATCCTATCATGTTTCTCATACTGAACAAACTGAAAGTTTTTCCTCTAATAACTGCAGTATTTCCATGTAGTGAGTTGGATGAATGGAAAGATTTAAATAAGAAAAATCATAAAATGGGCAGTTGGTTTTCATCACTTTGGTAGGTCACAATATTATATAAAGGTCATTAACTATCACTGCAGCCAGTTTTCAGATGGCATTTAGAGCTGTGTACAGGTATCAAATCTGAAGTTCTACTTATTCTTGCAAAGCACAACTTCTTTTCCATGCAAGAAATAGATTTTGTGTAAACAAATAAAAATCTACATTCATAAAGCCTGTGAACCACTTAATGTGGTGTTATCTGTCCAGTCAGGAGTCAGATTTAAAATCACACCACTTAAAAACTTAGGACAACCATTTTCCTGATACGGATGTAAACAAAGCAAATGCTTATTTATTTGGTGTGCAGACAATACAGAGACATGGTGCATTCTCTGGAAGAGAAGATGCATTTCTTAAGTGTTTTTAACTTCAACAATATAGTGGAATAATTGATTTGTGCTGGGGATTGGGAATTCTGTGATCTGTCTGTAAATTTGAAAGTATTTTGTGGGATTGAAAACCCACAATAGGACATGTTTAGGCAATAGAAGTAAATAGGGAGAGATGCAGGACTGCCTCCATCGCAATTCATGGAATTTTTATACAGCTTTTTAATTTATTTTTTTTTCAGTAGAAGGTGCAGCAAGCAACCTATGGAAAGCTCTTGCTTTTCTCTCTTGTGCTTTGCTGGTCTGAGTTTTGGTTGGCTTAATGTAGTGTGCTGAGGGTCTGTGGCTGGACTTGCCTGTGTGCCTGTCCCCAGCCTCTCACAATGACTGACTTCCTTTGAAAAACAGTGTAAGTCAATCAGAACCTTCTGGTAAAGGTGATTATTTCCCCACTAGTGACCAATACTTCCGTAGATAATTTTTCTCCCCTCCAAACTCTTCTGTGGACAGGCTTCTGCAGCAGAGCACAAACTTAGAGGTTAGTGATTCAGTTTGTTCTATAGCCCAGCTATCTTCTTGGTGGACAGAATAAGATTTGCCTACTGGCTTCCTGGCTGATGTTCTCTTGAAGTAATGCACTATGTTCAAACTTGATCTAGCAAACAATGTTCCTTAAGCAAGGTTGGGCTTTTCTTTTTTTCCTTGTGTTTTGCTTATTTTCATTTTGAAATGCTGATATTTGCATTGCAGTTTGACCATTATTAAATAATACTTGGTTACCGTGAAAAGAACAGACCTAATAATTTCTGAAAATGTACTGATACACACTGACATGTATTTTGTGGTGTGAAATAAAAGCTTGCATTACTTTCTATTATATATACTAGGAAATTGCTTTTAGCCTGTTCATTTGTAGCTGTATTTTACCAGTTTTATCCAGGTGGAGCTCATATGCCTAAGAGCATCATTGTTATTTTACAGGCAAAACTATGCAGAAATTTCCCTATATGTCATTGGGGGAACCTTCTCCTCAGTGTAAATAGGCTGCCTGGTTTGTTCCTACAGAATGTGTAGGATGGCATTGCAGATGTACCTGTGGAACGCACAGACTGGATTTTGGGGCTGGTGTGCAGAAGGTTCTCTGAGGTGTTGGTGACGTCAGAGACTGGTCATGTGAGTCCTCTCAGTCCAGGGACAGCCACCACTTGGTGGATTTACCAGGAATGTGCAACAGAGAGGATAAGGCGGTGCAGTCCCTGCCACTGCTGCCTTTCCGCTTCCTTTGGGCTCTGATGTTTCCGTTTCTGAGGCAGCGGCTCCTGTTAGCAGAGGCAGTAATTCATTTAGGGCAGGAGTTACTTACAGTACAGCTGTGCTGCTTTGATGGTGCCATCTGCCATCCGTGGGTGGGAGCCAGCTTCCCGCAGGCTGCGCATTCCAAGGGAAACTTTCCTTAAGACGCCCAGACATCCGTGCAGGGAGCCTGCAACGCCCCGTGAAGCGCGGGAGCAAAGGAAACTGGTGAGCTGTTGGGAGCCGCTCGGCTGAGATCTGCATCTTCAGACTGTGGTGCTAGGATCTGAAATAGTTGTGTCTAATTGAGGTGGAGTCATCAGGAGCAACCCTGCTGGCTAATTTTCATTTCTCTCTTTTTAGATGAACTGCCTAATTCAGCTTTGTAAGGTACAGCCAGCCACGTCTGTCGGGGCATAGATAGGAGAGCGAAATTACAAATTGCCATCTAAAGAGATCACCCTCTTAATTGCAGCAGGCCTTAATTCACATTCCATGGGTGTATTTTTGCATTGTTGCTTAATCGAAAAGCTACTGGAGCCAAATATTTTTGTGGATGTATCTGTGTCCTCGATCCCTCCTGGTGTTTGCTGCATTGCCTGTGTCAAGTGAGGCTTTCCAGCTCTGTTAAATGGAGGCATTGCTGCCAGGCCCCCGTGTCAGAGGAGCTCACTGTGTGCAGGGCAGGCAAAGCTGTGGAGCAATTTGCCTTTTTCTGGGCCAGTTGAAGCTGATGAAGTGAAAGCACCTGCTTGGTTCGGCCACTTGGTTCATGCTGCCCTGTGCACTGGGGAGTGAAAATCTTATTAGAACCAGAGGGCAGTGCTGGTCAGGATCACACATCACATTGGCACAGAGTGAAGCTGTGGGTTGTTACGTGCTTATTTTGCAGCAGAATAGAGGATTGCATTCCAGAGGGTAGATCTCAAAGACCTCTTGAGCTACACAAATCAAGGGAGGTGTTTTAGACATAATCTAATGTACGTAAGAAGTGAAAACTTGGTTGTTCTAATAAATGCAAAATAATGGGAAAATAAGTTTTGCCCAAGTGTGTGTTTCAGAGAAAACTAATTAACATTTTTAATAAAACTGTTTGTCAGGTATTGCTTTAATTTATTCCTTATTTAAAAAGAAAATTGATTGTTTTAAGAAAGTTATATCTCCTTTCCCACACTTAGGGTACTGAGACTTTACTTCATAATTTGGCAATGTTTTCCTGGTTTTTTGTGTCAGCCAGTATTTGCTGAGCGGAATTGAACTTGGTATGAAAGTTTTCTCTGAAAAGAGCTGATTGATGAGCTTTGCTTTAAGTACTGTTTACTTGGATGCATTTTAGCCTCTTAGCAATAACACTGCCCGCCTTCCCCTTATTTTGGAGTTAATGTACCCCATGCACAGCACGCAGAAGGACCACAGTCCCTGGTCTGAGGAATGACTGTGTATCCTTGCAGTGTAGTCCTTCTCCAAAACACTGCAGTTGCAGAGTGTCCCCCGTGGAAGGGGGTTCTTTTTGTGGAGAAAAATCAGCACAGGGAATTGTGGCAATTCAGTTGGAGGCCAGTTAAGAACATTTCAGACAAACACTGGTTTTCGTCCTAAGAGTGTTTTTGCTGTGGCTGGAGGCAGCCTGCTGGAGCTCGTCTGAGCATGGCAACTCCTTCAGACTTTGTTTGTGATATTGAATAATAATCTTGACACTTGTGTGAGAGCTGTGTCAGTTTACAGTGGCAATTTAAGTCATTAACAAATGGCAGCTATTTGCCATCTGTCCCTTATATCAGCCCAGAACCCATATGCAACTTAGTGTTGGTTGAGTGGATTAACTTTCTCTTAAAATTTTTGAAATAGCAAGCATCTCTCTGTTCCACTTCAGTTTCTTTTTTTTTTTCCTCCAGATGTGGTTCTTTTATGAGAAAAAGGGAAAAAAAAACCTACAAAAAAGGTAGACACTGAACGTGTGAGCTGTGTTGATGATTTCTGTGGGACTGTTCATTTTCCAAAGCAAAGGGCTGTGGTTCTCCAAGAGGGTGAAGGAGGGGACAACTGAGACTCCTGTTCCCAGTCAGCTGCAGAGCCCTGCTGTCCTGTCTGACAGCAAGACTCAAATTCCCACAAACTTTGTGTGGGATGGGTACAACTGAAGTTGCTTGCCACTGAGTGATTCCAGGATGGCAATTCAGCTGTTATGGATCAGCTGTTGGGACTCTGAAAGCAGCTCAGAGGTGTCAGACACCTGATTTCCATAGAATGTTTTGATTCCCTTAGTTCAGTGAGCTGAATACTGATTTTGGATGGACTCTGTCTTGGGTGTCACAAGCCAAACTGCTCTTCCTGGAGCTCTGTACCACTCCCAGAACTAATTAGGCATTCCCACCTCAGTAATGCGATTACAGTGGCTCGGGATTAAGGAAAGAAGCGTGGCTGAATCCCTACCAGAAAGCCAACCCTGACACACAATACCCTGGGATAACCAGGAGGTGGGCGCAGCTGGCTTTGAAGTTGTGGCTCAGATGTCTCACCCCTGTGGTCTTTTCAAAAGAAAACTGATCCCACATGGCCACCCAGGAACCCTGTTCAAACACGAGCAGCAGCCCAGCTTAGGGCAGAGCTCGATGTCACTGTGGGCACTTACAGGCTGTGGGGATTTCAGCAAGTAGAAATGGATATAAGAAGCAGTTATGATAATAATTGGAGTTCTGTTAAACAGAGTGGAGATAATTAAGGTGTGGCTGTATTTGTGCATGCAGGGGTTTTAGAAAGCAGTGTTTTATTCACTCTTCAAGGGCTCCAGCCTGCCCTGCTGGTGTTAGCTGTTCTTCACTTGCCCGAAGCTTGGCATTGCTTGGCCTGGTGCTCTCTGAGTAGCATCAACTAAAATAGAATTGCTGTGCTGGGTAAGTTTTAGAATAGATTTCTGAGAGAAATAGGAAGGAACAAAAATTCTGCTTAAAAAAACCCCCAAACTTGCTTAGTTGCATAAACGCAAGGGACAAAGTAATGTTTTTCACGCAAAAAATATTGTGGTATGTCAGTATGTTGGCACTGATGGTGAATAAGCTGGTTTAAATATATGTCCCAGAAATAGGAAATATGCTAAGATGTGATATTTCAGTCTGGGAACCTGTCTTAAATGGATGAAAAAGGACACAAAATGATACCATGTAGTTAGAATTTTGCACTTTAATGAGAAGTGAATAAAAAGTGATCACGAACTCTCTGTGTAGGCAGCTGTTAAGCAAATAAGTTCTTAAACACTTCTAAAAAATGTTGGCTAGCAAAGCAGCACACTGTGGTAATGAGAGTTGCAATGTCAACCTTTATGCATGTATAAATGTATAGATATGTTTTAATGACATTTCTGAGGTTGATGTTGTAATAGCTGCCTTCATTAATGATCTTTCAAAGCCAAGTGAAGGCGTTTTTACAGAGATGAGATAATTCTCTAACAGCACAAAGGTAATACATTGGTGGTGGATTTGGAAGGCTGTTTTGTGGAGAGAGCACCAAACAGTGCAAGTTCTTGGATATGGTTGTAAAAATTTTGTAGACTTAAAAGACAATTTCCACTGCGTCTGACTGCTTTCCAAGGAAGCATAAATGTCTTGTCATAATCAACCTTGCTGGAAGCAGGAGGCTGAAAGTTATGGGAGGAATTAATTCTGTAATATTTGTTCCTGAGAATGAGAACAGAAACAGAGAAGGTGGCTCTATCTCCTGTGAAAACTTTGTTTTCCAAAATGAAAGCTGCGAACCTTTTGAGATTTTTCCTTTGTTTGTTTTTTTGTTCCTAATACCAGGGACTGTCTCTTTCCCCCAAAAGTACACAGAGATTCTGAAATATGAATCATGCTGTTTTGTCCATCATAGCTGTGACACCACTGACAGCATCAAGCTATTAAACAGGGAAAGAGAGGGCCTTTTCTCCTTGGATCTTAGCTCTTGTATTTAATTCTGATTTAGAGCATAGATCAGGAATAGTGTCCAACACACCATAAATGCATGCATATGAATTTATTGAGGGAACAAGCTGCTTTGAGAAATCAAATTAATTGCCCACTAGATATTAACATCTATGATTTTGCAAAGTAATTTAGCACTTCCCTATGACTGAGATTTATCAGTGGGATGTGACCCATAAACTGCACATTCCTGCTTTTTCAACAAGCCCATTCTCCAGGCTGTGTTTGAGAAATATTAAAAGAAGTTAAATTTGAAACTATGATAATGGAGGTCACTATTTAAATGATTTTAAAGTTTTTATTGAAATGAATAAAAGCAAAGTCATTGTTTTTAAGAGCATACTTAATTTTTGTGAGAATAGGTCCTCCCTCACTCTTGTTCTGGATGGTGCAGAAATATATTGCTGTTTAATAGGAAATGCAAAACTGTTGGAATATTTGTTATGACTCAAATCTCCTCTGTTATCGTGGAGTGAAGCCTGGGCAAATTTCCTGAGCAACTTCAAGAGGGACATTAAGCCTTGTTGAAAGAAATTATGTTTGTAAATGCTGAAACTGGGAAATGGACTGGGAGTGGTTGTCTGCAAGTTGTGTTGTTTTCTTTCAGGTAAAAAACTACCATCAAAATACAGTAATTGCACATTTTTAATTATAGAGCTTTTTCCTCTGTTTTGGCTAATACTGCAAATGCTCGTGGGCTCCAAAGCAAGGAAATGCAGCATGAGATCTGCAGTATGAATGGATTGTCAGGCCTGCTGTTCGTAGGGTTTTTTGGATTGTTTTGTTTTTCTTTTCTGAAGCAAAGTTATCTCAAGCCCTGTAATTTGTGCTGATTCTCATTCCTGGTGGCTCTCATCAAATCAGGCTTTGAGTGGGAAAAAATTCTACCTGTCTGATGCATCCGAGAATAAATAAAAAATAAAAAGTGTTTTCCCTCTCCACTCCCCCCAACAGCTTGGGTTTCACTGGGAAGGTAATTGATAAATTCAAGAGTAGCAGGAATGAAAATGATTTTGGGAGGAAATACAGACGATTTCACAGTAGCACATTCAGAGATGCAGTGTTTTTACAAGTACTGCTGTAAAATGAATTTGAACAAATACCTTGATTTTTTTCTATATCATGGCAACACACATTCTCAGTAAATAGCAGGAAGGAGAGCATTACCAGATGAAACTACTCTGCTGAAGTTCACCCTAGGGATTTACTTAGGTTCTGCTTTGATTATGGAGAGATTTCCAGTTTTGAAGTTGATTTTCAAGTCTTACTAGATGCATTTCTGTAGATGGAATAATCCTTCCTTCATGAAATAGGATTATTAAAAAATGATTGTGTTAAAAATTCAAATATGAGAATCTTGGCATGCAAATGTTCCTAATAAAAAGAATAGCAAACTGTGTAGAGTGCTTAGTTTGCAAAGAATTGAGCATCAGAGTTTAGTATTGCTCTGGAGTGCAGTTATCTGAAAGTAAAATGTATGAAAACAATAAAATACAAATACAACGTGTTAGGGGTTTGGGGCTTTTTTTTGTGAAGTCAGGTAACTTAAGAAAAGTTGAAATATTTTAATTAATTTTTTGCAAAACCGCTCATTAAAACTTGTAAGTGCTTAACTAAACAAAACCTTAATTGAAAGTGTCAGAAGTGATCCATGGCTGCATTACAATTTCCTTCTTTATGCACCATTTCCTTTGCCATTTAGTTGGATACCAACCACTACTCTGACCTATCAGTTCAGACACAAAATGTTCACCCTGGTTTCTTTGTGCTCTGTAAAAAGAGTTAAAGTAAGATGAGACTGAAAAAGATAGGAGCTTTATTGGTTGGTTGGTTGTTTTTTTTCTGGAGCAACATCCGTGTTCAGAACAGGTGGCCACAGGACAGGTTCATGGGTGCAAAAGGCTTTATTCCATGTGTACTCTTTGTATCCTTGAGCCTGATTTATTAATAAAACTTTTTTTATGAAAGGTGAAAGGTATTTTAATGCCTCTAACAATGGCTTTGTTAAATCCACGTGTCTGTAGTAAAGTGGATGATATAAAAATCCTTAACTGGCATAGATAAAGGTAGCAATCTAATCAACTGGCATTGTTTCTAATTCATTGTAGCCAGTGTATCCTGCTATTAGCACATAGATTTTTGTGTACAGGATAAATATTTCTCCAAGAAAATGTTAATGGGGACATATTTTTGATGAACATGCTACTCACTTTGTGAGTTTATGTAGCAAGAGTCAGTTATAAACTCACTTTGAATAAATACATCTAAACCCGTTTACTGCATAGTAAGTTATTTGCTACTCAGAATAGGTTCTCAGCATGCTCTGTGTAGTTTTACAGAGTTAGGTGGAATGGTTCTGCTCTCTGCCTGCTAAGGCTCTGCACTCATAGCAGTGCAGCAGTCACACAGTCCAGAGAAAGGTTTTTTCCCAAGGAATGCGGGACTCCGAGAGCACTGATGGAAGCTGACCTTATCTCCCATTATGCTTGTGGAGAAACAGTGCACAGGAATATAAGAAGCTGTTGAGTAATCCAGTTTATTGAATGCATTCTTGGGCTTTCCAGGCCTTGACGCCTTCCTCTGAATCCTGGGTTTATCTTACAATTGTCCTGCAGCCTGTGTGGCAACACCCGGGCAAAGTTTTCAGCAATTTCAAATGGAATACAAGCTCTTAGGTGCTTTAGAGGCAGTCAGGAAAGCTTGCCCTGTGTTCACCTGAGCTGCTTTGCTCTGTAATGGTTAAAATTAGGTCTGAAAAGTTTCTTTCTTTGAGATGTCAGCAGGCAAGACAACCCCTCAAAACCCGGGAGAGGAAATTTATCTGTTGTATCCTTACCCTGCTCTGCTTATCAAAATGTTTTCAAAGACTCATTCAGCTATAAGGGTGTTTTAAAGGGAAATCACCTGAGTCTTGGCCCCGGGTGGTCTTTCTTGGGGCAATATAGGATTCATCTGTCTTTTGAAGCTGACAGTTCTATCAATTTACATCTTCTGTTTTAAAGTCCCTTTATGTTTTGAAGAGGAAAATTCATGATCATCTTTCACAGAAAAAAACCCCAAACCTTTCTGATTGTCTCTGCAGTGAGAGATAAAGAATAAATTTTGAAAAATATAATAGTGGGAAACTAGGCTAGCAGGGAAGATTCCACTATGCTATCTTGCTGGGAAGTGTGGAAATTGAAGGTTTGAAACTGAACAGAATATGAATGCATTTCAGCCCTTTTAACACCAGTGGTTCATCAAGTGTCTGTTCTCATCAATTAATATAATCCTCCATTGTCCTCAGAAATGGTCCTGTACCAAGCAAAATTCTGGACTGTAAGCTACACTGAGAAATGAATGCCAACCACAGTCAACACTAGATCCAGGTCTCTTTGCATATTGTGACTCTTAGAACAAATGTCATCTGGACTAAAAATAAACCCCAGCTGGAACATGGGATCCAAGGAACTTGGATCCTAGGGAAAAGTGAATATAGAAAAGCATTGTGTAGTTGGCTTTATTTCAGATGAAGGTTGGTGAGTGCAGAAAAAAATGAAAGCTCAGATCAGTAATTTCACATTCTGGCAGGAAGATGTGTGTAATGAAGTCCCTGGGCTATAAAGAGTTTGGCATGTGGAGTCCCGTGAAGAAACTGATAGTCAGCTCTGTTTGCCTGAGAGAAAACAACCTTTAATGTATAAGCCAAGCCTAAACTGGGAAATGAAGCATATTGCAGGAATATAAACTGGGTTTTATGACTGTTTTTAATGGCACTTAATGGAAAGCTATTTATACAACTCAAACAGCGCATCTGTGTGTGTGACTGCCCTTCCTTGCAGTTTTTGGCTCTGTGTATTTCTTAGTTCTGAGGCAAGGAAGGGTTCACTGACACGCCACCTCTGAAAGGCGCTGCTGCTCATTCAGCAGCAGCCTTGGGATTTCCACAATGAGATTTATTCATGAGAGTTCTCCAGTGGGCTTGTATTCAAGTAGGAGGTGAGGGTTTCCTTGGAAAACAAGAGGTATCTTACATTTGCATCCTTAAGAGGTTGTTACTAAACTTATCTTTGGAACCACGGAGTGTCGTGCGCAGGAAGGCATAAAAGCGAGTCACTGCTGGCTCGTGTTGAATGCAAGCGCACCAAAGTGACAGAGAAATTCAGTAGGATGTCCTTGGCTTGGAAATGTATCTTATTTATGCTGTCAGTTGCACTCCTTATGAGGTGACGAGCTGTGCTGAGTGCCTCCTGTGGAAGCATTAATCTGCAGGAGCCTGGCGATGGCTGTTTTCGGTGTCACGTGGCCCGAGTCACTGCAGGCAGGTCACACAGATTAATGTAATCTGTGTTGATCTCAAACACCACAGCTCATACTGCAGATTAGTTCCTCGCTCCCTCATTACAGCTGACCTCTTTTTCTGACATGCCCTTACATTTTACCTTACAAAGAATGTAAGGCACAAGCAAGTGTTGCATTAATTACCCTCCTTAATACCTGTCATGCTTTCACCTTTTGGCAGAGGCTCACTAAGAAAGAGATCCAAAAGGATGTCTTGTGTAAAACTGGAAGGAGATCATGTGGTACTCTGCTTATTTTGCTTTGTTGCTAAGGCTTCCATCAATAAATATCTCACTATATAGTTAATCCTTTCCCTCTCACTAAAATTCAGAGTAGTAGAGGTACTACTGCATTTTAATTCAATGTGGTAACTCATTACTGTAACACACCACACTAATAGCTCTGCCATTACAGATAAAGTGATGAAAGCTTACGCATTTTTATTTAGCCTCTTTCAGGCCAGTGCACAAAATTAGAATGTTACTTTCATGAATTAAGTTCTACAAATACCTACAGGTGATGCATTTAGTTTCTGCATGACCAGCATTACATGAGAACCAAAGGGCTTGTGTTTCTCTGGCCAGACCTTCTCCTGATGAAAATATTGTTCTGGGACTTCAGCTACAGCTTTTGCATATCTGAATATCTGAGTTACCCTTGGAGTCAAAAAAGTGTTGATTACCAAGAAGAAGCAGATCAAGTTTCTCTTCCCAATTTTCTTTTTCTCTCTTACGTTTTAAAAATGCCTAATAACGCATATTTCACAGGATCAGAGTTTGCTGCATGGACTTTGGTTAATAAGTTACATTGCATAATTACCTGCTTCAGGAATTGCCAGTGTGTTATATAATATGTGTGTTGTGTAATGAGCACTGCACTGTACAGTGCATAGTGCATGGTATAATGTGTGTATTGCAGAACAAATATAGAGCTACTCATAGGAAGGCTTTTCTGGTATGTTGTCCTGTCTCTGGCAGCAACCAGTGCATGTGGAGGAAAGAAAAAAATGTGTTGAACATCAGCTTCCCTGAAATACTCTCCTGGCTTTAAGCAATTAGTACTTGAGGGAACTGTGGAGGTGGTTACCACTCCAGAGTGAAAGTAACCCCTCAGTGAACCTGGAAGCCTGTTCTGCTGGTGAATTCATGTCTACTGTTTGTCTAGAACAGCCTGTGAAATGAGCTGTAGGACACAGGTTACACTGCCCTGGGACTGATGCAGATCACTGGGCAGTAAAATAGCAATAAACAGGTAAAGCAGAGGCACCTGTTCCTTTACTGAAGGATCCCACAGGGCAATGATATCGTGGCACACTTTCCCTGTGTGCTTTATATCACGTGGAGTATTTTGGTCAGCATTGTGAAGAATCTTAAGCTTATGCCAGTTAATTTCCTCAAAATTATAGAGGAAGAAGGAAAGTAAGTTTGGAAATTTTCTCATCAAGGTTTGAGTTGTAGTTTTGAAATTGAAATAAATAAGCTTTCCTGTAGGCTGTCATACTGCCCCAAGTACTGTTAAGTGTATTTCCATGTGACAGGCATGCTAGTCATTATTAAAGTACCTTAGGATCTTTCTCAGATGGATTTAGATGTTGGGCAGAAATATCATTGTGTGAAAGTTACAGAGGCCTCAGGCTACTTAAATAGATAACCCCAGTTCCTTGCAGAAAACAAAAACAAGGCAAGACTTTGTATGTTTTATTTAAAATTAGGCAGACTCCTTCAAATGGATTACTGCAGTAATAAACAGAGGTTAATGTACAATTTTAAGCTTTTAAATTGGTAATATTAATTATCTGCTGAGGTAATGGGAAAAGAAAATGAAGTAATCATGTTTTCACTTTATTTTAGTTCTAGTGTTTTCCCTTCCTTTTCAGCTCACAGATACTTTTCTTGTGCTTTTTAAGATTTTATGTAAAAATATGTCAAAGAAAACCTACGAGTTTAATTCATGTTGTCAGGAATTTATTCCAGTATTGTCTCTTTCTCAAATGGTAGAGAAATCTCCCTTTTTGTGTAGACATTTGGGAAAGAGGAGGAAGAAAGAAAAAAGATTAAAAATGGGGAAAGGGAAAAACCACTAATGAAAGAAATGTGGTTTTGCAGAGAAACAAAAGCTATAGGAAAGAAATTAATTTGTGAAAGTACCTGTGTCTCCAGGTATAAATTTATAAATACCTACTTTATTACAGAAGCTGTGTTTTGAAAATCTGTTCCCCTTTTCTTGTTCTGTAGATATGTTCGTATGGACTAACCTAAAAGTATCTGTACTGTTCATACTGACTGAAAATGAGATTTTTCTTTCTTTGTCTGAGAGGTTTTGAGAACATTTGTATTCAGATTTCTTGAGATTGCAGATTCCTTTGAAGCAAAATAGTCAAATTTTGGAAGAACTGAATGCAGACATTTGATTCACTTGAACATTCACTATAAGTTTCTTCCTTTCTCCCATCTTTCTAGCTGGGATTTAAGGTCCAGCTAGTTCCTGTGATATGGCACAGTCTGTATGAGTTTCTGCAATGAGAACTAATGAAATTCCATTAGTTCTCTCCCAGCTGCTGTTCTCTAGAAGTTTCATTTTGGCTCTGTCTGGGGATGTTCTCCCAGACTGCAGACAATGGGTTTGGTGTCCAACCCAGTGCAGCTGAGATTTGCTCTGGTAAATCAGCTGAGAGGGGCTGTCTTGTGGTCATGGGTAGAGCTGCGAGGCTGAGATGTTGCCCTGCTGTTAAGAAGGCTGTGAGTTGTGGCTCTGAATAATGGCAGCATGGTCTGGATTCATTTGGGTGATCATGCAGCTGTGGAGCTGCTGGAAGAACAAGACTGTGTATGTTCAGAAGGCGGAAGAAGAGCTGTTGTATTAAGCTGCAAAGGCAGCAGCCAGGCTGCCTAAACAGAAATTCATTCCTCAAGCTGCAATAAAGCCTGCATGGAATGGAATCTTAATTTCAGGGTGCTGGTTCCCAGCTGGGCTGCAAGGTGCAACTCAGAATTTGCATGAGGAGCTGAGCTTTGTTGGGGGTGACTGGTGCCAAATCCTGCCTGGAAGTGTCAGCAGGGTATTAGCTGGTAATTCAGAGCATCCAAAGATGGTACCTGGTGGGTTTGCATCTGCAGAGAGCGTATGCATTCACACCTTGCACTGCTGTCAGGACTCAGCACCTCCTGAGAAACTTCCTGATGCTGTCAGTGGGATCTGGATCCAGTCATCCTCTGTGATTCAATGCAATGATGTTCAGATCAGGGACTTTTCGACCTCTACCAACTTTTAGTAAGACAAAGGACTAAGGCAGTACATATCCAGTACAAATTTTAAACAGGCATCCATGGATATCCATTAGAGCTGGATGACAGAAAGAATTAACCTCTTGTGGTATGCATAGATGAATATTTGTGTACCTTTCAAGGAGGAGCATGTCCTAAATTACACAATTAATACATCCTGTATTGCATTCATGGTCTGATGTTAACACCAACTGGCAGGTGCTGGCCTGCTACCCAGTAGTAAGCTGAAAATTTGCAAATTGCTTTTCCATTACTGCTCTTGTGTGAGAGTTCCTAATTTAATTTGAACTAGAGGATGTGGCATTAGTGCTCTGTCAGTAATGGAGAACTATATAACATCCCAATCGCAAGAATCTTGTCCCTTTTGCATATCTTGCTCTATTTATTTCCTTAGGAGTTGGTTGCATTTATGAGAAGCAAACATATTCAGTTAATAAAAAGGATAATTGTTTTTTGAGCTTCATTACCTTGAAAATTCTGTAAAATAGGGAAGTTGGACCTTTAAAATAACACAGAAGTAGAGAGCCTTGTTATTTCTCCTGGGTAATTGGAAAGCTGCTGTTTAACAGACTTCCTAAATTGATTTATGCTACTTCTGAGCACCCTGTAGCAGCATTTTCAATGCTTTGGAAAATAGATAATCATTTCAAAATTAAGTCATTCTATCAAATCTGACCTGGAGGGATCAGGTTTTATGTGTTGCCCTAAAATCTACATAAATTCTGCTTTGGGTCCTCAAAAAAATTTGAGATTAGAAGAAAAGCAGGCTCTGAACAAGAGTTCTGTGCAACTACCGTGATTTGCCTTTTGTAACTATCTCATAAAGTTAGATAGTTCCCTCTCCTCACGCAATTATAACTTCATTTCTTTATATTAATTTTGATTCTTATTCAGAGAGTTTCTTCATTACATACTCTAGCTGTAATTTAGCTTTAAGCATTGCTGATTAAAAAGAGATTTATTTCACTGAGCTAAACATTATTTTAAAGTGGATATAGGGGCATCTGCTAACACACCTCCCTCTGAATATTGTTAATTGTGTGAGCAGAGCTATCTAGAAGTCAATTTTGTCATTATCAGACGCTTTCAGGGATTGTAAAGTTTTTCATTTAATGACTTCCAAGGAGTTTTTGCCATTTATCATTAAAAAAGGGACTTGAGAATAGGTTGATTGTTCCAGTGGTAACCAATCAGTAGTCAAGGTGCACATGTGGGATGAGACTTTGAATCTCTGATCATTCCTTTTCAATTCTTTCAGTTGAGGGTTTAAATATCTTTTTGGCACTGATAAAAATTTAACTTCTAGAGCTGAGGATTCATCCTTCACAGAGTGACATGACTGAATATATTTCCACAAGAGATCTAATTCTTTCTGGTGACTCATTGTTGTCTTACAATAATTTAAAGTTTTCTGATAGGCCAGAGTTACAGGTAGAATAGCAGCTTATTTATTTGTTAGACTGCTTTAAATATTGCATGCAAAAAGAAACTCCACCGATGTGCCTTTCACTTCAGGAATATTATTGGCTTACTTTTCTTTTTTATTTAAACTTCTTCTTTTTTTCTTTTTTTCTTTTTTTTCTTTTTTTTTTTTTTGGTGGTGGATTAAACGTCTTTGTGTTTCATGTTTGCATTTTGGATAGAATCAAATTAATCAGAGACTTCGCATTTAGAAAAGGAAAACGGAAGCAACATCAATGTAGCCTGAAGGTTTCTTTCGTTTGTGTGGTCCTTGGGAAGGATAGTCAAATCAGAAAAACCAGTCCAAGCTGCATAGTAACAATTCATGAAACTTAAAAATTGAGGAATGCTGGATTTCCCTATGAAACCTGCCTCAGAAACCTGGGTGTGCAATATGAACTTCAGCACTTGACTGCGATCCCGTAGAGAGCATCAAAACAGAGTTAAAATGAAATCTGAACTGCCAGGTATGTAGTTGAAAATCTAGACTTTTGTGGGGAAACTTTTTTATTACTTGAATACACCCAGTATCTTACTCTTTTGATAAAATGTTGAATTTTAGCATTAAGAAATCTCCTTGCATGATAGCAAGATGAAAGAGTAAAATAACTAATGTTATTATCCATGAGGAGTGTCAGTAAATATCCATTTGTACTCTTCATCTCTATGATTATCATGCTTCAAATATAAATCCAGCACGATGCCTTGTTATGTATGCTGGCAAACAATTAAATCCAAGGACGATTTTTTAATGAAGAATTACTTTGTCTTGTTGAAGCTTGTGTCTGCTGATTGTTTCTTTTATAAGATGAAAGGTAATTAAAATGAACACTTTATTAACACTATATTAGCCATATGCCATCACACTGGTTTAGTATCTTCCCTTGTGTTTTAGGGTCAGTTCTGTCTCTGAAAATGAACAAAGTGAAGTATTTTATCATACCTTGAGCTAAGTTGTGTAATGGTAGGTGATTCTGGATGAATTATGCAATGGCCATCTTTTTTTCCCAATGGATCTAGTCCAGGAAAAAAAAAAGCATATTATGTGGAACCCCAGAGAAGAATCTTAAGCTGTTGAATGATCACATGGATATGAATCACAAGAAGTGCAAGGTGAAATATTGTCTTGTTTACAGACTCGGTGTCTCTGGTGGAATGTTTGTATTACTGCTATCAAAAAGACATTACTAAAGGCTTAGGTAGCCTTTAATGCTGCTTTCTACATCTTGGGCCAGGTGCTTACCTGCTCACATTGCTTGGATTGGAATGCTGTGGAACATCCTGTTGTTTTGTTGGAGCCATTTGAATTTGGGCATCATAGAATCATTAAGGTTGGAAAAGACATCCAAGAGCATCAGGTCCAACCTTTGACTGAGTAGCACTGTGCCCACTAAATCACATCTTGAAATGCCATGACCACTCATTTTTTGAACACTTCCAGGGATGGTGATTCCACCACTTCCTTGGGGGGAGCCTGTTTAGTGCTCCTTTAGTGAAGTAGTTTTTCCTAATATCCAGCCTGAATCTCCTGTGACCCAACTTGAGACCATTTCCTCTTGTCAGTCCTGGCCACTGATAACTGTATATTACATCACATTATGGAAGTGCAAGGAACTATTTAAACCAGAAAGCTGTGGAGAATCTGGTACAAAGCTAAAATCCAGTGGGATACCTTTGGTTTACTCGCCAAGATGGTGTATGAGTCACTAATAGAATGTTATCTCCTCAAAGAGTGTCTGTCCTGTCCATCTGTCTAGAACTGCTTGTCCTACTGCTCCACAAATGACAAAGAACCAGGCAGAAAATCGGTGTGTTCTTGTCAAATGTTTTGTTAACACACAAGTATTGACTAAAATGAAATGGGGACTGGCAGAGAGAAAGAAGAAAAAGATTATTGCAGTCTTGATCTTGCCACAGAATGCCCTCTGTGCTT
The DNA here is from genome assembly GCA_014706295.1 of Lycocorax pyrrhopterus obiensis. Lineage (NCBI taxonomy): Eukaryota > Metazoa > Chordata > Aves > Passeriformes > Paradisaeidae > Lycocorax > Lycocorax pyrrhopterus. Next base: position 7,367,690 of record JACSVZ010000007.1, read on the forward strand.
TAACTGAGGTAAGAGATACGGCTAAAGAGAGGGCTGGCGCTGCCGGGGAGGAGCAGGGGAGAATGAAACAATTATGGAGACACACTGAAGTTTGGGGACGTGTCTTTGAAGCAAACCTGTCACAGACAAATGAATAGATGGTCAAAATGACAACACGTAATGGCTGCAGTATGCAAAACCTGTTTGTTGCGTTCATGCGCTTGTTTGAGAAAATGAATTACGGGGTCTCTTAAAGGAAGAAAGGGACTGCTTCACATCCCAATAATGGGACATTAATGCTGTGTACTGTGCTAAAAGCTAAAAGTGGCTTCTGGAAGGAGTATAGTTAAATTTCATTTCTTTGCAACCTAGAATAAAATTTGATATTAAAGTGTAAGCGTGCTGTATGCCATAATGAAATACTGTAATTAAGAAATATAGCATTATCAAGTCTAAGCATTTTAAACTCAAATACCTGAATCACAACATTGATGAAGAAAGGTATAATTTAAAAATATTGAGTTTCCATGATGCATTTCAATTTTTTGACCTCGTTTTAGGACTTGCAGACTTGTTCTGCAGTCAAAGTGGTAGAACTTTCATTTTCTTAAGGAAAGCTGGAGTTGTCAATTTAAGTGTTTGTGGCTAAAAGAAACATTAGTAAGAAACAGAAAGCTAAAGCCAACAAGAGTGGGTTTTGCCACATATCACACATTGTGTGCATGTGAAGCACTCCATATGCTCCATTTCCAGCTTGGAGTGGAAGCTAACCCCAAGGAATATGTTGGCTGTCACATCTCACTCTTCATTCACTGTCATCTGTGATGTGAAGGGGTCATATTATCTGTAGACTCATGGGGAATTAGGCTGTTTCTGGTGCTGGAGAAGTGCCAGTTTCCAGCAGATGAGAATCCACAAGTGTGGTTTTCCAGTTTGTAACTTTTGTATACCTGTGTTAATGAAGGGTTACCTGTTGAAATGGGGTGGTTTGTCAGCCCTCTGAAGGGGTCAGATCCTTGTTTCAGGCACGTGTACTCTTTGGCTTCTCTGGAAATCCACTGTAGATCAAATTAGCTGGTTAAAATTAATTTTTGACACCTAGAAAACAAAAACAGTTGAAGAGAATTGCCTCTGGGGCTTAACTCTGTCGGCAGTTGCCAATAACATAACTAAGTCTTCTGGAAGCAGTTGTGTGCTCCCAGTTCAGGTGAGTCAACCAAATTCTCTTTTTTTGTCATAGCTCAGTGAATTGAAAGTGCTTTGCACTTGAGCCGTGCTGCAAACCCCTGTGAAGTGCTCTGCTTGAGGGAGTTCTGCTGCCAGTTGAAAATCATGTGAACAGTTGCCCTGAGGTAAAAGGTTTCTGAGCTGGAGTGTAGAAGTTCTTTCTCTCAGAACCCTCCTAGCCATTATGCACTGGTGGTGCCTTTCCCACCTCACTGGGTTGCTTCTGTGCAGGAATGTTTAACTGAGGAGTTCTTACATCACCCCATTTTGAGAGAGACAGCATCAATCAGCAGCATCCCCTGACCCTTCCCCATTGAGTCTCATGATGAGCTTGTGCCACAAGATTTAGCTGGGAGAGCTGTCACTCCTCACTCACTTTGCAGTGATTATTGTTGGGGAAGTTCAAAACTGCAGCTCAGTGGAATGACGCTGATTTCGTGTGTTGAGAGAAAAACAGCTGTGAAATTTTGTGAAAGACCCTTAGGAATTTTTTTTTTTCCCCCCACCCTTTCTTCTTGCTTCATCTTGCCAGTGGGAAGGAGTGCAAGCAAGTGGCTTGCATGATAATTAAGTGCCAGATCTGGAACTATCTCCTGGTCCCTGGAAAACCTCAAGTATCAAAGGAAAAGGAGAAGTCTGAGTTTACCTGTAAGGCAGAGCTCCACTGAAGGGCTGCAGATTTATTAAGCGTTAAATGTCAGTACCAATATAATAAAGATGGTACACAGTCAATGATGAGAACTTTTCTGAAGAAAAGTCCTTTTCAATAAGTTGTCAACCTGTCTGGAGTTGTGAATTGTTATTAAAAACCAAAAAGACAAAACCAAGAAAAGACAGGTAGGGGGAGAATGGAAGCATCTTCTGTGCTGCTCAGCTTTCAGAGGCATTTCTGCAAGCTTAGTCCTATGTTTGTTATTTTGGAGTGTTGATCTGTTTTGATAATGAACTGCTTTGAGAAGGAGCACATCTTAAATCTGTCGTGCTTCACAGGTGTTTCTTTTCTTGACCAGAGAGGCCTGGGTGAAGCACAGCTGGAGCAGAATGCAAGGCTGTGTGTATAACGTGGTCTTCATTAAGCAAAACTGTCTTGTTCCAAGTGCGCTCGAAGCGCTGTTTCTATGGTATGCTCTAAAAAGAGCACAGCAGAAAATTCTGTGTGTTCCCCTGGGGATGGGGAGTTGTTCAAACGTTATGCTTTGGATACTGAGAAGTTTAAAAAATGTGTATGTCATAGCTAGGAAGGTATTTTGAGAAGTGAGGGTGGGGAGTACACAGTTCTGCCATGAGTAGGACTGGAATCCCACTTCAGTCTAACAAACAGCACTCTGAGGCTGGCTGAGAATGGATTTTCAGTGCTCTAGGACCAAGTTTAGTGTTTGCTGGTCAAGGTCAGGGAATTTGGGACAGGATGCAGCTCCTAGTTGCCGTGTCTGGGTCAATATTGCAGGAATCCATTTGTAGGAAGGCTTGCTGAGCTGAGGCTGCCCATTACCATCTGTGGCTGTCAAGAAGCAGAGCCAGAGTTTCTGTTCCTTGCAGGCAAGGAATCTGATTGAGGTAATTCTTCAGTGTGTAAAATCAAAAAACACTGTAAAATTTATAACCTCCTCTACTCACAACCTGCTTTCCATTTTGTAAATTCTCTGTGATGACAGTAATTTTTCTTGAGGTTTTTTTTTTTATTATTCCATTTGATCTTCTGAAAAGTGCAGCTGACAATGCTTTAAACAAATCCAGCATTTACAAAAAATGTATAAATACACATTGTCTCAGCTGAAAATCTGATTATCAAGTATGGTGGGTACTCCTGGATTTTTCTTGAAGATGTTAAATTTTGCTTTGACAGCCTTGCAGAGTCCAACAGGTTGAGAACTGTTGAGTAGATACTGCTGCATTATGCTTGAGACTCTTTCATTTCAGTTGCTGTATCTCAGTTTCTCTTTCAGCATTTTCTCTCTGTTTCTGGTCCGAGGCTAGTTTTTCATCTTAAGTAACGGGAACAAGAAAAAAAATAATTCAAAAAATCCCTCTTCTAGGACATATTAAAGACATTATTTATTTAAAGGGTTTAAATTTACTGTCTTAATGCCAGTGCCACGTGCTAATTATGAGCCAGTTCAGCAGCAACTGCAGACTTCATTTTTTGGAAGAGTTTGTCTACTGCTTGAGGCTGATGACACTTCTGTGTTTTGATCACTTAGAGTGTGGGACTCACATGCCAAACGTACCTCTAGTTTTAAACAGTAGATCTTGAACACAATAAAGAGCTCTTTTTCTTTATCTGAGCACCTGATAGATGATATTTTCACCACCAAAGAACCACAAGCTAAATAATAGAGAAAGACAGCGCTTTCTATTAAAAATGAAAAATAGAGCAGTATTTAATGTTGTGAAGTGATGAGGTTAATAACTGTAAAGATGCAAATGTTTTGCTGAAGATGAAACTGGGCAAGAAGCTGAGGCAACCTGCTGCTATTGCCTGAACTGGAAAATCAATGTCTTTGTTTTGCTGTAGGGAATACTGGATGAGGCTGAGCGTTCCCAGCTCCCAGTGGGTGTCATTAGGAGCACAAGTACAGCTCAGCTGTACAGAGGTAGCAGGCATGTATGTTTGATGAAGAGAAACTAAGAACATCTGTCCTGATACTTGAGACTGTAAGAAAGCATTGGAATCTGTTGTTCCTCAGACTATTTGCCAAAATACATTCCTGACCAAGTCACTGAACAGTGAGGATTTAATAATGCTGCAGCTAATGAGTGATTTCAGCTTTGTGTGTGCAAATGGAAATGTTTTGGTAAAGCACTAAACTTGTGTTATTATTGTGGGTGGATTATGGTTGAAAGGATTACAAACTGAATGCAACCCAGCAAATTTAACTTACACAAGTTGCACTCATGTCAATTAGTGCTCTCCTCTGAAAACAAGGCTGCTTGTTAGATGCTTGTGTCAGGACCTCCTGCTGCTGTGCTCACTGCTGTTGCTCCCTGTAGGAGGATTACCCAGCTATCACAACATCTCAGAATCACTGTGGATATTTGGTTGACCTTCAAGATTCTTTGGAAGAGGTAATAGGTTCTCTGTCTGCATTGGCTGCTTCTTCCACCCATCTGCCAAATTGATGTGATCAGCTTCACGAGCCAGGTGTATCTCATGGAAGATAATGTCATTCTGCTGTCGCTTTTTCTCAGCTTGTCAGTCTTTTTTTAGTTGGACAGTACCTTCTTGAAGGTTTTTATTCGCTAGCCAGAATGATGGCTATGCAAAAATGTAAGCAGATAATAAAATATGGATCATTTCCCACCTTCTGAATCAGTAAAAGTAGTAAATTTAAAAACTTTTTGCAAGTAAGCACAATCGATAGCCAGTCCCATAAAATGCAACCAAGTGCTCTTAACACTGCTTTTCATTCAATACTGGGTCTTGTACAGCAAGTCCTGTGGGATTTGGCAGAGAATTTTAACAAGCTGCACTGTTTTCAGAATGGTTCCCTGAAAGCTCTGTCCATGTGTGAAGACAAAATGTCCTGGTAAGCTGGGCAGAACCGGTGCCCTGGCATCACATTGCCACACCTGTCCTTGTCCTCATGGTACAGTGGACATTAGGGCACTCCTGTTCCTGGAAGGAGAAACTGCAGATGGCAGGAATCTGCACAAGAGCTGAAACTGCCCCTCCTGGGTTGTTTTCTCTGGTGGTTCCTTTGCGGGATACAGGTGTTGCAGGCCTGAAGGGGAAGAGATGCCAGTGTGTCTCTCTGCCTTAATTTACACACTGAGTCTTGGCTTCTCTTTGACCTAAGATGATCTCTTTAAGCTGGATTAGTTTTATAGTCCCTTTGTACTGGGAACAAAGGATTTATCATCTCCCTGTATTGTTTTTGTGAAATCTCCTCTGACTCTCTCCAGATAAACTACATCCGCTCTGTTTTTGAGTGGTGTACAAAGCAAGTACAGGTACCAAAATAAGATCCTGATCTCTTCAGGAGAGAACAGGCATTGTTCCAAAGGAGACTGGAAACCTGACAAGAGAATCAAGGAAAAGAACCATGAGAAAGCCAGTCTAAATAGTGATATGTGCCCCAGAGGGGACTGTTGCAGAGCAGTGTTTGTAAAGAGATGAGCTTCAGGTGAAGGACACGTGGGAGGAGAAGGAAGTTTAAAAACAAATATTGTGACTATAAAGCATATCTGCAAATATCTGCAAACTGAAGAGTAGCTGGGGGATCAATGGAATGAGGTTTCTGTAGCACATGTGGGAGAACAGGCTTCCTACTAACATATTCAGAGCTGGGGAGAAAAAGGGGGAACTTTTCGCTGAAATGTCAGAACAATAAAAGCAGCTGTTCTGCTTTTGAAAACCAAACATATTTGTTTGAAACTCTACAGGAAAATAACAACATACCTCGTGTAGTGGGGCTTAGCTTACTTATTACTATGTCAAAGCTTTAAAACAGTATGAAACTTTTTTTTAGTGTCCATCAAGTGAGGTTTTCTAGTCAGAGTTGGGCTTGAGTGATGTAAATTAACATTAATACTCTTTGGAAAGCCTGTTGTCATGCATTGCCTTCAGGATAGGTAATAAATATGGTAAAGGTTTTAACTGCACATCAAGAACGTCACAGAGCTATAGAGATTTCTATTGACAAAGACTTTTTAAAAGAAGCAAAGCACAGCTGCAATTGGAGAGTATGTGCTAATTAGTAAGCTGATGTGTCAGCATCATCACCAAGTTTCTCAGTATGGGGGACCATAGTTTCACAAGTTGCTTTATGGGCTCTTAAAAAGAAGCATAAATAGACCAGTCAAACCCATGGAAAATACTTTTAATACTTTTTTTATAGATCTCTTTAATTTTTGCAAGGTAGAGGATAGATAATTGCACTCGGTAACTACTAAAATCAAGCAATGTTTCCCTTTGTATTCTGGGGAGTGCTGTGCACGTCTGATAGTCTGACCTTGCAGATAAAATCTCTGGCTTTTGCATGTTTTGCATCTCTCGTAGCCATTGACATAAAAACCATTATCAGTAGTGTGTCACCAGAGAGCATTCTTGACTTAAAAGCTGTTCCTTCTGGGTTGCCAGTTGGTTTTACAGGCTGGATTGCCCTCGTTAAGTAATGAGCTTGATAGTGCTGGTGGCTGTTAGGAATGCAAACGGCTTCCCTAACTTGAAGACAGAATTCTCAAGGCTAATCTAAATTCTCATTCAATAGTTTCTCATTGGCTTTTCATGAAGACTTCCATTTATTAAGAGAACAGTTTGGTATTTAATTTCACAGAAAGAGTAATGATGCTTCTAAAAGTTTTTGAATTTTCATCCAAGTAATTAATCTCATCTACACATAAGCTAAAAGCTTGCATGAATATATTTGCTTCAGTGAATTTTAACTGATTAGAAAAATGTTTTCGTTGTAGAATTGTGGGAATGCTGCACTTGTGTCTACCCTTTACTATTCCAAATAACATTTTTAAAATCTAGCTAGCAAAATTTTCTCAAGTGTTAGAATACCATGATAGATTATGATATACCTAATCAGTAAGGCATAAATTAATATGTGTTTAAATTGGTATATAATAGACCTCCAATACACATACTCTTAAAAAGGCAGATTTTTTCTTTTTAGTAGTAAGCCCCAGTATTTTCTTGTGGCTCTCATCCAAATCTTTTTCCTTCAATGTCTTCGTTACACTAGTTTCTTTGCTCAGAACAAGCTCCCTGATACCTTCCTACTGGATGTTCCTTTTTTTTTTTTTTGCACATTCAGAACTAGCTGATGTTCAGTGTTGATGGAAACATAAATCACCTAGAAGCTGACATTCAATAGGTCATGGCAGCCTGTAGGATACAGGAAAGGCAATGTGATAGGCACATTTCTGTACATATCACAGACTCAGACATATTTAGAATTACAAGTTGCATTTTTGCAGTGTCACTTTCTATAAGCTAAGTACAGGTGTGGATGGGCACTGGTGATGCCTGAGGTGGCCTCCTAAAACACAGAGACTAGACAAGAATAAGAGAATAAAAGGAGGAATTTATTTGAAGGGCCTTCAAATGTACACCCTGGGCAGCCAAAAGGCTCCACCCAAGATGGACCCCAGATCATGAGTTCTTCACACTTTTATAAGTTTGGTCTATTTCCATATCAGGGCTAATTCTCCAATTATAACCTCAGTTCATGATGTCATTACCCCAAGTTTGCCCCCCTCCCCTTTAGAGACTTTTAGTTTATACATTTTGGGTGCTGGTGTCCCTGAGGTGGAAACCTAGAGGTGGAAACCCGTTATGTCTAACCAGCATGAGAGAGCAGCAGCTAACAGGCCACACGAAACTTCAGAGTTACACACTAGGCAGTGCAGGATTTGAAAAATATACAAGTTAAAACTTGAGGCATCACTGGGACGGGCTCCCCAGGGAAGTGGTCAGGGCACCAAGCTTGCCAGAGTTCAGGGAGCACCTGGATAATGCTCTCAGTCACATGGTTTAGTTTTAATAGTCCTGCCAGCAGCAGGGAGCTGGACCTGGTGATCCTTCTGGGTCTCTTCCAACGTGAGATGAAATGTTCTATGATTCTGTGAAACGGTTTTTAACAAAAAAAAAATATTCTGTGACTGCTATAGGAAAATGTATCTGAGTCAATTTTGCATTAAGCACTGAATATAAAATAAGCTGTGGTAATTGTGAGTTTCGGTCTCAAAGACTATTTATTTAAATGGAAACTGGAGATTCACATGGCCCTCATGGTTGTTTGTTCTTTTTTGTTTTGGTTTGGTTTTTTTGTTTTTTTTTTTTTTTTTTTTCTGTTAAGATGAAGACTGTGGGTCAGGTTTTTCTTTGTGAAAACAGAGAAATTGCAGGCAGATTTGGGGGTTTTTTATCAGCTCCAGAGTCATTTGCTTTCTTGATCTGAGGGAATAAATTCTTAGATATGACTTTGTGTAAATAGGCATTAATCTTAATAATAATGCAGAGTGAACTCCTTGACCTTGGAAAGAGCCCTGATTTTGCCTGGATTTATCATGGAGAATCAACAGCAATTACAATGAAATTGCAAATGTCCTTGTGCAGTCTTCAGTCCTCCAGAGCTAGTTTTTCACAAAGTCTCATAGGATACATATTTCAGCTTATTACACTGACTTGTTTGGAAGCTACTCTGAGGAAGAAGAGGGGGAAAATGAGATGGGGGGCAGAAAATACAGCTTGATTTCCTGGCTGAGGGATCCATATGTGTTTTCATGCTCAATTAACTGTGCTTATACTCTTGACTTTATCTGAAGACTGGTTTTACTCAATATTTAGAGTATGATCTGGGGAGCATCTGAGATGAAAGAAATACTAATGATTTTAGATGCAAAGGCAGAGCTATTTCTCTTACAGGGGAAAGCATTCTTTTAAATATTTGAAAAGATGAGAAGAAAAAAGCCCCAACAACTTAACCTATATGGTTGTTTTTAAATAACGCACATGGAAAGTATTACTACAAGCTGCACCAAAACCTATTTATGTTGGTTGGAAACATCCACAGGAAAATATGGGGTATTGCTTGTTACAGTGCAGGTCTTCTACCCTGCTATTTTGATTTTAATAACACTTTTCCCCCTCCACTGCTCAGCTGGAAGTGGTTCAGATGGAAGATGGGAAGAACAAGATCGTAGCAAGTGGATGCTAACAGATTCTGAAATATGATGATTACCATCTGTTTGAGATTCAGTGGCTGTAATATGTTAATGAACTATGAAATTATGCAGATAGAAATCACTGAAAGAGGAATGACATCAAATGGAATTATGTGACAAATATGACAAAATCTCATTCCTCACTCTCCTGTTCTTTTCTAATGGGAAATATTAAATTAAAAAATTGAATTTTATGTTTATACATGGAAATTCTGTGAAGAAGCTTGCATAAATCCAAACTAATTAATTTTATTTGTCAAGTATGGCTAGAAGACAAACAGATGATCATGTTAAAAAGTAGACCTTAGAAATTCAGTTAAGCATTGGCAAGACACGATCATCCATCAGCCAGTCACAAGTGAGACAAAGTTTTGGGTTATCCCTCCTTAGTTTGCAGCACTATTTTCTTCTGTCAGTATGTCTTGGTGCCTCTTGGGAAGATATATCATCATTTCATATGTCCTGTGGTTTGAATATACTTTATATAAAGCTGTTCATTTAACTGATACTCGTGAAAGAATAACTCCCTTTCCTTAAATGTTAAATTAAAGTTGGAATTACTGTTTCAATGTTCCTTTATGTTTTATCTTCTCCTTTAAGGACTGTTTGCTTCAAAAGTGTGGTTTGGAAATTAGTATTTAAATTAAACATTAGCAAGGGCCGAGTTGGTCCCCAGTAGGAAGATCTGAGTAGTCATTGCAGAAAACACAAGAAGGAGCAACATTGTGGTATGTTAAGGGTCTTTTTACTCCAAGAGAAAAGAGATTTACATTGACTTTTTTCCCCCTGCATAATTTACTGCTTTCCACACAGTAGCTCTGCTTTGCTGGTTGGAGGGAATGTAATGAAAGTGCTTCCTCTTCTTTCTCCTACCTGTCCTCTGCTTCCACCATTCCGTACACTGGCAAAAATATATGGGGAGAAAATATTAAGAGAGATCCTAATACTTAGGGTTGTGCTGAGATTAATGTTAATAATCAGAAATAGAAGTTTTAAAGAAGATTTATAGAACATGGCTTTTCTTAAGCGTTACAAGCTGTGAGCATCAATGTGTGAGAGCTACCAGAGGAAAATACCTTTAATAAGAAACTCCTGTGAGTCTATTGAGTGTATTTAAATTAGGGGTGGTTTTTTTCCCCCAAATCATGGAAAAAGGGGCTCTTTTTATGAGGCAGGTTTTAGCTTTGGTCAAAAGTATATCTTTGCTCCAGTTGCAACATTTGGTTGTGGTTGAAAAGCTACACATGTTCTTTACATCAGTTATGTTCAAAGTCAGATTATGTCAGCATTTCAGTGTTTCTCCTGTAGTGTTATGGTGCTGTTTACTAAAGTTGTGGCTGGTGGTGTGGCTGGTGGTATGGCTGTATAAGTAGCATCTCACTTAGGTATATCCTTGTACATTTACTAATTTATTTTAAAAAAAAAAGCTAAGAATTTAATGCAAATCTATAGATTCCCAAAATACAATTGAAGAGAAAACAGTGTGAAAATTTGAAGATAGGCACTTTCAGAGGCTCTATAAATGCACTTTGGTTTTTTGTGGGTCAAGGATGTATCTTTTGACTCTGGAATCTTCTTCTTCATGTAAATGGAGCATGTAAATTCCCTGGAGTTTCTTTAATTATCCCAAATACTTACGTCTTACCAAAAAAAGTGATAAAATAAGCATATGGTTCTACACCGTGCAAGTGTTATGAGAATAAAACTGAAGTATCTTTTCAGGAGCACTTCAGAAAAGTTTTGAATGCTCTAGCATTATAAGAATAAATCATAACACTTAGTAGCTGGTACTATTTGGCCTCCCAGCTTTGGTAGGGAACAGGTTTGCAGACAGTTATTAGACCATGTTGTCTGCACAGATGGTTTGCATACTTCTGAGCAAGAAAAAACAAAAAGGGGAATGGGAAAAGAGAGGAATAAAGCAGGCTATGTAATTAAGCAAAGAAGTGCACGTGTTGTTAGAGCTAAAAGATACAATTTAAAGAAGGGATTTTGCCTGAACAAAATTATTTGAGTGCAGTATATTCTAACTTGCTGTATGATTAGGTCAGTTGGGAATGGAAACCCTCTTGGTAACAATCGTTGTTCACAGAACCAAATTTTTACTGGGCTGTAAGACAACGAATATCTGAGTCCACGTGATTCTTTGCAGGGAAAATGGTGCCACTGAAATATCTAATATTCCTCACAAGCAACACTCTAAAGAGGTTGGAAAAATCTGGTAAATCTCCTTACGCATAAAACAAACCCTCTGATGCTAGTTAAGGAAATGGAATTGTAACATAAACATCTGCTCCTTGTAATGCAGAGAGTGTTGGAGCCTGGTGGCTTGGAAACAGTGAAACCAACATTGTCAGGATTAACTTCTTGTGGGACAGGGACAGCAAGCAATTGAAGATTGTTGGTGGTGCAGCCTCTCTGCTGATGCAGAGGAATTTGTGAAAAGTGGCTGATCTCAACATCTTTGCTAATGAGAAGAAAGAGGATTTTTATTGGTTTTGTAAGCATTTCGGTGATGGCTGGTACTGAGCAGCTCTGAAGTGCAGCTTTGTTTTAATACTCCTGCAAGGCAGGGGATGCGCTGCTGTTCCTGTTCTACAATGGCAAAATGAGATCCACGGGGAAAACATTCTGGCTTTTCTGCGAGAGCTCAGTTGTGCAGAGATCATCAAGGAATTATTTTAGGAAGAAAGCTGAATCCTCTTTTTCCTTTACCGCTGTTGAAGGGTACTATGAGCAGCAACAGGAAAAAAGTAGTCTAAGCCTTAGTCTAAGTTCCCAATTCAACCATCATCTTCCATAGGAGGCCAAAGGATGTGCTGGTGGCTGTGGACAGTTTGGCTTATGAAGATTGTGTAAAATTAGACTGGAGACTATATGGGAAAATACCAATGACAAATCTTCCATTAACTGTAGGTGAAGTTGGGGACCTAAATAAGTGGAAATCTGGTACCTCTGCTTCCATTTCTGAGAGCATTGGAGAACAGGAGAACCTGGTGGTAAATGAAGCCAAAAAAAAGTGGTGATGGAAAAACAGACACCCCTTCCTTCACAGCTCGCTAGGTCTTTGGCAGGAAAGTACATAAACAAAGAAGTGTTTATCAGTGCAAATGCCTGAAGGGACAGAACCTTCTGTAACAACATTTATTGGAGAAGAAACCATACAAGATCTTGCTCGATTCTCTGATTCTGATGAACATACTCTCATGTAAATTATATGGGATGAGCAAGATCTCATCAGTATTTCCTTGCATGTTTTTTTTTAGACTCCTGCATTGGCAGAGATGCAGCTGCAGAGAGATGCTAATAACAGTGAGAAACACTGCTCTGCTGAACCTTTTAGCAGGCCACTCTTCCAGTACTAGGATCGAGGCAAACTAGTGTAGGAGTTTCCTTGGTATCAGTCTCTGTTTCTTTCAGGAGTGTTTGGATAAACATTGGCAAGTTTTGTGGCCTTGGGTAGCACACCCAAAACTTGTTATCAGGGAGCATTAAGCTCTTAAAATGCACATTATATATTTTTCTGGTAAATGAACTTAACATGCAAAAGCAACCTGGAAGTTAAATCTCCAACTCTGGTGCACCTGCTAACCTCTTCCACACCATGACCATTGGCTAAACACAGAGAGAGATTGCATGTGTGCATTATAGTCAGGTGGATGGGGAAGTAGAGGCAATTACAGTATTTCAGCCAAATTGTGGCTCTGCTCATGGAGGCAGCCATGCCTCCTCAGCAGGCTTACCAAATCCTCTTTGCCAGGGACACAAAGAAACACTGGGGGGGGGGGTGGGAAATTTTTTCTGGCTCAGGTTTGCAGTTGTTTATTTGGACTAAGGCAATGAGCCTTAGTTCTCCTGCCAGGGAAATCACCTCCTGCTTTCTAATTTGCTTCAATTGATCTCATAATTATTTCTTTTTATTGGATGAAAATACCCCATATTTCCATGTTCCAGGTAAGAAATGTAATTCTCTGGCATTGCCTCAAGCTAGGATTTGTTTACAAAATTCCTGGAGCCTTTACTGCAGTTTCCTTTACTTGACTGCCAACTGTGTTTAAGTGTCAAAGTATTAAAGGGCAGCTTTTCTCCAGGAGTGAAGATTAATTGGAAACAAACTGTTAAGAAACTTCATTTGCTGTTAGAAAAAATTACTTGCACTCTGAATATAGAAAATCCTTGGGTTTATTGATGAACAGTTATTCCAAAGGGACATCAGCTCCTCTCTAGTCTTCTGTTCAGAGCTGGCTGCTCCTAGAACTTCTTCCTTCACTACTACTGTGCAGTTAATATCCTGACTCTTATGGTAAAATGATGTTTCATTCTTTTCTTTTTCAAATAGAGTTTAATTAGCCCATCCCACCCCAGTGACTGATCAGTAATTACTTCGCAAGCCCTGCAGATTTCAAACACCTGCAGGGCAGGTGGAGCAAATGAAAAAACCACTGCTCATTTTGGACATAACCTTGGGATTAATGAAATCTGTTATCATGCTTAACAATTCCTAAAAGCATTATATAAATTCAAAATTGAATACATCACAATTCTCAGGTGTTTTATCAGAGTATTTCTTCTGGTATCTAGCCTAAATAGGCTCTACTAAAAGTAATGATAATAAATAATGAAGTCTCTGATTGTCTATTACTAAAGGTATTCTACAAAACTGATGAAAGTCTGTTTTAATTACCAATTTTTTTTAGGCATTTTGCTGATGTTTGCTAACACTCCTGGATAATTCTGTTTCAATTTAGAGCAGCTAGGATTGGCCAGCACCTCTCTGGGATTATGTGTATATGAGATGCCTCCTAAGTGTACTACTCTGTTTAATGCACAGACTGCAGGATCCAGGTCTGCTTCTGCTCTCTTTTACAGTGGAACAGGAGAACTGGTAGAAAATACTTCCTGTGCAGGTACATGAAATGTAACTGTGGTAGCCTTCAGCAGCTTTTTAAAATAAAGCAACTTCTACTCCTGTACATTTTAATATAGCTTAGATGAGAATCTTACCTACAGTAGAATATTTTAAATGCTCTTGTAGATCTTCACCTGGTAGGCATCAATAGGAGCTCCTTTGCTCCCACTCGTTTAAGCAGCTTTGCCATGGATGTCAGTGCGTCCTTGACGTACCTGTGATCACTGCACACGGGACTCAGTGGTAACTCAGTGAGATGTGGATGTTTCTGTAGGTGCAGTGCAGGAGGCACAGTGCTCTTCTGACCTGAATTAAATTGGGGTGCAGTGCTGGTGAGGACTGGAACCATTCTTAACAAAGAGTCTTGATTTTCATCTTAGACAAAATGAACTAGTTGATTTTTCTCTTCAGGATGTGTGGTACACAGGGTTATTAGAAAAAAAAATAGAAGAAAATTTTTGCACATTTTCAAAATACGTGCCACTAAGAGATGGAGCCTTTTTCCCCTCATCCTTTTTACTTTGTGGGTTTACCAGAAGCTCATCATCAGGTGTGGGGTGAGGACAGGAAGAAAAAAGATGTGGCTGAATTTTACCAAAGTATAACTTTGTTTTATTTTGCAGGAAAGGTAATAAATTAAAAACCGTAGAAGATATTTCTACGTCTCTTCTTCTGTATTGATTTAGCACATTTGCAAAAAGTTGATTTGTGAATCTCAGACCTTTTCAGTAATGCTCCTCACACTGAAGTCACAGAGCTCTGCAGGGAAATCTGTAGTCTTATGATGAGAAATTACTAACTAAATTGCCCATTGTATCTTGCATAATAAATTGAATTTTCCATTCTTTTCATTTAGCTTCCTATTTTGGCAGTAATTCCAGTTTTTCTTGATTTCTTCATCTTTCCTCTTTCTTCTTATTTCTGTTTAAAACTGAATTTCTAGCTATAAGTTTGATTCATTCTCTAATCTGGCTGTAAATTAGGGTTTGAGGTATTTTTTGTTTTGTTGGGGTTTGTTTCTTTGTTCAAATTCTGACAGGGCTGTGATGACTTTAAAAGAAAACAAGTCCCAAAAAACCAAAGCAGAAATAACCAGCCAGCCAGATGCTTCCATTCTTCATACAACTGAAGCAGAGGAAGAATCAACTTAGTGCAATTTCAAAAATAATTTTAAGTTACTCTGCTTTTTAAAGCTGCAAAGGAAAGGCAGAATGTTGTAAGCTTGAAAGCATTTTATCTGCAGTTCTTAAATTAAGACAAAAGAGGAAAATTCTCAGGTAATAGATATTTCTTCAAGTTCCTACTTGTAGGATAGAGAATGAGCTGAGAACAGTAACAAACGAAAGTATTTGCTGGGTGTAATCTAGAAGTTCCTCTTTGCCTTCTGTTCGTGCAGATTGCTGCTTGTCCACATGATTTGTTGTCTTCTTTCAGCATGTTTTTGGCTTACTGTCCTATTTCCAAATTTAAGCTAAAGTATCATCTTACATTGTTTACCCAGATACCTATTAAATCAGAGAGCTTAATTTAATTGCATTTTCTTTAATTTTTCTGACGGTTTCAAGGAGAATTCTTGACATCTTGATAGGCTCCGTGTATTATCGATGTTAACATTAGCACAAATCATCTACTTGATATCAAAGGTGGCAGAGTGCTTTTAATTTGTCATTCATGTTTTTCTGCCAAGAGAAGCTGTTATGCTTAGTTTTCTTTTCTTTTTTTTTTTTAATTGGAGTTTGCAAACCTTTAAAATGTACTTGCTCCCTGCTGCTGTGTTTGTCTGTGTCCAGTGCGTTAAGCATGACGAGGGCAGTGGCACGTGGGGATGGAAGATGCTTTGACAGAAGTGCACGCTGGCTCTTCTTCAAAACAGCCCTGTTCTTCATAATTCTTCAGGTTTCCTTTAAAACCAAAACTCATCTCTGTCTCTTGGGGTAGCTTAGGAAAATTCTTGGGAGTGTGAAGTAGCTCCAATGTACAGTAATGTCTGCAAGTGTTTGAAAAGTACTCCTCGAGCAGGAGCCCTGTCAAGCACAGGCCCACTTAGCCAAGTGTTTGCGTACTGAGGTGCTGGTGAGAACACGGTGGTGGAAGGGGTGGAGCAGCTTACAATGTTTAGTGTTGGAAGCACTTAGGAAAAGAGAAAAGGATGTCTTGAGTGAGCAAGCTGCTGCTCTCTGAAACTTCTGTGTTTGCGCAGAAATGGCCAAAACAAAATTCCTCAGAGGGCTGAAAGAACTGAATGGAGGTTGTTGAAGTAGAACTAATCTGAGGGAGCTCAGTACAGTGCGGCAAGCAGAGGAAAATCTCATTTTGTGTGATTACTGAAAGAGGAAGCCTGGTTTTGGTGCTTTGAGTTGGGTGACTGTAAAGGAGAGTTAGTTTCTGTTTCCTTGTGTGAACTTTACTTTTGGTGTGACTGCTCGGCTCTGTATAGAAGGAAAAGCCATATGTATGTGACTAATTAGCTATGTCACAGCCTGACAGCTCCTGGCAAAATAGTTCTGAAAATAGTTAAGTGCCTTTCATGTTTACTCCAGGTGACATAGATTTGGGTTTATGATATAAAACACACTGAGCTTTTAAAGCCTCTCAGCTGCACAGATGCAAACTCCACTAATCCTGAAGCAAAGTGGTCTGCTATTCATTAAGTGCAGATGAGTTTCCTTTTTTAATAAGTCCATTAACAGATGCCTAAATTTAGGAACGCGTGCAGTTACAATCAGTGGGATATTCTGAACCTTTTTATCTTCTTTCTTGCACTGGAACTTGCTGTGCTCTTAGAGGTCTCAGACCCCAAGCCCTGATGTGGAACCTGGGTTATTCTGTTGCCTTTGCAGAGTGCTCTTTATATGTAGCTCTCCTGTGTTTCCACTTACTTCTTTCATGGTGATAAGGAAGTGAGGAAAGTCATCATTAGAAATTCAGCTTTGTAACTGAGCATCGAGTGGAAGCAATCTCAATTTCTGGCACTGCTCTGTTTCCTGGATGCAAACTGGTCTCTCATCTGTGAATTTCTGTTGTCTTCCACTCTTACCTGGAAAAAGTACTCAGTGTAACCAACTAACCTAATGAAAAACTGTTGGTTTTGCAAAATTGGGGTTTAATTTGTACGTTCTTTTCATTTGTACAGTGCTCACTATCATGACATTTTCTGAGCGTATTGAAAATGCTATCACAAATAACTAAAAGAATGGCAGTTATATGCGATGATAACGTGATGTCTTTTTCATCCAAGACAGGAGACATGTTAGGCCAGTGCCATAATTCTCACAAAATTGCACAGATCACAGAGTATGGGCTTAAATTGGTTTAGCATTTTCCTTGACAATCTGCTCTAATCAGCACTGCAGGGGGGCTTATACCTCCTAACCAGAACTGTGACCTGAAACAAGGCTGTCATGCTGCTTGTCTGAAGAATTAGGGAGGTAACTGTGCCCATCTCATTCCCTTCTTTCCATTACGGGTACCACTACTGGTTCAGGGCACTTACACTGCAGTTTGTGGTACTGAGATTTGTGTATCACAACTGAATAAAGTCACCAAATTAATTTTAAGGCATTTTTTGGCGGATTATTAGTGTATTATTAGACTGTTATTCCAGAAATTGGGGTATGTTTGCCTACAAGTTAAGTTTAAGTTAGTCTCTTCCGTACAGAACTATTTGAAAGGAGAAAAACAACATTGCTGTTAAAAACTTATTTCTTTTTAGGATACAATGGTAATCCTTTAAGTTATAGTCAATAAATAATTATTCTGACCACTCTTTACCTTGGAGGTCTGTAGTTAAGCAATTACGTGTTGCCTTAAATTAATTGATGCTGTCTTAAAATCTGGTTTCCAAGTAGAAGGAATGCAGAGGGGTATTGCTTTGGACAAGCTGAAAATTGTGTTTTAGAAAGTCTGGAGACTTGGAACTTTGTACTCCTTAGACTTTAATATCCTCATAGTGTGTTTTTTGAAAGCCAGCCTTTTACACATTGGAGAAAACTAAATTGGTCCATGACAAAATATTGGTGTCAATGGATACAGAAAGCCTTAAAAGGGCAGTATTGGTACCTGTCAGAGAGCTCTGTGTCTTCATCTGAGGGGAAGTGGGTTGCACTTGCAAATTTATATTTCCTTAGATCATCTCATTCCAGTCAGTTAGAAGCTTTTACCCTGTTTTCAAGTTGTCCAGGCTTGTAGTAACTTTATGTTAACTTTGCCGAAATGATGCATGGACCTGTCTAGCGTGATTCATATCCGTGGCACAGTTATGGCTAGAGGGGAGTTTAATAGGCTGGTAGTGAGAACATATCTAGTAGGAACAACAGTGGCCAGGATTTATAGTGTTTTCAGAGCAGAATAGGCCAGATGGAGTGCATACAGAAGAAATATAGAGCCCTTACCAAGACCTTGTTCCTGTAAAATGTTGTTTGTGTGCACCCACATCATATAGTTCAGCATTGACTTGATCACATCATAAAAATCTTATTTTTCTCCTATGCACTTTCTTACCCATAGGAAATAACCACTGTCATGGAATTTGCTGGTTAATTAGCAGTTTGTAAGTTTGGTACTTACAGTTCTGAGAGCTCTTTAACAAGTTCTTAAGCCTCAAAACCCTCAGATTTCACTTAAGGCCCAAATTTTCCTGTTTCTTACACTGCCCTCTAGCGCTGAGCGTGTTTTGAGAGTCATCTTCAAATCTTTCTTCGATGTAAAGTAACTTCTGTGCCACGACTTTTTAGGAGCTGTTGGGTTATCAAAGTCTGCCAGGGCAAGAAACATCCACTTTCTCTACATGAACGTCTGTCCTTGTTGGGTGCTAAGCAGCAGAATTAGACTGAATTTCCACCCTCATATGCACAATAAGCATGGGATTATTTATCAGAAAAAAAACCCAAACAGAAACAAATGAAAATATGCTAGTAGCATGCTAATGGCTTATACCATTGTGTATGTGTATTGGCTGCTTTAAAATGCAATAAAGGTAGCATCTAAATTAATAGCATATAAATTGTGTTTCAAGTTCCAAAAAATTTTAAAAATTGAGAGAGTTTTAGCATTTCCTTCTGTATGTGCTGTCATACACAGCTTAATCTTTAAAGTTTTGTCTGATTGTGTACTATTCAAAGTGTTGTCATGATTTCTTGACAGCCGTTCAGGAGAGGGATCACCTTTTCTTTGTTGTTGGGGATTTTTTCCATTCCCTGTCTGTCTGATCTGTCCTGTGTTTGCACTAACTACAGAGTGTGCTGGGATATGCAAAGACTGGATGTTGAGCTGAATCCTCTCAGTGTGGTTGTGTGGTTTGTGTGTAGTTTGGATCAGGTTTATTTTTTCTTAAGATTAGGGCTCCGCTGCTGTGTCATCTGTGCAGACAGAGTCTGACAGGCTTTGTCAGTCTCTCTGAGGAGCCCTGGCAACTTCAGTATGACTTACTAAGCTGTAAGTAAGCAGTAGCAGCAGAATTTAACCCACTTCGATATTGCATTTTCTCTTAGCAGCACTTCTGCTGAAGTCATTTCTTCAGGAACAAAACTAGAATGCCAAGAGGAATTAACTTAACCTGAATATTCAAAACAGTACAGTTCACTTTTCAGCACAAAGCTATATTAATGTTGACACCTTGCCAGCAGTATAGTGATTTTTTGGGGAGGCAAGAGAAAATACGTAAAATAACTTTTTTGAGGGGAGATCTGTTACTGTAACTTTCAGTTTTTGTCTTCTGAGTATATGTTCCTCCATGGCTGATGCAGTGATGCATCTTGGTGAGCTGCTTCTGCTGTTGCTTGTCGGTGTTTCACCATGCCATGCAAACAAGGATGTTTTCATTTAGAGGTTCACTCATCTGATACAGGGTTTATAGCAATGTCCTGCATGGGAGCAGCCTTGCAAGACAGGAACTGTCAAACTGCAAATTTTGAGGATGCTGATAAGGTGTTTTCATGAATTACAATAGATTTTAAAAGTGTGATCTTCCTCCGTGTATCTTGCTGTGTGACAAAGTTCAGGTAAAGTTTTCACGCTTCTAAACACTGTATCATGGCTCTACCCCCCAGTGCAAGTCTGGGATTTTTTACCTGTCACACAGAATAGCCTCTGGCAAGAGGGTGGAGAGGGTATGGATTGCCTGACAGATGAAGGGCACCTGTAGAGGAAAAGGATGAAAGGATCCTTCCTTCCATAAAAAGCTGAAAGCTGAAGCTGGAAGCTGCCTGTAGGAAATAGAATATAGAGTTTTTGAGTGCTGGGAGAGAGAGCCAGAGTCTGAGGCCATTAGGCCTCATCAGAGAGCTGAGGTTTGTTTTGTCTTTCATGACAGTCTGCTTAGATGCACATCACGAGTCCACCTTGCACCGTGAGGCAAGGCACAGCTGCAGCATCACCTCTGTAATCATGGCCTGCCCCTTCCTCTCTGGGCTGCGAAATCAGAGGGTCGGGCACTGGGGAACTCGGAGCAGCACGTGCTCAAAGCCTTTCTGCCTACATCCTGGCATCATTTCCAACTCATTCTTCTTTTTGTGAGCGACCTGTCCCACCTGAGCACGTGTCATTTAGTGCAGTTACCGATGCCTTCTGCATGTCTTTAGCTGACACAGGGGTGTTTTTGCTGACTTACTGTATCTACCTTCTTGTTACTGGCACTTAATGAAATCAGCAGATAAAGTTACACTGCAGGCTTTGTAAAGCAGTTTGGTTTCCATGGAAGGCATTTTCACAATGGTTTGATATGAAACACTGCTGCTTTTGTGAATAGACCTGCAGTCAAATAAGGGGTAGAACCAAAATGAAACTTAGGGGCTTGGGAGAACAAACAGCATGTCTGAATCTGTCTGTGCAACTATTTTTGCAACCCTTTTCTTGATCCATTCTCTTAATTGTGAACCTGTTCATGATAACTTTTCTTAGGAAGAATGTTGAAATCTGAATGGAGCTGAAAGAATGAGCCTCTCTTAATGAAATTCAAAGGCTTTTATGGAGATTAAATACAAGTTATTAATTAAATGATTGTGTTAATTGGTAATAAATTAAATACTTGCTTTCTTCAGAGGTTATAGAACAAAGCAGCAATCAGACAACAAAATGTCTATCCCTTATTATATCAGTGGTGTCTTTTGATTTGGTTTCTCTGGCTTATTTTATACGATGAGCAATAGAAAAAGGAGAGTGAATTTCTGTCTTGGAGGCTGGTCAGTGAGATCACATGAAGCAATAGATTTATACTAAGATTAATTGCATAACTAGGAAATTTAAGTATGAACTAAAGAGACAGAGATGATTTTGGAAAACAAGCTGTGGGATTTCTGGCTCAGGTAAGCAGTGAGTAACCAATTCCAGGCTGATGCCATGACCAGCCAGGCTTCTGGAAGGAGACTTCTTTAGCCCAAGTGTGCAGCCAGCTGACATCTGTGTAATAAATCTCCGGTACTAACTGATTTACCTGCAGGGTGTCAGTCTGCCAAGAGTTAATACCAGGCTCACGTCTGAGTACAGCGCTTTGCATGGTGTGTAAAGTTAATGTAGGGAAAACTCCATGATAACATTTGCAGTAATGTGCTGCAGATAGCAGGTTTTCTTCCCACAGGAGAAGTGGAACTGATCTCTCCTTTTTGGTAATAACTGAGCAGATGAATGTGCCTACTTTTGTATTGCTTCAGGCAGTGCTGCTCGTGGGTCACCTTTGAGCCTTTGCTCCCCAGGACCAGTCTGCGATTGCAGAAGTGCTAAGGAGGCCTGGCTGGGAGACCTCAGGCCATGACCTGTTTACAGAGGTCAAGGCATCAAATGCATTTGTTGACTAGTCAAAAGGCAGCTGATGGTCTTGTAACCATTATTGTTATTTCTTGTGAGAGACTGGCTGCAGAAAGTTGCTTCCCTCAAGGATTTTCAGCCAAATAAAGGAAGGAAAGAAAGACTTTGTCATCAGAGATGCGTGCTTAATTCCTTTGGTTGGAATTGTAATTGAAAGTTCCTGCTAATGTTTTTTTTCCTGTGGAGCAATGTATTGAAATAACATGTTTGCTTAGCATACAAAAAATTGCTGCATTTGGTAAGTGGTTTAGTAGCGCTTGTAAATTAAATTCACAGGTATCCATTGCTAGAAAATCTTAAACTGAGATACAGCCTGGATTACTGAGCACTTTTTCAATCAGAAAACAGCAAGAGATTCATAGATCACTTTAGGAAATACTCTTGCCCACAAAATCATTAGATAAAATTCAATGTATGCCTGTGTGAGAGTGAGTCTGTAAAGACAGTTGTTTCTGGGATGGCTCTTCATCTATGAAAAGACAGACATCTGTGGCTGCCCATGCTGCTGTGGTTTTGGAACTGGTATTCAAATGCTATTCTGCCTTTTTCAAGTTAGGACCCTCTAAAATGATCTGAGTTTATCAAACTTCCATAATTTCCGAGCTCCTCTCTCTGACATTTATCTGTGTGGCAGCAGGGCCTGTCAGAGTAGTTTCCTCCTTTCACTGAGGGTTTAGTTTGTTTTTCATCTTTGAAGAGTGGGAGCTGATTCCCAAATTCAGGCTGGGAGACAGTTCTTTGACAAGTAAAGAAACATTTCATATTTGCAGAGGTGGGAACATAGTGTAGGGAAGCAAGCACCATTAGTTTCCTGTCAGTATTGTCAGGGAGAAAAAGAAGAACAGCTTGAACAAATCAAACAACTTAATCTTCTCAATTTATGTTTTTGCATTTGGGGTTCTTTTTAGTAGGAGATTAAAGGATGCTTCTTGGATTCTTTGGGAGTCAGGATTCTGATGGTATATTCTGCTAGTACATAAGCTGTTGTCTTTAGGTGTTTCCATGAAGCTTAAACCAGCTCTCAGGCCTTTAGGTGATGCTGGGTGCTGAGGAGGACTTTGGGGACAATTGAAGTTTCTGCCTATTAGACACATTGGCAGTTTTTCAAAAGATTCACTTTAATTTTCATGAGTCTCTGTGTTTGTAAGTACAGCTCTTCAGAAAGGAGAGTTCTTTATTTGGTTGGGTCACTGTTAATGGCTATGGTGACTGTTGATAAATAATTAGAACTTCCAGAGAAAAAAGATATTTTTTCTCTGTGAGGCTCTAGTTTATGTTGACAAATCGGAGTCAAGTAAGGCATTTGATCTTTCTTTACTAGTGTCCTGTGGATTGTAAAGTGTTTACAGAAACAAGGGGTCCTCTGGGTTAGATTATGTGGTCAGCTGTGATGTGTCTGTCACAGAGAGCTCACAAGTCACCTTGAACAGACTTTCTGAGCAACTAAACATTGAGAATGAATGCTGTGATTTCATTGTACTGGAGCTCTTCTTAAATTGAATTCTAGGTATATCTTTCCACCTCCTCTCTGTTTGGCATAGCAGCCAGAGGTGTGGCCTTGTGAAATAAAAACCTTTTCTAATGACACAGGTATTAGAAAGTGATGATCCCAGTAGCATCATCGAATACACCTAAATATGAGTGAAAATTCAAATAGCTTGGATTGGTAAACTGGACCATAAAGTTATTGCATGATTGAAACTGGTTTGCTGTTTAAACGTGGATGCCAAGCACAGTGAATTTCTCTCTGTTGAATAAGCAGTTTTAAAGAACTTATTTTACACACAGACTTTGGCGGCTGTTTTGTGCATTATGGACAGACGCTGTGTTTTTCCCCTTCAAAACTTCAGTCTCTTCCTAGCAACATAATCCAGGCTGAAATTAAATAGTTCATCTTAGTATATAAAAGCAAAATAACATTTTTTTCTGATAAGGCTCCTTCTGAAATTTAATTCATTTAGATTTATCAGTCCTGGCCTGTAGTCAGATTGTGATAAAAAATAATTGTTTCTACCTAACTTTATTTGAATATTAAATTTTGAGCCTTAGGTGCTAATAGTTACACTGACACAAGAGTATGTGAGGGCATGTCATGGGAAGACTTACGGGCAGCAAGCGGAGCTAAAGTCACTCTTTGTAAAATAACAGATCCTTGGAGCCCGTGGAATGAAAGTCTGAACTTGTTTCCTTTTGCCTTTGTCTCCCGTAGAAGCTCCACCAAAACTGGAAGACAACCCTGCAGAAGCGTTCACCGACTCGTCCCTCTTCGCTCACTGGGGCCAGGAGCTGAGCCCCGAGAACAGACGGATCGCCCTGAAGCAGTTCCAGTACTATGGCTACAACGCCTACCTGAGCGACCGCCTGCCGCTGGACAGGCCCCTGCCGGACCTGCGCCCCAGCGGGTGAGTCCTGTGCGGCCCCCGACCCGCGTGGGGCCCGAGCCGCTCGGCCTTCCAGCTGTTCATCACCGGGAAGCACCTACGCTGTGTGTAGGTCACAGGGGATGGCCACAATGAGTGATTTCTATCAAATGTGTGAAGGCTGTAAGTTTCAGTTGTCTTCCGAAACGCTGCTGTGCCCAAAGTCAGTCCTGTTAGAAGTCCCAGTAACTATTCATTAAAATTTCTTCAGGATCCATTGGAAGATTAAGCTCACCTAAAATTTACATGAGATAGCAGGTGTGTTTTTTCAGCTAAAAGAACCTTTTAATGTTAATTTTCAGTTGTATCAGATAATCAGGCTAAAGAAGAACTGCTTTCTCTGAAAGCCCAGAACTGCCTGATTAAGGTCAGTGAGCAGTGAAACTGGGGAGCTTCAGTGGTGAAATACACCTTTGAGCCAAGCAGCTGAAAGCCCAGGGATCCTCCTTCCCCGGGCAGTTCTGCGCTCGGAATCACGCGTGTCAGGCGGGGTGAACGCATCCAGTGTTATTCCACAGTGGCCTGGGGAGGTGCATGGGACCAAGGGAGGGAACAACCTTCCCTTCGGTGCGTTTGAGGTCTGTGCGGGTAGGACTCTTCACAGAGACGCTTAATGCTCAGCTTTTTTTTTTTTGATACGTCTGATCCTTTGAACAAACAGCAGCTCTGGAGATGGAGAAATGGGTGGAGGGAAAACTGCTTTTTTTGCAGCTCATTAAAAAAGGAAATCATTAAAATAAACATGCTGGGCACTTACTGAATCAAACGGGATCTTATTCATTTATTCTAACCAAATATTTTAATAACTAAAGCAGTAAGCAGTGCATTTTGCTGCACATTAAGTTGATGATAGCAAAAATATATGAACACCATCCCAGGCAGCACTTAGGCAGTATCTGTGCTATATATTATTATGTATTGCATTTTAGAAATATTTTTGTTGTAGATTTGCTGAAATACTGACTTTAAGGAGATCAAAGTCACAAATTGTATTTGTGTTTTGGTTAAATCAGTTTAGCAGTGCCTGTAGGGACAGTCTCTTTTTTGTTTTTTAATTGTAAACTAATCCAGAGGAAAAAGAAATCTTTGTAACTAGACATCAGTGATAGAAATGTTTTTGTTCCTATAGCTCTTTTGAAATTACTCTTCTGAATGATTTAAATATAAATTTTTTATAACTGTGTGTTTTAAAAATTAAAAAGATGGAGAAAATGAATGTTACTGTAGCTGAAAATAATTTAAGGTTAGGATTTTAAAAGAAACTCCAGTTAGAAATGAATCATGATCCTAATTCCTGTGAAAGTTTTGATCCTTTGCTTGACTGTCTGCCAGAAACACGATAGACATCACAGTATGTTTAGGAACACATACCTACAAAATAATGGCTTAGTAATGGTAGCTCAGGCAGATTCCCCGCACCCCTTGTGGCTGGGGGGCAAGCAGGGACTCTGACACTGGAATGTAGTGAGTTCTGGCCCTGAGGGAAATGAGGTGTGTTGTCAGGCAGCATGCAGAGTGTTTGCTGTGTCTACAGCACCCTGTGGAGTGCAGAGCTACAGGTGTTCTGAAAGTCATGTTGTTGAGAAAAGAACAACTGCTCCTGACAGGCAAATTCTCATTTGTGTGAGAGCACATGCATGAATGTTGTGGGGGGAAAAAAAATCTACCCTGTGTGAGTATGTTTCCAGTGTATGTTTGGGATTTCTAGCACCTGGTTTTTAAGCCAAGTGCGTAAGTCACTTCCCGAGTCTATATAGCTGTATTTAAATTATCCTTGGGCAGGTACTGGGCTCAAGCAGCACAGCTTGAAAGCCAAGGACAGCTTGGTGTGAAGAGAGCATGCAGCAAGTGGCACGGAGACCAAGTTAGTCAGCTCTGCTGGACCTCAGTCAGTTGTGGTATTTCTGTTCTGACTAGAAATGCACAAAAGCACAGATACAACAGAGGAACCACAGTAGCTCTGGGCACAGTTAGCCAAGGTCTAACCAAGCTCATTAGCCTGGATTTAGCAGTGATTCTCCAAGAGTCAGCATGACAGTGGTGTCCCAGCAAAGGCTTGTGACAGGTGAAGGAGGGGAGCTCTGTCTGGGCTCAGTGGTGGTCTGTCATCTGCATTCAGAACCTATCATATGAAATACAGGAATTTGGGAAGACAACAGTATTCGTAAATGAAATATAAGGTAATTCATACACTGCTAGCCCCAGCTGAGACCAGGAGAATTAAGTGATCTGCCAGAAGTGTGATACTAGTAGCCCCTTTTATATCATACTGGTATGACTCAGCTTTGACCTTTATGCCTGCAGTGCTCTGAGAATTCACATCAACAGATCTTAGCAGGGGAGCTCAGCATGTCTTAGCAAGGTTCTGCAGTGACAAAGGCCATTCCACATGTGTAATAAAACCAAATTATAACGTGCAGCATTTTCTAGGGTTGATATTGTCAACATTAAATGCCATGACAAAAGCAGAGGACAATTAGAGATTGCTGAGCCACAACACATATGGAGGAGAGGGCAAAAAAACCAGCCTTGCCCAGTCCTCCAATGTGAGTGTCAATGAAGACGCAGTAGACCACATTTAGTAGTTAGGGCAGTGAACTCTGCCCAAGCCTCTGAACTCTGGCCTCTCTAGAAAAAGATCATCATCAGTCAGATGGAAACATCCAGCAGAGTTGGGTCAGGCTGTGGCAGTTGTCACACCTTTCAGAGTACCTGAAGCACCTTCTCGTGCTTCAGGTACTGCAGAGTGGTTTCTGACCCTCTGTACAGCAGTGAGCCTCATGTCCCGTTCTGAATTTGGTTCCTTTTCACTGTGAGTATTTGTGCTAGCACAGGGTGTCCCCAGCACAGTCCAAAAGAATCTCTTACAAGTAAATAAGAGATTAACTGCCCTGGATACTTCGGCTTCCTGAAGTGGGCACAGTTTTTGCAATACTCAGTAGACAGTGCAGGCTTTATTGTGGAGTATTGCTTATACTGTCTCTGCCAGGGCCTCCACTGATTTTTGTGCTGCTGAATTTGGGTGCTCTGCTGTTCACCACCCTTCTGTGCATCTGTTAGCCCATAACCTATCTACGGCACAGACCGACAAATAGCTTCTGGCTCTAATGAGCTTGGAAGCACTGAGGAAGGCGATGTTGCCCTTGCTGCGTGCAGGAACAGAGGATAATAGTTCTGTGTTAGTTATAATTCTGTTGTGCTCATTACTTTTAGTAGGGCAGGCAGTACTCACAAAGCTTGTTATGAGTGAAATGTGAATGAAACACACTCATGCAGAAATTCATTATAACAAGTTAGGTTGTTTAGGGGCCCTAAAGGTGTCTACCGAACTCCTTTTGAGTGGATGCACTTAAGATTCTACTTTGTTGGCTTGTAAATTTTTGTTGCCTGATCCATTGTGCTGAAGCACACATGGGAGAGGGAGGTAATATTCCTCTTTGCTTATGTGATGAGAGAGGGAGGTGTAGTGGGAAAGGCTTGCAGCAGGACCCCAGCAGAGGAACTGTTTCAAAGAGTTTTGCTCCTGCATGGAATGTCTGATATGAAGGAGCCTGGCCAGCCTTTTCAGTCGGTGTAACTGAGTGGAAGAAAGCAAAGAAGCAAAAGAAAGAAGCAAAGGTAGGAAGGGTGGAAGGGAAAAGAAGCATTTAAAGCTCAGATGTTTAAACTCTTTGGAGATTGCCGAACAGGATGGTACTGCATGTGGCTTGCAGCAGGTTTACCCTCTTCCTGGCTGAGCCAGTGCTGTTTGGCATCTAGGCAAGTGCAGGGAGGTCCTGTTTCCTGTGCAGAGAAGGGCTTTGGCTATTTTGTAAGCACTTTCAAACAATTCACCACTCCCACGCTGATTACGTAGAGGCTCGGTTTGGCAAGGGACAATGGTAGAAGCCTTGAGGACAGAAAACTTCGGTTTGTGATAAAGTGTTCACAAACAGAGCAGGCAAGAGGTCCCCTGAATGCAGATGGGACTACAAGGAAGAAAAATCAAGCACTGGCTGGTTGAGGAGAGTGATGTGGTTTAGGACAAAAGTTGCTTGTGTGTGTACACCTGTCCAAAATGTCCATCAGTGTTACGGTGGTAAACACACTCCTAGGTGTAGCATGCATCAGACTTCTATAAAGTTTTTCCTTTATTAAAACTAATGTAAGAAAAACATATGATTTAAAATAGTGAGGTTCAGGCTGGGCATTTCTATGTTAGCTCTGCTCCTCCCCAAAAGCCAACTCCTACAGACTTGCATTCCATAAACCTGTGCTTCCACGTGTCCCTGTGAAAGAGTTCTGTTCTGCTGGGTTTATTTTAGTGATGGATATGGCTCCATGTTAATTTCTGACCAAGTTCTTTTGTTGCTACTGGTAAAAAAGAGCATTAGTATTGCTTGTTGTATTTGATGTTTCAAAGGAGTCGTTTAAAAAGAGCACAAAAGCCTGTAATGTGTTCTTTTGGACAGAAGTCCTAAAATTACCAAAGTATTCAGCATTCTTGTTAAATACCTAATGTTTAATTCTATCATATTTCATGCTCTATTTAACTCAGCTCTCTACCTCTGATCTCTTTTTCTTATCTCACCTTTGCCTTCAGAGTGGCTCCCAGCAGCAGTGTATGCTGCCTGAGCAGCCACCCTTCAGGATTCTGAGCTGAGCCTCAGTTTTCCTGTAGAGATGTAGCTCCTCAAATGGCTGCTCTAGAAGTGTTTAATATCACTAGCAGTGATATCAAATCTGCTGCAGTCTTCAGGCTGCTGTAATAACCCAAGTTAATCATGATATACACTTGTACAGGAAAAAACCCACCTTTTTATGTGCTGTTCAATACCAGCCTTGTTAGCATAGCTCAGCACTTAAAATACAGAAAATAGCAAAAGGTAAAATGAAGTATGATCACATAATGAAATTATAAACATAAATACATAAATAGTTGTGCTGAAGTTCTTACAATACTCTGTTCTTTTGCCAGAGTTTTAGTGCTCTTTATTTCATTTATGCCAGAATGAGATTTTTTTTTTAACTCCCATGTATTTTGAACTTCTGTTTACCATTTTGGCTGTGGACAAAATGTTACAAGTTGTTGAAGAAAGTACAATTCTGTTTATGCTTGTGCTTCTGAAAAATTCTTACCGTGTTGGAGCTAAAGCTCGTGTCCACATATGTTCCTCGAACAACACTTGAACCCCAAATGTTTTAGTAGTATGCTTATTGCATCTTATGTTTAAAAAAAAAAAAGTGGAATAGGTGAAACATTTTCAAAGTTTGCAGAAAATAATTTGTGTTCATAATTTATGGACATATTTGTAGAAGGTCCCAGAGATTAATACATTTTTGTTTTGCTGCTTTAATGCATAGTTATGCTAAACTAATTGTAATGACTAATGACTGGCTAAATTGAATTATCACAATGCATAGAGAAATATAGTTGTCTTGTGGACAAATATTTGAAAGAAGCTTCATAATGTATGCTGCCCTCCATTTACCAGAGCTGTGCTTGAAATAGAACACCAGGAGTTTCTCTAAATTTCTGGTAACCATGACAACTGCTACTTTAGTGTTATTAGCCCAGTGTAATTTAGCAGAGTGGGTTGCTCGTGGTAATTTTTTAGCTTTGTTGAAGTGATGCTCGCTGTCGCAGCTCTGAATGCCGTTTGGAATGGGTGTTTGAAATTCAGTGGTCACGCTGAAATTCGCTGGGTGGGTTGGTTGGTTGGGGGGAGCCTCCCGGTGCGAGGGGCAGGTCCGGGGCCCGCTCTGAGCCCAGGATGAGCCCTTGGCAGAGCCATCACTGACACTTGCACGTTGTGGTTGCCACGCAACCGCTCCGTTCTCCGAGCTTAATGGATCTCAGATTTCCATCCATACAATTTCCTCTCCTCCTCCCCACTTCAGCATATTTTAGACACATGTACACACACCCCCTCTTGCTCTGTAGCTATTTTTTGTTCATTTCTATCATTATGGAATTTTATTCCTCATAAAACTTGGCATAAAGATGATGACAGACATACTTGTGAAAATACTCAAGTCCTTTGCATTCTGTGCAGGATCTGGGGCTGAGTTAATTCTGATTTGTTTAAATTTAAAAAAAAAAAGTAGGTAAATTTTATTGTCATTAGCTGGTATGAAAAACAATGTAGACAGGAAAAAGCATTTTTTAAAAACTATACACTTTGAAAAATAAGTGAATTTGAGCTGGAAGTAAAGATAATGAATGAGTCTAAATGAAAAAAAAAGAAAGCATGAACTCAATTTAGGAATGTACCCTCATTGAAAATTAGTCTTCTTGAAAAGACTAAAGAAATTAGACAGGAGTCTAATTCTATTCTCTCCTGTCATGTGTAGTTATGTTTTAAGGTATGGTGGTGCAAAAAGAGAATCAAATGACAGTCACAGCATTAAAAGCTTTGTTCTTGCCTGTACAAGTTGCCAGTAATGAAAAATTTTGTCCAGAGTGATAAAAATTGAAAATATGTAAGATGTAAATGAATGCAGGTGGGAAAACCAATACAAGTAGTTTATTTTAAATGGGTAGAAGACTCATCAGAAGCAGAAACTTTGTTTGAGCTTTTTCAGTTTATGCATGGATTTATGGCAGAGCAGCAGGGTATTGGGGGCTGGTTTTGTCATCTAGAACATTTTTGGAATATAATTTGTCACTAGTTTCTTGCAATAGTATGTTTTACATTTATCTCCAGCTTAGCTTAATTGACAGGGGATAAAAAAACCCAGTATTTAAGGAAGCAACTTCTTTGAACTATTTTCACCATGTTTTTATTGCCATTCAAAGTATTTTCAAAAATCCCTCTGTTTTTCTTAAATTAATAGGTACCATATCTTCCCAGTTTTGCTAAAGTTTCGCTTTATCTTCTTTGTGCGTTGTTACGGCTGAGGATAACAAATATTACTGTGCCTAAGGTAGACAGCTAGAAGATAGATTGGCTGTAGATTTGTTTGCTGGACCATTTTGTATCTATTCATTTTGGCTGCAAGCATATCACTAAAATAACAGGCGTTGTAGGTTCTTCAAATGGTAATACTGAAGATTATTTTAGTAGGTTTAAACCCGTTAACTAGTTCATAGTCTATTTGAAGCCAAATTTTCAAAACTTGGATGCACACACTCCATTTGCCATGAACAGGTCTGTTCTTCAAGGACCTGGATCTGTAACGGTTTTTAGCATCTTTTGGAAAAATGTGAGTGTCAGTATTTAAGAATTCTAATGTGATCATAAGTACAGGGGCCTCCCAGCCACCTTGAGCCTGGAATATGCACTTTGGAAATCCTTTTGTCAGATGCCGCTTAAACCTGGTGGCCCCTAAAACTCACATTTGCTGAAGATTCACCTCACATTTGACAGGGCTCAGCCCAAGTAAATTTATACCTGCTTCAACTACTCAGTCATCTGGGCAGGACTTTTAGTGATTGTTCACCACAGAAGGTGATCTTTCTTTAAGGAACCATTTCAGAGGTTAAAATAGTCTACTCTAGGGTACAGGAGGCGGGTGTGGAAATCTTTTCTCCTTAAAAAATTTTGAAACCTAATGTGTGTCTACAGATTTGGAAGTGTTTAGCCTGGAAAAGAGGAAGCTTGGAGGGGATGTCATCAAGGTAAATACCTGAAGGGAGGCTGCAAAGAGGGCAGAGCCAGGCTCTTCTCAGCACTGCCCAGTGGCAGGACCAGAGGCAATGGGCACAAACTGAAGCACAGGCTGTAGAGTCTCCATCATTGGAGGCATCCTAACCCTGTCTGGTTGGGGGAAATGCTGTTCCTGGGCAGCTGGCTCTAGGGGACTCCATCTGCGCAAGGGGTTGGACAGGATGACTTCCCGAGGCCCATTCCAACTTCATCCATCCTGTGATTGTATGGCATCCCAGTAAATTGCCTTGACACCTGACTTGCGGGCTCTGTGAAGGGGCTTTTATTCCTTCAGCCAAAGCAGCACTTTTTAAAAGGAAACAGTAAATATTAGCTTGCAAAAGAAATAAAAATGTGATTACGAGACCTTCTGTAGCATTATAACCTAGAAGATTTGACATAGCCATAAAGAGTGAAGTTTAGGGTTTAAAATGTGTGAACATCCATTGGAACAGGTGCTGGAGGTCCTTCCTCCAAGGGATTTACCCTAAGCACGAGGTTGGAGAGACTTGGTATCACTCCAGCTTAGTTTAATTTCTCCACAGAAAGTGGAATGACCCTGAAAAGGAGGACTGAAAATAATCACACCAAGCTGGCTAGTAGTTAGCTCTCTGGGGAGATCAGAGAAGATTGGCTTCATGCTCTCTCTGTCCTGGTTGAAGGTTTTAACTCCTGAACTACTGGCTAAAAGAGAAAAACAGTGCTGCCTTGCACTAATTGTCTTCTGGAAGAAAAGGCAGCTTCCCTTGCCTCTTAACGTAGTGCTTTATTTTGCATAAAATCCGCTCCTGATAGCTTTAAAGACAACTTTGCATTCTGATGCTGAAAGCTCTCTTACCAATGAAGAGAGGATTAACACACCAGTGGAAATACAAACTGATTTCAGAGAGAAAGTTTTGACTTGTTATGCTGCAAGAGATCAAGCCACAAGTGGGAATCAGTAAATCCAAACACCATTTTAATCATTTCCCTCTGGTATTGATGCCATGGAACAAAAAGCTGTGGATCTCTGGGATGAGGTTTCATATTTGTTTCTAAAAGATGAATGAACCAGGTTATTAAAAAATATAGTATGCACTTTTTAAGACTTGAGCTGTTACTACTTTTTCCAGACTGTGTTTTCTGTTTTATATGTCTTTATAATTCTTTTGCATGGTGACAGAGAGAAAAGTAGCTAAAATATTAAATAGCTTCTTTAATGTGATTTCCATCAATTTCAAACCAATGACTGAATTGAGAAAATTGGTTGACCAGCTGAATTTTGAATATTATGTGTAACTCAGTGGGTTTGGGTGTCATGCGTCCTATGCACTGACTTTTTTCAGAACCTGTAAAAACATAGAAGTAAATTAATCATCTTGATTGAACTTAATTTTGTACAACATCCAGCACATGAAGAGGAATGCTTTTGTGATACTTCTCTGTATTTATTTGCTACACAGATTAAAATACAAAATCCAAAAAGAATTTTTCTCTTTGAACTGAAAAACGGATTTAGTTAAGGAGTCATATTCAAGCATGATGTAAAAATTCTGAATCCATCCATGCTTTCTGTATGGAAACGTTGGCTGTTAGTAATGCTTTCCACAGTTTTCAGGAGTTCCTGGATGTAGGGAACTCTGGCATCTGGAGAGAAGATAGCCACTCAGAGTTGTCAGGTGGTGGAAAAAAGCATTAACATCAATCATTTCCATCTACAGAGTCTATCTGAAAATGCTGCCTGAGTCAGCCTGTGCCTGATTTCCACCTAGTAAACAGTTTCAGATCTGAGAAAAAGGTAGAATTAATTGTTGTTCAGAAACATTGCATTAAAATACTAAAATCTGCAGAGGAAAGTAGTTAATTTCTTTTACTCAATTAAGTTGTGGCTTTATTTAAAAAGCAAATATTTTGCTGACAGTTTAAAATGGTAAAGTGGTAAAAGAGCTGTCTACTCATAGTTGAAAGATTTGAATCCTTTTTTGGAATGAAGGAGGTGAAAAAAAACCCCAATAGAGCACTAAGGAGCTTTAAAGTTGCGGGCAGCACTTCCATACTGCTGTTTCCTTAAGCAAGTTGGAATGTGGCTGAAATATCTATTTTTGACAAAGGAAAGAAAAATGCACCAGGTTATGAGAGTCGTCCTCTTTCTGGTTAAACCCCTTGACTGAGCTTACTGGTAAGTTTTCCCTTGTTGTATGTATTTTTCTGGTTGTACCATCTGTCTTAGCTTTAGTAGCAGGATGTTCTTTGGAGCTGTATCTTTTAATGCGTTCTTATGACTGGGGGTGGATTTCTCTGAAACAGCTTTTGTTTGCAATGTGACTTTCAGCAGTTTACATCTTTTCTTTTCTTCAACCTTTCCCTTCAGGTGCAGAAACCTCACGTTTCCTGACAGTCTTCCCGAGGTCAGCATTGTGTTCATATTTGTTAACGAGGCGCTCTCGGTGATCCTGCGCTCCATCCACTCAGCCATCGATCGCACTCCTGCTCACCTTCTCAAGGAGATCATCCTAGTTGATGATAACAGTAACAATGGTAAAAGGTTTTCGTTCTTCCCCCTCCCTGCCCCGGTGCTGGATCATACAAGAGAAACCTTGAATGGTGGCTCTTGCTTATCCTGTTGGTGTTTCAAATGTTATTGGTCTGTTTTCTCCCTTCTTCATCCCACACTCTTGCTGGGCTGTCTTGAACTCTGCACAAGTGGGGCATGTTTAAAACTGTTTACAAAAGATAGAATGTTTAAGGTGTCTGGTAGGCAGAATTTTGAATGTAACAGTAGATTAGACCTAG
Source organism: Lycocorax pyrrhopterus obiensis (assembly GCA_014706295.1). Taxonomy (NCBI): domain Eukaryota; kingdom Metazoa; phylum Chordata; class Aves; order Passeriformes; family Paradisaeidae; genus Lycocorax; species Lycocorax pyrrhopterus. The sequence continues at coordinate 7,402,099 of JACSVZ010000007.1, forward strand.
CAGGTTTTACTCTTAGTACTGCAGAGTGTTTTCAAGCTCACATGGTTTCTGTGTTTCTCCTGTTTCCACTGTATGATTCCACACATGTACTCTCTTTCTGTTTTGTATAAAATGTCTTTCTGTGTTTCTTAAACATCTGCTTTAGATTTCCAGCTCTCCTCTCCTCATTAGCAGCATCTACCTTGCTGCTTCTCTGCTGTCTGTACTCAGGTGTTGCTCTCCGTGATCTGAAGGATTGCACTGCCCGTCTCTGATGGTTCAGTGCTTGCCAGGGTGTTTGTCAGTGAGGCCGTGTTGGGCACTATTTACAAGTTGTATTTTCTAGCAACTTTAGTGATGAAATTTTAATAAGCACAGAATGCTGAACTTAAAGAAAAATTCTGCTGTGCTGGGGGCGTTAATTCTGAACTGCTGAAATACAAGGAGAATCTGAATTTATCCTGTTGAAGGAAAATGCTGAACAAAGGGCTTCTCTTATCTTTGCTATCATGACTGCTGTTATCTGACTATATCCCTGTAGCTAAATCGTCTGACTTGCTGCTGATCACAAATGTATCTCAGATTTGTACAGAGAAGAAACTTGTTGGGAAGCAAGTAAATAAGTTCCCCACCCCGAGGCTATGCATGTCATCATCTCCTCTTCTGCTGACTATGAATGAAGGAAAAAGTGCAATCCTGACTCTTTAAAGTACACACAAAACTCAACAGCTTGGTGCAGGCCTATGCCTTAAGTTTTGTCGTCTCCCTTATGCAGCACCTGGCACTTTGATAGGGAAGAACACAACACTGAAATACATTTTTGACTGGTGAGCTTGGGCTCTGCGACTTGTTTGTGTAAATTCATTCCTGCACCTTTTAAATGGGAGCTCGAAGAATCTGAGTGGCTGTTGATGCTGCAGGGCCTGAGGTCTCTGGATATGGATAAACTGGCCATAAAGCAGACATAAAAGAAGAGGAATAGTCTGGTGGGAAAAAAAGTGGCTTCTAGAGTTTGAGTTTTATATTGTATAATTTACAGGCAGTTATTCCAGTGGGCACATTGCAGAGCAATGTCAGAACCATCAGTGTTTCTGAGAGCCTGTCATCACTGTGATGAGCTCACTAACAAACGCTCTCCGCACTGTGCTCTACACGCTTGTCAAAATTATCCTTTCTCATTATTTCATACCTGAAATAGATAAGAAATCACAGGAACTACTTTATCTTTCAGGAAAACCTGTCCAGCCACCTTTTTAGTTAGTACCAGCATTGGTACTGTACTGTGTAATATTTTTATGATTTGCTGTGCCTTTTATTCAGGCTTGCCTTTCTTACCCTCCAGCGCCTTAAATCCTTGGGTTCCTGGCCTCAAGCAGGGAGACAGAAATTGAGAGGAAGGTAACCTTTGGTTTGGCTGCCTTGGCTTGGTGTTACATGTCATTTTATACAAAATCACACTGTGCAGAGCTATAGTTAGTCTCACAGAAAAATTCAGCTCTCTACAGGATTTTATGCTACTCCTCTAACCCCTTCTCTGGCATCTCTTCCCTGCAGTAGTAAATTAGATTTCTACAGTCCTCTTTATCCCATAATGTATGCTGAAGACCTGGTAATAGGCATATATTTGGAGCAGATGGATGTTTGGAACAGGAGCGATTGTAAAGATGATTTATGGGCTTTCCTACTATTAGTTTAAATCTTGAAATATTTATTTTAAAACTTACTTTTCCTTTTACGATAGTCTGATTTCCATTCTTTTTTCTCCCTTCCAGCATTGCTGAGATTAATCCTTTATATTTAGTGTCGTTCTATGTTTTTGTTAGTAGCTCTTTAGCTTGCAAGTGTTGCTGCTTGTAAGATAAGTGGGTTACTCTGGGTTTCCCTGTAATGTTACCTGAGGGGGCAAACACTTGGTTTGTGCTTGAAGTGGGCTCCAGCCTCTGCTTCTCACAGGGATCTGTCAGAATCCTAATTATAAGTGGTATTTTTACTCTCAGGCTTTTGCCAGGGATGGCAGCTTCTCTAACTCGATGCAAGATTCCTTTCTGTGATGCCACAGCCATGGACTTCACAGGAAGGAAACATCACACTGTGGGAAGTGACTAAAAATAGTGAGACCAGAGAGCTGGCAGAGTCCAAATGGGCACGTTTTAATGAATCCCGAATTTCTGTGGTCCTGTATTTTGGAAAAGAGCAGTGGAAGAACTAGATGGTTTTTTTTAAATTCCAGAAGGCTGATTTCAGAAACCATTAATTCAAGCGTAGGGCCAAAGTCTGTACATTTGTCTTGAACAATATGTGCTATAGTGTTTTATTTCATGTACTTCAAGGTATGTCAAGCAAATTATCTATGACTTTCTCTAAACCTCAGTGCAGGTTTTCAAGTTCCCAATTATATTTCGGGAGACCTCAATTAATCTCTTTGTGAAGTTTCCCTTTTTTAAAAGAAATGTTTGGAGTTAGAAAGCTGTGAAAGTGCCAGTGTGTGCCATTTAAAAGCAGAAAATAGGTTTTGCAGATCCTAAAATTTTGATGCTTTATTTAATAAAGCCGTTTGCATGGCCTAATGTGTGTATTTTGCCATACCATCTTTTCTGGTGGAATTTTGATGAAGATTGCTCTCAATTGTTTCACATATGCTGTTAGGTACATTAGTACTGAAATTTAATTTAATTGAAGGATAAAAAAGGCACATTTCAGTGACTACCTGTGTGCTGTATAATGAGAACAGAAGTTTTATTAAAACCAGCCAAGTATCAGTGCTGTTTATTTGTGTCTCATTTGGGTCTCAGTCGTGTTGGTGACTAAGCAACTGCACAGATTTCGGATCTTTTACTGTATTTTTAAGTGTCAGATCAGAATCTTTCCCATTCTCGTCAGTAGGGCTGTTTGCTTTGCAGAGATAATGTGCACATAAGTTTATCATTTGGCAACATAATTATTTATTTTTGCCTTCAGAAGCAGCAGAATTTGATTTTTATTTTCAGAGAAGAGGCTTAAAAAAAATTTAAGCGACCACACCCATGACTGCTGGTGGCTAATTAGACCTCAGAAATGTATTTAGAAGAAGCATTGCCTGAGCTGGAGACTCGTGGCATTGTGGTTTATTTGCCCCCTGCTTTGTGGCATCCTGCTCTCTGGAGACAGGGCTGTGACCTTCTGTGCCACTGGAGCTCTGTCTTGGCTTTTGAGTCCTTTTGCTGGCATTGAGCACCACTGCATTACAAAGTACCTCTTGAAGGTATTTTCAGATGATTTTAAATCTCTCTAAAAAATCTCATTGTGAGCCATGATGAGTTCAGCTTCATGGGGAAGCAGTGGGCATTGGTGTGTCCAGAATATGCCTTGCAAAATTTAATATTACAGCAGTAATTATCATCCTCTAGGACATTTTTTTTTTTCACATAACAGTTAATAATATTGCAGTAGAGGCTCAGATTTTACAAGGTTTTTTCCTTTTCCTTGAAGCATTACTTATGAATGAAATATTCCTACATGTTCAGTGTAATGATTCTCATTTTGTCCTGAGATTTCCATGAATACAGCTACTGAACTGCAGTAATAATGCTGGATATCACAGGATGTGAATTTTATGTCTTGAGAATTAACACAGACTGGTAGAAAGTGGGTCAGGTGCAACTGTACCACCTGTGAGAGGTTGTCCTCAGAATACTGACTGAAAAGAAACTTTTCAAAAAGCATCCAGAGCTTTTCATTAAAAAGTTCTGTTTCTTTGGTAGTTCTTAAGAGATATTTGGGAATAGAAGATTGTCTGAATTTTACTTTTTTCTTTACAAAAGCAGTGATGAATAAACCTCAAGACTACTGTTCAAATGCATGCTAGATTTCACAGCACAGCATAATTTGAAGATGGCTTACTGGTAGATCATACAACTATGAAAAACTTATTGATAGCAATCTCCTAGGGAAAACCCCAAGTCTTGCTTTCTTTCTGTTTTGCTTCTTGTTCTTCCCTCACCTGAATGTCAGGAAAGTTCCAAGACAAACAGAAACATCTGAAAACAAGGAAATAGGCAAACTTTATCCAAACCTGCATTCACTTTTGGGCCATGGTTTATGCATAGGGAAGACTTTGCTTTATCTGCCTAGATTGATTCTCTGTGTTAGTTGAAGGTCTCGATGCTGAAATCGTTATTGCACAGTCTTTACACAAGCAAGCTCTCAGAAGGGTTGACAGGGACTGACATGAAACGAGGGCTCTGCAATGCTGGTTAGGAATCAGATGCTAAAAAGCATATATTTATCTACAGACCAGGAAATCTGTTCCCACTGTGGATCTGAGAACAATGTTGGCTGTTGTTACAAACTCTGCATTTTACTTTAGTAACATTTAGCAGTGCAACTTGAATTAATGAAGGCAATTCTTTGAGCATATGTTCGCTGCTCTGTGTTGTGTGCTGCTGCTGGGACTGCAGTGAGGTGTGCCAGCTACTGTGGATGCATCTGAAAAGATGTAAGAAGGAAATAACCGGAGGCAAACCCTTGTCCTCTGGCCATCTGTTCCAGCCATCAGCAGAAGTTAGAGCATAATGTTCTTATTCAGGAGTGTGAGAGAGTGGCCTGGCCATGCGGTTCAGAGCTCTGCTGGAAAAAAAATATGAGCCACTAATGTAAATAGACTGTGAGATTTTTGTGAGCACACTGGGTCCTGAAGATGATGTCCTAGACTGGCTGCAGACTGTTCTCTCCTCTTACTTGTCAGTCCTCGTGACAATGGATTTGATTCCTGCTTTAAAGGGGAGAGGTTGTGGAGCAGGATATCAAAATGAAGTTAGCAGCGGAGAAGAGAAGGACAGTGCTGATGAATAAGGCTGTTTGCCCCAATTATTCTTAACCCCCCCCCCCCTGCTTTTTTTTTTGATTTATCACTCTTCACACCTTTCTCTCCTCCTGAGTTCATTCCTTCTTCTTTTCATCCAGGGGTGGTCTAGTTCCTTGGTCTTTATTCTCTCGGTCCGCTTTCCTTGGATGACTCCTACCCTGGCAGTCTGCCCTTTTTGAATGCTCTCTTCTTCACTCCCATTCCATACAACTCATCCTTCTTTGTGGGCTTGTGTCCTTCAGTTGGGGTCTCCATTTGGCATGTTCTCACATTCCAGGGTACCTGTGCTTCTCATCATCTCGTCCATCCCAGTATTTGCCACGCTTTCTCACAAACTGTGTTTTTCCATTTTCCCTATCTCACCATTCAGCTTTTCTCTTGCTTTTAGCCACAGTAATTAAACTCCTGCCTGAATCATCCCTCCCTGCCTTCCTCCACCCCCCAGTAATAGTCTGTTCCTTCCCTTTTTTGGCATATTCTTATCATTTCCCATTTTCTTCCTTCTTCTGTCCAATGCCTCCTTCTCATGCATGTTTTTTCATTCTCTTTTGCTTTCATTTAAGAATAATTATGTAGGGCTTTTCATTCAGCTGTTCTAACTCCCCCTGCCTGAACTCCACACTCCATCAGACTCAATGACTCGCATTCCACCACACGAGGGGGCAGGGACAGTGTCCCTTGCTGCAGGCAAGGCTCTGGTTTTTGTGGCCTCGTAATTAGAGTTGTATGAAAGCTGTTTGATAACCAGCACGGAGTTTTATATTGGGAACTGCCACACTCTCCATTCTGTATAACTCCAGTGGAAGGTTCTTAGCCTTCCTTTTCCTGACAGTTAGGAGAGTTCCAGCGCCGTTGGACCATTTGGTTGTGTGGAAGCTCTGTGTGCTCAGAAGGAGCTGGCAGTGACAGAGTGGCCTTTCAGCACAACAGTTATTTTAATCATCTGTTGGTATGGCTGCCAAAGCAACATTTCAATGTGTGTGCCAGATGATAGCAGAACCTCTGTCCACATCAGGAGGCAGCTGTGCAGGGCAGAGCTTTTATTGCAGTCTCCTGACATCAGTCTTTATGACTCAAGCATTCATACAATTCTACGAACTGAATCTCCCCTAGCCAGCAGTGGCCGAAAGTTAATGTATGGTCATCTTATCTTTTATTCCATCCGTGAGGTAATTTAGCTCGTTCAGCCCTGATCCTCTTGCAGTGTTGCAGTCTGATAAATACCTTTTCCTGTGTCAGATTCAGCACACCAAGTCCAAGAGGACTGGCCTTGTTTCATGGTGGCTCTGTTTTGAATCCCAGTGTGCCAGTTCATACTGCGCTTCTATTCCACATCCGCCGCGTCCCCTGAACAACGAGCGGTGCAATGCACAGTCAGGGTGTTCTTGTCCTTCATCCCCACGCCTGTCCTGCCGCCCTCTCACGACACAGTGCTTAGTGTGAGCACACTCATACGTGCTCTCATGTTACTGGTCATAGCAAAGCCTAAAGTACATGAGTAAATTACAACTCTGGTTTCCAGGTGATGATAAATAGCTGCACACTGGCACTTTGGGGTATTTTGGAAGAATGGTTTGGGTCCTCTTGCAGAAAACAACATCCCCTGTGTCAGGTGTGATTCAGAAGCCATACGTGACCACGCTGAAAGGCTGCAGTCACATTCACTGAGAACAGGCTTGGTTTGAGCTCTTCTGGTAGTAACAAGGAATTCACCCTGTGTGCTTTGGAACTGCTCTGGGCTGGTGGCATCCTGACTGTGAGGATGCCAGCACATAAACGCTGCCTTGGCCCACTTCTCAGTACCATCACTGTGATTTTAGCTTTAAAATGAATCTCTAGAGATCTCTAAAACGTTGCTTGATTTAAAAACCTTTTTTTCTTTCCCCACTTTTTCCCTTCTCTCATGTTTGTCAGATTATTTTGCCTTCAAAAATGCTTGAATGTTTTTTGTTGATAATGTTCTCAAGCACGTCGTTAAATTCAAGTAGCAGCCACATGTATAGATTTGGTGCAGTGACAAACATTCATGTAGAGCTCATGAGAAAAGTAGCAATATCTGTTGATGTCAGTAAGATACTGTGGTTTGATCTGATTATTTCCTTTTGAAATCTTTTCCCATAAAGTATTCGATAGAAATTTTATTTGAAATATTCTAGTAATGTAAGCTCTTACGAGCCTGACTGACTTCTTAAAGGATTTCTTTCTCTTTCCTTATCAAAAGCATGGCACTTATAATTGAAAGAGTTTGACAAGGTGTGGGGAAAATACTCTGTAGTGTCAGACAAAGGAGTTAAAGGATTTTGTCCTACAGAAAGTTAAGAAATAGAAATTGCTTTTTAAATGAACTTCATTAAAATTTACCTTTTCTTCTCAACCCAAGCATACTTTTTTTAAAAAGAAAAATGAATAAAAAGATAACTTTCATAAAATCCATGCCCAGTTCTTAACTTAAAGTGGTGGTAAAACTTCCTGCCAGAGCTGATAATTTCAAGCACTTCAATTTCTTTGTGATAGAACCTCAAAATTCTTGATGTGCTGAAGGGTCCAAAACATGGTAAGAGATTTGCCTAAGGAAGTATTTAGGAGTGTTCAAGTGTATCATTAAATGATAAAAATCAGTTAGCAAAGTATATTAATAAATTACAGGTTATTCTATGGTCACCACACAAAGGCACATTTATAGGCCTTGCTGGATATTTTAAAGGCATTGTGGAACCTGCTGTAAGTCTAAAGTTCAAGTACAGAACATTTTAACAAAGCACATGTGAATTCTAAAAAAATAAATCACTTCATGTTGGCTTTTCTCTTGGCCTGCTTTTCTGCAGATGTGCTTGGCAGTGAGTTTTTTGAAAGTGTTCTCCAAGTGTATTTGACAGCCAAATTTTAAATTACTTGACTTTACTTGTTCACTTCTAGTAATTTCTGGGGATGTTACTAAAATGGTGTTCCTTCCTTTCACCCTGGAAAAGTAACCTATTTAAAGTACTGTGCTTCAAGTAGCAGCCTGGGAAAGCTTTGGGGAAGCTCAGTGTAAAAATTTGTGGAAAATGTGATGAAGGTGAATAAAAGCTAAAATTTTCATTTATGGTGGTGCAATTAACAACAGAAAAATGAAGACTTGGAGGTTAGGCTTTGAGAGAGTGAGAATTCCTGTTTGTTTTTCCTCACCTGATTTATTTGGAAAAAAAATGTTTTGTTTTCCTTGGGCCTCCATAGCCAGAGTTGTTGTTAACACCACTTAGTGGAACTCTGGGTGTATGTGAGTCCATATGGATGGAGATACAGGTTATATGCTGAAAATATAAAACCCCTTCGTGTTCTTTGCGATTTTCACAAGTGCCTAGAAGTCTGTTAGGATTTTGGATAAGTTCTGCAGCTGAGTTCCTACAGGACAGGGCAAACCTTGCTCTCCTGGCAGTCTGATAGTGACAACTTCTGGCTGGAGACCTGCATGGAGCTGAGTTCTCCTGCTAAATCCCTATGGCATTTTGCAGTGGAGTTTGTGAATAAACTGATGATTTTATTTTTATTTTTTTCATATTAGTTTCCTTTCAAGCATAATCTGAGAGCAGTGGTAGATGCTTTTTGGTACCAGCTCAAAGGACAATTTGCCTTTCATTAAATTGAACAGGGTTTGTCTGCACTGCAGTGTGAACTCTCCACTAAGTAATTCAGAATCATGATGAATGCTAAATAATATGGCAGCATGAATCATTGTTGTTTTCGTTTGGCAGCAGGGAAAGCCTTGATGGAATTGCTAAGTGCTCTCAGTTCTCTCCAGATAGCTCAGTGTCGGCTGCTGCATTGTTCCTTTGCTCCTCTCTGACACACTCCTTTGGCCCAGTGCCTGTCTAATCATTGCTTAATGTTTCAAAAGCTGCCACCTTCTATTTGAAGCAATCTTTTCAAGCAGTACAAATACCAGCAGATTTGCATACAGTAGAAATAGAAATAATTGGAAAAATAAAGTAAAAAAAAAAAGAAATGAGATGTTAACAGCATTAATGTTTTATGAAGGTGAAAAAACATACTGCACAGCTAATCAAATTATGGTGAAGTTCTAGGAAGCTTAAAGAGATTTCTGTGGCTAAATAGATGGTCTATCAGTCTTACAGGCTATGAAATAATTATTCCTCCCAACCTATTGCTCCTAATCTCAAGCTTTGCTCATGTACACGAAGTGGAAAGAGAACAAGGTCTTCCAAAATGAGAAACAAGTTGCAACTCATTTGCCAGCAAATAAACAAGTTGACAACTTCTCTGCCAGCAAATAAACAATGATTTCTGGTTTTTATTACCATGAATGACTGCAGTGTCAGTACTTGAAAAACATATTTACATTCCCATGTCAAATAAGTGGCTGTGATTCCCTGCCTTGTAGTGTTGTTATTACTGTATGGGCAACAAGTTTGAAACATCCTCCTGTAGCCTGCTTCTTCTGTGAAATGTCTAGGATTACATTTTAGTGATATTTGTGCCCTTGAAACTTCTTTGTCGGTAGTTCGTAGGCTTTGACAACCAGTTTGGAACATGCAAGTGAAGCTGGGTAGCACTGGGTCTGGTTTCGTGTGTTCTCTCATCAGGAATCTCTGTTTCCAAAGAAATGTTTTCTCTCTCCACCAATTTCCCCCACACACAAATAGGTAAAACCCAAGGAATACCGAGGCACAAGTTGTGAGACTGTGTGTATGGTTAATATCTCACAGGCAAAGACAAAATGTATTCCACAACTACCTTCAACTTTTACTAATACTCTTTGTGCTGCACAGTGTTGTATAAAAGGGCAAGGACTGAATGAGGCTGTGCCATGGCAACCTCTGGAATGCCTTGTGTTCAAGAGGGAGACCTGCTAGACACTGAAGGTTCCTGTTCTTCTAGGAATAGATCTTATGGCATCTGAGCTTAGAGCATTAGTCCAGTCTGGGAGAAGAGACTTGAGGAAAGCTTTTTCACTAGAAAAATTCAGCTATAGCATAGCCAAGGAAAAAAAAAAAGAAAGTAGGTTGGTTAAAAGAAAGGGAGATTTTCTGACTGAGAAGCAAAGACTTTGTCCAGAATTCCCTGCTCCTGGGGAGCCCAAAGATTATGTGAGGACAAGAGAAACAGTTAAGGTTATTAAGGTTATTTTGCCTTTTTTTTTTTTTTTTTTTTTGGTCTAGATCTGTACACTGCTTGAGCTATTGGAAGTAAGCAGTGTCTGACTTTTGAAATTTTCATTTAGTCTGTCTCCTTGCTTCAGCAATTATATCTCCCAGAAGAGAAGAACATCACAAAATAATGAAGTTACAGGAAACCTCAATGGCTTGTTAAAAGGAACATCATCACATGTGGGCACAGAATGATCACATAGCTCATAGGAAGAAAAATGTCAGATGAAATAAGAGAATTTGGTCTTAATTTTACCCTACAAGCCTGAAAAGATCAGTTGTTATACCGTGGTACAGAAGTACTTTACAGGTTGCCTGATACTCAGTTGACCCTGAGCAGTATTTTATGTAACTCTGACTAAACTTTCACTGATCTACTCTTCTCCTGAAATCTGAATAAGTGCCTTTATTACTGTATGCCCCCGTAGGAGCTCTGGGAAGAGTTTGATGGCAGGGAATGTTGGTAGTTCATATCCTTGAAAATTCATTGAGCATGGGAACTGCTCGATGTTTCTCTCTCAGATGGTCCTACAGCAGCCTGGAATACTCTACAAAGCTTCAGGTATCATGTGGGCATGAGCACTTCTGCAGGAGACAGATCAGTAAATCCCATTTAAAGCAGTCAAAATTGCTGTTTTACTGCATGCTGTAGAATGGGAGTTTCTGTTGGTTTTGCAGATGTGCACTCACAGTCCCTGAGGTGAGAATGGTACAATAATTTCAGTGTTCAGGCTTCCATCATGGCTCTTGGTGCTGGTGTGCTGCCTTCCTCAAAATGGTGCTGAGATTAAACTGAGCATGATGCTAAGTCTAAAGAACAAGATTAGATACATGGAAGCTCTCAGTTGAAAATTATTTTTAAAAACAAAAGGGGGGAAAAGGGGTTATTCAGCTACTTTAAAAGTTTAAGGTTTGTTTTACTTTTATTTTTTCTATAGCTTTTTTTATCCTTTGCTTATGTCAGTACTCCATCTTTACCAAATGTCTAAAGCTTTTAGGTTTTGTTTGTAATTTAAGGAACCAATCTTGAAAGGTGCTGACTCCTAGGACTTAATTTTTCATTAACAGGCTGTGTTCTACAGCGTGATATAGGTTCCTTCTTGTGACGTAGGAAAATATTATCCATAAAGTTGTATGATTAGGCCAGAGAGTGTTACCACAAAATGAAGGAAATGCAATCCTTAAATGCATCTTCCAGGTGTTAGGTCAGCTCACATATCCCATCTCCTCTAATTAGAAATGGTTCATCACTGAAAGAGGGTGTTGACATCCCAAATGGGTGTAACTGGAACCTCTGTGATCCTGTCAGTTCTCACCAGAAGTTTCAGCTCCTTGGAGCACCCATGTGAGACCCAACAGAGTCTACCAGGAGGAGGATTGCAAAAGTGAGCCCGTGTCACTTTCAGAGATCTGTAGTTCCTACTGCAAGCTCTGCGCAGGTTAGCCATGTCCAGTATTTGTTCTTTTTACCACTCTTTCAATCAGGCACAAAAATTAGGAAGTCAGGGGTCTTTTAAAATATCTAAAAAGAAAAACCTCAGGGAAGGTGAATTAATAAAATGGTCCGTTAAACTAACCATCATTTTATGGCGCTAAACTTGAAACACAGAGAGATGACTTAAATGCAGTAAAATGGAAAAAAAGGGGTCTAATCAGCTTTACTTATAATTGAAAGTGCCCTAGAAAAATATGCCTGTTGCTTCACAATATATCAAACTGAGTTTAATCAACTGTGGATTACTGCATAATAGCTCAATCAACTTCAGGTCAGCAAGAAAGAAAGTAGAGGAATTTTTTAGTAGAACTGTGTAAGAAGATGCATATTCAATAGTTCCTTTGACTTCCTGGGTTGGGATTATCAAAGTAACATGAAAAACAGCAGTGTGTGATTTATCTCTCGCAGGATCTTGTGCATCGAGAGTTGGCTCTGATGTATGACAATACATATTTCAAAAATGGCATGAATTTTGATGGTGTTGCACAGTGTTGTGTGCACCCCGTGGTTTAGAGTTCATCTGGAGTATTTTCTAGAGGAATGCTGAGCTCTCTGGCTGGACTCTGCTCCACTGCTGCTCTGCTCTCTTTCCCCATCCTAATGGAGCAGTAGTGGGGGTGATTCATTCGATGCAGAGCAATGATCACTTAGCTCAGACCAGATACAACCTGAGTTAGCAAATCTGTGTGCTGGAGATGGATTTCAATTAAGTTTCCACACTCAGAAGCTTTTAATTGCAGCAGGTTCCTTTGGTTGTCAGAACCAGGCTTTATGCAGGCTTAACTTTCCCTACCTGCCCATCTCCGGTTGGTCTAAGTGGATTTCTGATTCTGGTCGTTTTTAAAGGTTCCTATCAGTGTGAAACTGCACTTCTGTCTGTGCCATACATATCCATTACAGTAGGAATTCCTGTGATTTATATAACTGACTGTGGCAGGGGAAAAGTGTTTTCTGTGCCTTTGTACTATATTTTTAAAATTTGATGCCACTTGCAGTTACCTGTGTAATCAGTTACTTGTTCAGTGGTTTCCTGACTGAGAAAGACCTCTAAAACCACCAGTAACTATGAAATAAATATGTTCTGATTTTTTAATGAGTCCTTTTAGAAATGGAAGGTCATTCTCTGTGAGTTTTGGATAATTTGCTTAAAGATAACTGTTGAAATGGAGGCGTAATCTGCCTGCATTATCCTATTACCAGCAGAACCCTTGTTGACTAAGCTTCAGCCCAAGGGCTCAGTAGCATCCCAAAAGGGGCTTGACTAGTGAAGCTGAGAAATACACGAATTACAGAGAATAAACAGCCAGTTTTGAAGGCAGTAGTGAGCAGATCTTTGGTCTGTCACTGTAGATACTGTACATTGATCCTGAGAGAACCTGCATAGCTGCCTGATAGTTCCATGTCTCTTTGGTAGGATGAGGCACCACTAATGCTTTGGCATTGTTCTGGAGAAAAATCAGCCAGATTTCTCTGTAAATATTCTGCAAGACATACTTTAACACAGTTCTGATTCCAACTGTTTCACCTGCCCCAGGAGACAAAACTTTGTTTCTGTGAGTGAAGTGCCCAGAAGTGCCTCCAGAACAGGAGGACCAGGAGTGCTAGGGCTGGACCTGCTTGGAATAGGTGAGCCTTCCCAGGACAGGCAGGACTGATGGCAGGTTGGTGGTGTGGCCGTGCAGGATGTTTCTGCCTTTCTCCCTAGGAAATAAATGCCTCTCCAATGTGGCAAATCACAGTTCCGCTGGGGAAGACTTGAGGAATTACCTTGCTTGCTCAGGTCTGTCCCTGACATCAGATTCCCGGCTCCTCAATGTATTTATTTGGCATTTCTTTCAGTAAACTCTTTTGCTACTGCACTGTTACTGGCACAGATGCAAAAATGGGAACAAGTCTGCTTAAGAAAATCTCACTTGAAATTTAGTCCCGTTTTGAAAAGTTCCTAACCCTTGTAACTGTCCTCTTTTGTGCATTGTGGACTGAACACCGTGTCACCTTGATCATGCAGCCAGTTGTGTATATTGTGAGCCTGATTACTTGTGTGATTGGTGTTATTTTGTAAGCTCCCACGTGGAAGCAGGGAGGCATTCCTTGGTTAAGGTGCGATTCAGCAGTTAGATGCATAATGGATCCCATCCCCCTTGATGCCACTGCATTCCATGAAATTATTTGTATCATATGGTACTAGAATTCATGAGCAATGACTTCAGTCTCTTGGCTTCCAGAAACAGACTGGTAGTTCATCAGAGACTTGATATACACATGGAAAAAAAAATTAAAAATCCAGGGAACTGGAAGTACTGTGACAACTGTCTGGAATATTTATTAGACAAGTTGCAAATTCCTGTCGTCTTATTATTTCTTTTAACATCATTGAGAATAAATTAAATAACCAAATTAATTTCTTTCTGAAGGGAGGTCAGTGCAAATCACAGAACAGTTGTAGACTTTGTCTGAGATAGTAGATGAGTTTCATTCTTAATCAGCTGACTTTAGTAAATTTAGAATTTTTTTTTAAAGGGCTGTAAAATACTTTTCCTTGAATCAGTTATGTCCTTGGTGGGATTTGATATACTTGATGTTTTCCTGGTTTAGCTTTTAAGACCTAAATTACTTATTTTTCTTTTTTTTATTGAAATTGATAGCTTTATATCCTAGCACCTTCCCTGTATTTCTCCTGTGATTTAGAATTTGAAGTGTTTTTTCTCAAACTAGTTCTCTGCTCTTTTTTTTGATTGTGTTCAAGTGATTTGGCAGTGAGCAAATTTGGATGGTTTTTCTGTGTTCTGTATGAAAGCTGGTTTTTAAATGTTACTGATGACTGTGTAGGGTTTAGAGCCAGCTATGTGTCTTGCCAAATTATTAAAGCTCTCATCCCCCCACAGGCTGCTGGTGTGACTCTCCATTATTGCTCATGGGAGGATTCTCTTCCAGCTTGGCGATGGGAGATAGTGCTATCTGTCATTCCATTTCCCCGTCCAAGGGGGATCCTGGCATACCAGCTGTAAAAGCAAAGTTGCTACAATGAATTTGCCATCAGAAATATGTTAATATTTATGAATGTTCAAAGGGACTTGTAGCTCTTGGTCTTCAGATTTATGAGGAAAAAATATTTTTGTCAGTGAAAAGTTGCAGAAAGAGTTTTAGGTCTTTTATGCCAGTTCTTTTTGTTTTATGGCTCTTGTAAGTGGTTAGTCTGAAGGAAGTTATTTTTATGGTTTCAAATGCAAATATCTAGACTTAATCACTGCAGGTTTGAGGTATTGTGCTTTTTAACTGTACCAGACAACAGACTTAGGTATACTGTTAACATCTTTGTCTTTACAGTCTGCTTCATGTGATCCATCTATGAAGAGCATGGGACAATACTTGCTGAGTAAACTTAAAAGGAGATGAGACAAACTTCTGTCAGGATTAATTGGAACAAGGGTCTCTCTGTGTTGGGGCAAGACGAAGGGCCAGATGATCTCTCAAAGTCCGTTTAGTGATGCAGTTCTTTGCTGTGGGTGTATTTGTCAAACTATTTTAGGTCTTTTAACAGAAGAGCACTAAAGAGAAATTCATAAACACTCATTGATTTAGTCAGCATGTGGATTTTCAGGGCAGGAATTTTATATTCAAAGAAACCTCTGACAGTTTCTGAGCTGCCATAAAAATATTTCAGAAGCTGTTTTTCCTGTTTAAGGGAAGGTGGAAGGGCTGCAACCAGCAGTAGAAAGTTCTCTCTGTATTTTGCAGGTTTATTTTCATTCTACTGTAAATAATTTCTGACCTCAACATTTTGAGAGGCCTGGACAAATATGGAAAAATTAGATCCTCTGAAGGCCTTTAACAGTCCTGTGAATGTTCCTGTGCCAATGGGCAGAACTAGAGATATCTTTAGAATCTCCCATGTTGTAATACTCAAAGTAGTTGGTCACCATTGACTATGTCCACATTAAAAAATGGTTTTGAGATGTACTTTTAAACAGAGATCACTGTATACGAAAGAAACACCATCAGGCTCTGCAATCTGTTTGAATTATGTATGGAGAATACACATAAAAAGGCTCACAGCTTGTTCTTTGCATAACAGCCTGTGGTGCGTAAGATCACCAGATTCCTCCGCATTAATGCTTTCTCATTTACCATCTGCAAACAAGTAATTGCAAAGCTCAATTTCTTTAGCAAACTGATGCTGTTGGAAGACTTGTGACACAGAACAGCTTCAGCTTGATTGGTATTTATTAACTGGTGTTATACAGGTTTAAAGTGGAAGTGTTTTATAATTTTACACAGTCACTGATAGGCAGAGTTGCATAAACCATGAAACAGACTTAGTCCCATTATTTCACTACTGGTGAGCCCATTTCTTCAGCTGAATGCCGTAGTGTTTAGTCTCTGCAGATCTGTGAAAATCAGGGAACTTGTACTTTTAATGACCTAAGCAAGGGCTAAGGAGTCAAGCTTCAGACATCTGTTTCAAAAATCTTGACCTTACAGTGTCAGAAACATGTGCTTAGTTTCTTGGCAGGGTTTTATTTTATCTATAAAATTGAAAAAAATATTAAGATCAGATTCTGTAAGATTATGACTGGATGTTGCAAGCTCACAGAAGGGCTGAATCACTCATATCCCAGTTCCTGTCTTGCTCTCAGACCATCTACTCAATGTTGTAATTTGTTCTGTGTCTGCCTCTTTGTTTTATCAGAAGATAGGTGTGCATCAGAAGAAATGAATGCATCCTCTCCAAGGCAGGTGTGAACTCTGTCACAGAGTCACAGCGTGGCTGAGGTGAGAAGTGACCCCTGAAGACCTTCTAGTCCCACTCACCTGGTCAAAGCTGGGTCAGCTAGAACAAGTTGCCCAAGACCATGTCCAGTTAGGTTTCAAAATTTCCAACCTCAGTAATATCTTTGTTACTCTAGTTAAAAAGATTTAAGGTGACTGGCAATTTAAGCCAGAAATACAAGTTTAAAACTTAAAAAAATGTTGGCTGCATTTCGGCATGTGAATGTAATCACTTTTGATTTATGAGCCCAGCTGAGCCTCACTGACTGTATGTGTTTAATTCAGATGCTGAGTAGTTCTCACCAAAGCTGCTCTTGTCATCTTAATTCATAGAATTATTTCTGATGGCCAGATGCTAAGGAGTTGTAAAAGTGCCTTCTCTTCAACAATTAAAAGGATTGAGCTTCAGAGCAACGTCTCATATGACTAAAACACTGTGGTCATTAAAATCCAGATTCAAAGAGAATGGTTAGTAGTATTTTTAAAATGCCATATTGGCATTGTCCTGCACTTGCAAGACAGTAGACCTGAAGTGCATGAACCAGCTCAGGTGATTTTGTACCCTGCCCCAGGTAAATCAGCCAAGCTGCTCCCAGAGCTGGAGGTGACACATCCGCACAGCGCTCTGTGTGCTGGGAGCTGCTGTGGCTCTGTCCTGGGAAGCTGTGGTGCCCTGTCCTCACAGGATGAGTCTTGCTGAGTGGTAAATCCCAGTTGTGTATGCTTGATAACACTAAGATCGGGGATATTTTAGGCTTTCAGACAGAGGTTTTAATGGTGGTGGCTCATGTAGTAGTGAAACACCAAGTGTTTATGAAGAGGATGAAATGACTGGGTTTTAGTAAGAGAATGACAGGATTTCAGTGGAGAGCCTTTAAGAGGTGTGCCCTGCTACTCCTGCTGGTTTTGTTCATTACAGTGCAAGTCAAACCAATGGGATCAGTGGGTTCCAAAATCAAAGTAGCAGATGGGTGGAGAAAAATAAGGCATTGTTTGATAAGGATAGATGTTATGTGTGGGCACAGCCAAGAGGAAATGGAGACATAACTCATCCAACTTCTCATAAATTTTACATACATTTGATCCCAGCTGGTTTCAGAGGGATTTGTGAGTGTTGGTGCATATCAAATATCAGGTCCATTTCGCATCGTAAGGAAGGATAGTCTTGATGAGAGCAAAAGGATGGGCAAGACGAATTCATTAGGGAATGGTCACATGGAAACAGTGGTGGCATGGTTTAGTATTGAAAGGACATGCATCCCTTTGAGTTTTATCCAGGGACAACTTGTACCATGCTCCCTAATTAATGTCTTTAGATTGACTCCCTCTCTTTACTAAGATCCGACTGATACGTTCTTTGTTTATCCACCTGAAGGGATTAAACACGGCATGTACAAGAAGAACAAATCTTTATTAGGATTGATACAAAAAACCTTTTCTGAAGCACGACTGCAGCACAGCAATTTTAATTAGTTTTCACAAATGCTTCCAATTAACACACACAGTGTTTGCTTTTTAGCTACCGAGAAGATTCAGTCACATAGCAAATAAAAAAAGGAACCCTTGACTTAAGCTTTCATGTGCAGCTTAGCAAAAAGACTGAGAGTAACTTCTTGCTAGGAGTTGGTAGTCTTTCTGCTTTTCAGAAAGTTATTTGCTTCTGCTGTAGGTCTGGGGTTTTTGTTCTTCTGGATGGTAATAGAAAATAATAAAAAAAACCACCTGCCATGTTTTTCAAAGAGATATTAGGAAACCTACTGGCTCTGTGTGTTTTAATCACCCTGATTTGTCTGTGGTGAAAGACAGGAATTGACTAGTCTCCAATTTGTAGTATTTGAACTGTGACCACTTTTTGTTTGCCTCTTCAGACATTTTGTCTTCTTATGTTTATGGCATTTACTGGAGCTACTTATTTTCCTGATTTGAGTTCCCTAATTGGAATTGCAGCATGTGGTTCAGGTTCTTCACATTAGCTGCAATTGTAGCTCAGGTAGCAAACCCTGCCAGTTCCTTTGACAACAGCTTTGCAAGCAGCTCTTCTGAGGAATCTGTAAACCTCTCAGGTGGAATACTGTGCAGAATGCAAGTGGCTGCATTTTATTTTTTTGTTTATGTCAAACTCCTCTGTGGAAAATGCTGGATTATCCATGTGGTACTGCTATGGTACCAAAATGTTAGTGCTTAACGTAATTTATTAAAATAACATTAATTTGTCTTGTTTCCATAAGCAGAACCTTGCTTTAAGCATACTTATGTGTATGGATTATACATACAGAAAATATAAGAAGGAAATTAATTACTCTTTGTTTAGGCCACGTAACACTGTCAGTGTCTGTAGGATTGCAGTGTTTGCCATGTAGGGTACAATTTACACATTTTTAACTTAACGTGTGGCAGGTTTAGAATGTGGGGGTGATGTGAGAGCCTTGGAGGTGGAAGGGCCACACGCCTCAAGAAGTTTCTTGTTACTGCTCTGTGGACTAAATGCTGCTCAGGATTTTTAAGGTTTGGATATTAATTATAGCTCTGAGTTTAGTACCTATGGGAGCAGCCTCCTCCTGTGATATAAGAATAGAGCTGTCTAAACCCTCTGAGGTTAACTGAGATGAATGCTATGTAGGAAAATGAGATCATTACCCAGGCCAAAGTTGTCTTCAATGCAACATATTGCAGTATGCAGACAAGGTAGAAACTTAATGTTCATAGATGGAGAGAATTTAATCATGGAATTTCATTACAAATTCAGCTGTTCAGGAAGCGCTCTTTTGAAGATGCCAAAGGGTTTAAATCTGAGAAGTCAGGCAGTACCTATTCTGAAAAATGTGGATATACTGCAAATCAAATTGCAAATCATTGCAAATAAAAATCCAGTCCAAGGAAATTAGCCGGTATCTGTGCAAAATCATTGTTCACAGTGAAAGGTCAAATGGGATACTGGAAGAATTGGATAGGAGGTAGTTTCAAGCCTTTGGATATCTATAATAAATGGAGTCTGGTAGGTTTTCTGCAGAGCTACAGACTACAGCACGGCTGGCTAAATGAGATACAAGCAGTACTTAATGCTAACAGTCCTTCATGGAAAGCTGTCCTGGAAAAAAAAATGTAAAATTCCCAAGTAATATTTTATGTAAATGTCAGGATTCAGAATTATAATGTATATAAAAATAATAATGTCAGTAAAAATTAAGCTGGGAAGTCATTTAAATTTGCTGCATTTATTGGAAAAAATGAAGCTATTTGAAAAATGTGGTGGGGAAGGGCCTGGATACAAGGGCCCATGTGCATAGTTTTCCACATGAACAATCAGTTTCACACATCTCGAGTTGTTCTTAATGGGCAGTGACTGATGGGGTCCCAGGAGTCTCTCTGCTTTGACCACAGGTGTTCAAGCCTTGCTTCAGAAGGTAAATTTTGAAGTAAAGGGCCAAAATTAAATGACAAAAAAAAAAAAAAGAGAGAGAGAGGAAGGAAACAAACCGAAATTATCGTAAATTCTACCCGAATACAAATGTTGAACAAACCTGGTGTAATATATCTAAGTATTAGCAGGAGACACTGTAATTCAAAAATATTCTCCTCAACTCTTTTTTGCCTAATAATGAAAAAAATTAAGTAAGGAGCTTTTAAGATGTTGTTTTGTTTTGTTTTTTTTTAATTTAGGCGTTATCTTCACGTGTGGAACTTTTCTTTAGTGAGACCTCCCAAGATGTGAGGCATTTCAGTGCCCAGGTGGTGTTTTTGATTCCAGTCCATTTTCTGTGACCCTTTACCGTCAGCATCCCAGGAGCTGCTGCGCTGGCAGTGCCGGGTGTTGATGCATGACTGATCCAGAGAGACAAACCTGTGGAATGCCAGGCAGCAGGTCAAGAACTGCTGTGTGTTTTCTTGTGCTTTCTCAGCCAGCCCAGCCAGCTCTGCTTTTGCTGACAAAAAGAGAACTCGAGCTGGTAGCCCAGCCTGCTTCCTGTAGTCCAGAGCAGGAGCTGTCCTTCCCTGGAAGTCCCAGCCATCTGCAGAGTAAAGCAGAAGGCTGGAGCAGCCCAGTCACCTGAGCCTCCAGCTGCTCACTTGGGTGTAAATCCAGGAGCAAGTGCTGGAGCTGGTGGGATTCTGTCTTACTTCAGCACAGTGAAAATACACTTTTACTGCTTGTAGTGTAAAAAAAACTATTGACACTACTGCCAATTGCTTCTAGGGAGCAGGAGAGGCAAGGCTGGTGTGTGCTCTTGTGTGTGCATGTTTTATGCAGGCAAGGTTTCCACCCTGCTGGGAGGCATACTAATAGCCAGATTAACATACTTTAGTTTTAAAATAACATACTCCCAATTAAGCAGGATTTAACCAAATCTTTCCCAGACTGCAGTAGGATGCTAATAGCAGTGCTGTTCCTGTGTTGTGAATAGAAAAGGTATAATGAATTTTAGTTCAAGTTAGTGCCTGGGTTATTTTTAATACCTAGACTTTTTTTTTATGAAAACATAAGGGTTGCTTCTGCTGTCCCTCACATGTTTCTGACGCAAAAAGGCAAGGCATGAACAGCAGTTGTAATACAAGAATTAACTTCCAAACCTTTCTTTAAAAATAACGGATCGATTGTGATTAGGTGCCCACAGAGAAATTTTCTGTAATAACTGATGAAAGGCTTGGAATAATTTGTTACATGCTGGTATATTTAATCTAAAGATACAATTTCAGTGGTATTGTGTTCTCTCTAGACTTGCAGTTTAGGATTTTTAGGAAGCAGTGGATGATCCAGTAGTATAATAAACAGTTTTCTTGGAGATCACATTTGCTGGATTTAGAGATTTTATACAGCTACCAAATGGCACAGTCCCAGCACTGTGTTATTCCTAAGAAGTAAGCAAATATGCTGGGAAAGAAGCAAGCCAGAATTTGTTGCTTTAATTTGAAAATGTTCATAGTTGATTCTTCCAAAAAACCAATTTTTATCTTTAGATGGCAACAAATCCTGTGGCTCTTACGGTATTCAAACCAAATCATTTCCGATTTGAATAGGGGCTTTACAGGCATAAAAACTATTTGGATTTTGTCCATACTTTAGGAACTTTCAAAAATGAGCAGTTGTAACTTCCAAGTTCTTCAAAATGATGTGAATTAAAAGCCACAACTTCTACAGCGCAGTAGCTGCCTCCCAAGTTGTCCCAAATGAACTTGGCAGTGTCGCTGAGGTGACATTCCTCGAAGGGTTGTAGTGGAAGTGCACTCTGAAGGCAGCTCTTTGCTTGCTTGCTAGGTGATGGGGTAGGTCCTGCTCCTTCTCTGTGTGCCAGGTGAGCAGCATTTGATGGCTGTGCAAGGTAATAAATTGTGTTTGGCAGAATTTTTCAAGACTGTATGATATAATAAGAGGATATGTGAGAGCTGACTTTTTCGAGGGGTGATTTTAACTTGCACTTCCAGTGACATCATGTGTGATGTTGCATTTGGGACCCAGTCATATAACAGTGTTTTCTGAGAAGTTCTCATTGACTTCAGTGACTCCAGTATTTCACATGTAAAATTTTTACCTGCAAGGAGTATTACCTGATCTACTCTGTTTGTATTGCCAGAGATGTATTAACCATTAGAATAACAAACAAAAATTGCTCATATTGGGATAATTTGCTTTTATTTTTATTCTGAGAAACATCTTGTGTGACTGCAGCTCTGTTGATATAAAAACCAGTCCTTTTTGTGAACTAATCCCATCTGCTGAAAAGAGCCCTCCTGCCCAGGCAGGCTGTTATTTCTCCCTGGTGGATTGGGTGCTGTGTTGCTGTTGCTGTGTGAATTGCATTCTTCTGCAAGTGGCCTTTGAAAGGAGAAGATAATAGAAGGTCACGCACAACATGATCACAGGTAGCCAAGAAATCAATCTTTCTGGCTTGGAATATGGACAGAACAGTTTGCATCTGATGTGTAGGAATTGTCTGGTACAGTAAGAGTCATTCAACCAAAATCAAAAGTTACCAAATGTAACTCTACATTTGGGCAAGGTTAAAGAAAAAGGAAAGGGCACTGTGAAATAGTGTTATTGCTGTCCTGACCCTCAAGGATGCTTTCATAGTATCATCAGGTTTTGTGCATGTTGGTTTGCTCCCAGTGAAGGGATTCTATGCAATAAATATAAAGTTAGGTAATAATTTCTGATATCAAGTAAGATTTTAATAAAAATCAATGTGGCATGCAAGGCTAAGTCCTATTTATTAAAATCAAAACCTGTCTTTTAATGCTCTCTGTCACTCTTTTAAATAACTATTTAGCAGTGAGAGTTACTTCATATTGTTTACTTGGACCTGCTTTGAGTCAAAGATTGGATTGCGGAGGTCCCCTTCCAACAAGTATTCCGTGATTGCTTTCTGTTTCCTCTTCCTTTCATAGTCCTGTTCTCAGCTGTTGGAGAGAGGTTTGATCCAGAGAGCAGTATTAGCAGCTCTGTTTCGTACAGTTCTGAGTATTTGCATATTCCATTTTTAATGCAACTTATGTGACTAATTTCCTCAGAATCCGCTCCAGAAATAAAGTAGTTACACTTGGACTGTTGTTTTTTTAATTGGCAGGGGTTTTTTTTTTTCCTTATGAATCTTTTATCATAACGTGAAGTGCCACGCTGTTTCTTGGAGTCATGATTATTTATCAGGTTTATAGTACAGTGAGCAACTTGCTGCATCTTATGGTTATGAAAGTAGAGAGGTTTCTAATGTGCTCTTCAGATTGTATTTTTCTTGATTTATACAATCTGATCTGGCTTTGTTCAGGCATTTAGTTTCTTCTCTGAATAGTGATTTTTCTCTTCCACACACATGCAAGAAATAGATTAGAATTAAATGCTGTATATTAAAAAAAAAAAAAGTGCTACTTGGATTACTGGAAACAGCTGGGACTAGAATGCATTTCTCAAGCACTTCTTTTAACATTTAAAGGTCATTCTGCAGATGAATCCAGGAACACCAAGGAATGAAATGATGAACTCAGAATTTTGGCTGAGGTTATTCCAGCAGTGTATCGTATCACTGTGTCAGCTCTAATGCATGTTCTCCATGCTTATTATGCCTCTCACTTTATGGCCCCTTTCTAAAACTATTGTATCCAAATAAACAGAAGTGATTCTTGCATCGGATGTGATATAAATAGCTGATTTCAGCAATAGCACTTACTCCTGCCCTCATTGTTGTGATCATGTTATTGTAGCCATGATCCATCCAATAACAGCCCCTGAATGGGAAGCAGTCATGCGCTGAAAGCTGGAGTGGGATAGTATTCCTGCTGAGATTAATTCAAGCATCCAGCAATCTGTACATCAAGTGGAACCATTAAGTTTATATAATTAGCTCTGTACTTAAAGATACTTAGAAATTTGAGCACCTTTGTAGGATTCTAGGTATTGCCCTGAAGAGATACTGGCAGCCTCTGTCCCTCTGGTGCGTGTGGCTGGTGGCAGCACTTGGAAAGTCCCTGTTCCGTGTTTAGCTGTGTTTGCATGTTCCACACATGCACACCTGACTGGCAGTCTAAGAACAGGCATTTTGTGCCTTTTTATTAGTCCTGCCTTGCCTCTTAAAGAGCTGGAATGCTCACCTGAGAGCAAGCTTGTTTTCTTCTCCTCTCTAAATATTAACACTTCCCTGTAGTAAGCTCTGCTCTGTACGCAGAGATAAGCGTGTGAGTCTCCCGTTGTCGGTGGGATGAAAGGGCAGTGTTCAGTTCCTTTGGTGCAATGCATTTCTGTTGACATTTGCAAGATCCCAGATATCAGCTGCCTCTTAATCCTGACACAGTGATGTGGAAGAGCCCTTGAATCTGCTCTGAACCAGAGTTCTCGGGGCTGCACATGGGCCACGGCTCAAAATGCAGAATCACAGCCTTAGGGAAATCATGCGGTAATAATTTGCAGCCCTGGGATTTGGGAGATCCAGGTTCGATCCAGGATCCCTTCTGAAACTTCTGGTGTGACCTTGCAGATTCATCTGGCATCTTAATTTATGTCTCTGTCTTGCAAAGTGTTGGGAGACTGCTGCTAGAGTGTGGGCTCAGTGATGGTTACGATGGGATGCACCTTATATGAACTGAGTGCTGTCTTCAAACAATATTTAATAAATAATAGAAGGGAAATAAAAGGGATTTACAGCCCTTATAATAAAGACGTTATTCCGAAGGATTAGTATTAACAAAAAATAACAGCTGTAGTATTTCTTTCTTCAGTATCCCACACCTCCATAGCAGACAGTTGACCTGTCAGAGTTTCCAAAAGATCATTTTTGTAGTTCTTTCCATACTTTTGGAATTTATTAAGACACAGCAATATTTCTATGTAGGACTGAATGATCTGAAGTGTGGTATCCTGCTTTCATGGCTGGGATCGGAAATAGACATCATTTAGAAAAAAAACAAAATGAACCAATGTAGTGAACGTGTCTGCTAGATGGCTCAAGGAAGAGTTCCTGGCACAGATTTCTTCTGCAAAGCCTGGTTTTTGTTGGAAGCTGTTTAACTGCTGTTTTGAAGCGGATTCATTTGCTCTATGTTGTCCTGTTGCTGTAGGATCCCCAGGATCTTACACAAGGATTCAGTGAAATGCCCACCTGAGCTCCTTCTATGCGTACAGAAGATGTTTGTGAAGGAGCTGAGAATGGATCAAAGCAGCCCCTATCAAACCCCTTGAAAACTTCCCACTCCTCTGTATAGATTCTCCTGGGCAGCTGAGGGAATGTGTGTGTGTGTGTAGGGTGTGAGAGGGGAAATGCATTTCTTTTCCTGCCTTTATTGTGGGAGAAGGGTGCTGTTCATGTGCTAGAGTAAAGAAACCCTTGGCTTGTAGTCCAAGATATGAGCTGGAATGGGTTGCTGTAGGCAATTTATCTTAATAGACCTGAGGAGGTCTGACAGCACCTGGGACTTTGGCTTGCTGAATGCAAAGGTTGTGACTGTGAAAGTTCATTACACTCTCTATCTTTACGTGTGGGTAGCCTGAACTTCTGAGATTAGACTATGCATCTCTGTCAACAGTACGAGTTAGGTATGGGAGTGGAGGAGATGGACTCCACTGCTTTTTTTTGCCTTTTTTTTTTTTGCCTTTTTTTTTTTTTTTTTTTTTGAGGTCTGTCCAGATCAATTCCTTGCATCACGTTGGTAATTTCCCCTGGGTGGTTTATCTGTTACCAGATAACATGGGGTTATTAAGTACGTGTGCACAGCAGGCCCCCCTTATCTGCTTGTGCATTGTTGCCCTCTGTTGCAGACATTCTCTATACACATGTGCATTACAAATGACATGCCTCTTATCTGGTTATAAATATTTTCCATTTGGAATTATCTGCTTCTGCTACAGAGATGAGAGGTGATCACTTGAGCATGAAAGATAAGGGACCAGAGGTAAGAAAAATAAAAATGATGAAGCACTGAGCTGCATACGAAATAAGTGGCATAGTGCACATATCCTATTAGATAAAGTGCAGCGAAACAGGTTCTCTTCTGTACCTAGCTGCTGCCATGAATCAAGTTATTACATGAATTCAGGTTGGTTGCCTACAGAGCGACTGAGGGGGAAGAGAGGAAGGGTTTTGCAGCAAACCTGTTATAACAGGCTTTCTTTATTTGCCAGAAATTAAGTTAGCTATGTTAATACATGTTAAAATTGTGTAAAATTGGAAAAGCGGCTCTTCTTGTTCCTAAGACTTAGAGCCACAAATAATCAGGTAAAGAAGATGGAAAAGTCTTGATTTAAAATTAATTGGCTTGCGCAAATTTTGTCTTTTTGCCAATTGACTGGTCTTTCATGCAGAAGCAAGATATACCTGATGAGACAGATGTTCCCAGTGTGGCAGCAGCCCTCGTGGTGAAAGGCTGTTTCGCCTTCCTGCAGGGCAGTGGATCCCATTGTGACCTGCTGCATAGGGAATTCAGGAAGGCTCTGGGATCCTTGCCAGAAGCAAGCTGACCAGTGGTCTCTTGGCTCCAAACCCAGGCATAAGCTCCTGCTGTATTCTTGCAGCTGCTATAATGATTTGCCTTTAAAAGTGTCCTTTATGGTCCAAGAAAATATCCAACACTTTTCATTACCTGGGGACCAGAGTGTGCCTTCTAGGCAGCTCAGTGAACGCACAGAGATAAAATAATGAATTGGCAGGTTTTTACCCCTTTCATATAATGTGTCAATCCACAATTTCTGGCACAAGGAGGCCAATTGTTAAGTTAAACCCCATTCTGTATTGAATTCTTTCCCTTTACAGCAAAAGAAGTCATGTTTGTGCCAAGGTAGAGGGACATGGCAATTCCTGGGCCTTTGACATGGAGTAAATATTTCCCTAGAGGTAAAAGCACAAGGTTTGCAGAGGTGGGAGTAACATGCAGCATGCATTGCTGGGCTGAGGTCAGCAGGGGCTCTTGGGGTTTAGAAAATGTAGAGTGTTATTTTATTTATATATTTGTTATTTTAGCTCTTTTGGCAAACTTACAACTATGAAAAAGGTCAGTAAAATGCATCTGTCTCAGCCAAGCATAGTGTGGGGCTTCATAAATGTAGCTGTTCTGAGAGATTTGAGCTCGTTTAGGCACTCGGAGTGGGAGTATGTTAAAGCATGAAAGTTACTGAAAGTGAGCCTTAATTGGCTGTTCTTTAAGCTCCTTCTCCATGACTGTGAGGCAGTAATTTGTTATTTATGACAACGCTGTATCAATTACTTTGAAATGTGAAGTCTGTGGACAGACCCACAGCTGCTGTAGGACACTGGTGTAAGGGGCTGACATCACTGGGCGTTGAGCCTGGCCGCTTCTCAATTTAGGGAGGACAGAGGCTTACAAAAGTTAGCCCACGTCATGCAACTGGATCAAGAGCATGATCTGTAGATGGCTTTCCTTTTGAGAAAGTGTGGTGGCTGATGCCTTCTGACTCCTCATGCTCCTTGTTCCATCCTGTCCTGCTTCTGCCGTTTCCTAAAAAGGCAAAGTTGTATGAGTTCTTTAGCACTGCTTTGTCACACTGAGTAGGGGAACTTGACAAACAAAATCTTTGTCAATTTATTAAAAACAAACAAACAACCTCTTAGAAGTGTTTGAACTTAATTATGTTAATATTAAACATAATTATGGCACACTAATTATGTTTTCTACATTTGCGAGGAGAGTTGTGCTGTGCTCTCCAGACATCTGTACCATATAGAGACAGGTGGTAGAGTGCAACATTTCCAAGTGCCATTTTCCCTTTCCATATATGGCTGCTCTTTCATTCCAATTGCAGATCCTCATTCAGCTTAGTCAAATTGAGTCCTTATTTGAGAGCTTCTGCGCTGAAAGGCAAATGCATCTATCTTTATAAGCCTGTTTGTTTCCATAATTAGACACTGAATCAACAGTGTATTGAAGATGACACATTTGCTTATTCCCTGTCTTCTCCCTGTGGTGGCATAAAGCAGTGAAGCACAATAATTAATGAAAAAGACTGTTTATTATTCAGGCAACATGTCTTGAAGTGGGAAAAAAAAAAAGAACATGGGTTAAAATGATACTGCTGAAGACCATCAGTGCCATAGCAAAGCGTATGAATAGTTCTGGGGGGAGAGTCCCATCATCCAGGCCAGTTGGGCTGGGTGCTCTAAAACTGTCAATACAATTGAACTCAGAGTTCTCATGTAAAACTCAGGAAGACGTGGAATGCACGGGGAAAAAACTGACTCAACTGTTTTGCTAGGGCATCTTTAAAGTTCTTTCCAAAATTGTGACTTTTTAAGCTTCACTAACATGTCTTCTCTGTCCTGTGGCTGAGTGAAAATGATACATTTTTTTCACAGCCTTATCTTTTCTTCTGGGAGAATATGCCCAGTAGGTTTTGTAAGACAAAGGGTGCACATAATGCTCTGCTCAGCACTCTGCCTTTGCAAAGCAAAGCTGATCTGTTTTAAATAACAAGGGCCAGAAAGTGCCTGGCTGCAAAAGTGCCTGCTCTGTCTCCTGTGGACATGCCACAGAGTGAGTTGCTGCTTGTGGGCCAGCGTTGAGCATTAGGTAAAGAGCAGCAGTTTCCTCCACCTCCTGAGGTGATCCTGAAGCCCAGGGGATGGTTCCTCCATGCTGACTGACCATGGGTAAGCCGCCAGGGTTCCCCTGAGATGCTCTCAGGCCATTCACTTCATTTGCAAAGAGCTGCAGTGTACCCAGAAAATCAGAAGCGTGCACTGCCTAGTAAATGTCACAGCTCTAATGTGCAGCTGAAGTCGTGCTGGTGGCAAGCCAAGGTTTGGGTTCTGTTCCATTTCCATCTGTTTCCATACTACACCTAGCTATGAAATAGATTTTGTGTTTACTCAAGCTTCTGTAGTCGGTCCACATTAGGAAAAGTATAAGGCAGGAGTAAGAATAGGCCACTTACTGAAATGGAGTGATTGAGAGAACAGAGACTATCAAAGCTACTGATTTTTGAGTCCTTGATTAGAGCCTGCGTTCCTTTCACACAGTTTATCCTCAGTGGTGATGCTGCGTTGTTGTGGCAAATAAAGCTTCCTGGTATTGCAAAGCTGGGAGCAGCCACTTACACGGAGAACAAAGCTTTGAGCGTCGTGTTTTGCTATTCACCCCTCCACAGTGTTGCATTTTGGGAACAGAGAACAGGTTTGTACTGTTTTTAGGTGCATAGAATTACCGTAACATAAATGTCTTCAATTTAACATGCTGTTAGCTAGTGGTTGGTTTGATAGTTCTGTGCTTCCTACAAATCTCTGTGTTTGGGGATGAGCGGTAAGAACATGTGGTTTGGCACAAGCATGATAGAAATTAATGTGGGGTTTTTTTTACTTTATAAAGGAGAAAAAGTGTATTGGTCAATAAGCAGCAAGTCTAATACAGAATAGAATAGTGGTCTATGCTGTGTGTGTAAGTGGCTTATATTGTTTATTCCAGGTGATGCAGTCACAGGCAAATTGAATGGATATTGGCAATGTAATGTCGAAAATTCTGGGAACATATCCAATCAATTCATGAAATAATGCTGCAGTTTAAATACTCGGATAGACATGATCAGCAGACTATTTCTTTTTAATTATTGTTTTTATGAAAACCTGTAAGTATCAGCAGTTTTCTGTGGTATTCTCTCATTTCATGCAGAGTTCATTGACACAAAGGCACGTGGCAGGCACAGTCCTGCAAGGCCTGTGGAACCAGCTGCATCACACCTGGTGGCTATCCAAGAATCATTACAAACAGGGATGGGTTTAAGGAGTCTTTGTACTTGATCAGCTCTGTTCCTCTTTGTCAGCTCAAGAGAGGACACACCCACCTCCTTTCTAAGGATGAACATTTAACGTGGCTCATAAAGTGTGCTTGCTTTTCATTTTCTGTGGCATTAACCATTCTAGTGTGCCTGTTGTCCAGATCTGTTTGAGTTGACCAGTTCCCTGAGTGGAAGGCTGATGGTTTGAGAAGCTACCTGGGCTCAATGCAGGACACCCCAAAAAATCACATGAGAATGCTCCTGAGAGCCTTGTCCAAACACTTCCTGAACTCAGACAGGCTTGGTGCTGTGACCACTGCCCTGGGGAACCTGTTCCTCAGGAGTTGAGTGGCTTGCCCAAGTTTTCACAGAAAGAACTAGTCAGCACTGAGCTTTTAATGCAGATTTGATAATGCGTTACAGCCACAGGAGCATCATTCTGCATCACAGCAAAGGCATTCCTGGATCTGTGGAGAGATTCAGAATAAAGGGAACTTAATGTCACAAAGGGAATTCTGAGTGGTACCATAATGTAAATAGAACATAGGAATGCTAATAAAGAATAGTGAACAGTGCTTTCAGTAAATAGTGATAGTGAACCCAATATTTCAACTCCACATATTGTATTTTCTCATGCAGTGGTCTTTAAACCAGAGATATAGTAGCTGTTGATCTAAGAGTTATTATATTTTAATTAGGAATTATTCTCCTCCAGAGCTTTTACTGGTCTTTGTTCTGAGAGCAAAAGTCATGGAAGTTTTCAGTCAAGACAGAAACCAGTTGTCAAAGCCAAGAAAGAAAAATGGAAAGAGGAAAAAATAATTGATTTTATTCTTACTTCTCTTTTTTTTCTTGAAATATTGGTAGAGAGGGTTCATGGAGACTACTTGGGCATATTATTTTTCTGGAAACGTAGGACAGTTGTCTTGTTTGTTGTTACAGTAACATAATATGCTCTTATGTAGCTATGGCACTTCATTTCATGACATGTTATTGTTAAACAGTGCCAGGATTCTGATGTCAGTCATGTAGGCTAAATAGTTACATCTGAATTTTTTTGTTGTTGTTGTTTAATTCGTGGTCCTTCTACTTTTTGTTTGCCTCCTTTTAGACTGGCTATATGAGAATTCGTAATAGCTGTGTGCAGGCTACTCCTGTTCTCCTGAAAGAACAGATTTTTACATCTTGTTGAGCTGACACTTCTTGTGAACACCTAATTTTTTCCCTTCTACAGAGGAACTCAAGGAGAAGCTGCAGAAGTATGTTGATGAAGTGAATGCCCACAAGCCTGGTTTCATCAAGGTTGTCCGGCACAGCAAGCAGGAGGGGCTGATCCGGTCTCGGGTCAGCGGGTGGAGAGCAGCCACAGCACCGGTCGTCGCTCTCTTTGATGCCCACGTGGAATTCAATGTGGGATGGTATGTGCCTCCTTCAGTTTTTCTGAGCCAGGGACCTTTTCCAAGCACTGGTGTTAATTTACTGACTGGCATTTCTCTTGCATGTGAAGGGTGAGTTAGCATTCCGAGCTTTTTAATGGAGATTCAGACATAATCATGGACACAGGCATGAAAAATGTGTTTGTGCTGTGTAACGTGGTCTAGATCCATTTTTATAGTTTGAATTATCTCCTGATCTAATTACAGTGTATTTAAATTAAATTTAAAAACTGCACATGAAAAACCTCCTCCACTAGCATAGCCCTTTTCCCAGGAGGGCGAATGTATCTTCTTTTCATTAAAAATATTATGTTTCTTTTATGTTCTGCAGTGTAAACAAAGAGGTGTTATTTTGGCCACTCTGCAAAAGTAAACATAACTAAAAGAATGTATTTGAACTTGTTCAGTCTGGATTTAATATCTCCC
Organism: Lycocorax pyrrhopterus obiensis; assembly: GCA_014706295.1. Classification (NCBI taxonomy): domain Eukaryota; kingdom Metazoa; phylum Chordata; class Aves; order Passeriformes; family Paradisaeidae; genus Lycocorax; species Lycocorax pyrrhopterus. Next base: position 7,433,396 of record JACSVZ010000007.1, read on the forward strand.
TTGCTTCTTAAGTAAAAATGATGGTAAAAAGGCAGGAGCTTCTGTCCCTAGGATAGATCTATTATTAACTCTGATCTTGATGTCCTTGATAATGTTGAGAGCCTGAAGTTGTCATTACTTGGTAGCAAGGGTATAAATGCTCTATGATATGCAGATCCTCATTTCTTCCATCCACCAGCTCAAATCGAGGTTAACAACAGGGCATCCTAGAGAAAATATTGCAGTGTGTTATTTTGGGGCAAATCCTGCACTATCAAAACTCCATCTCAAAGCAGAGAGGGCTCTGAATGGGTAACAGCTTTAGACTTGGCTCTTTCTGAAAAATACAGCATAAGCTGCTATTTATTTGGTGGGTGGACTGAATAATCTTTAAAGGCCCCTTCCAACCCAAACTATTCTATGATTTCCATCAGTGCTATGCTTTTATTGATGTAATCTTAACACTGTATTTCTTTTTTTTCTTTTTTTTAGGGCTGAACCAGTGCTCACCAGGATAAAAGAAAACAGAAAAAGAGTAATTTCTCCATCATTCGATAACATTAAGTATGACAATTTTGAAATAGAGGAGTATCCCCTCTCAGCACAGGGGTTTGACTGGGAGCTGTGGTGCCGATATCTGAACCCTCCTAAGTCCTGGTGGAAACTGGAGAACACAACTGCTCCAATAAGGTAATGGTGGCCTAAATGAGAGTGTCACTGGCAGTGCTCTCGTAGGTGTGGCAGGGGCTGATAGGTTTTACTGACTGTAAAGTTAAAGTACTTAAATGTCCTTGAGCTGTCCTCTTCACCTTTGTCCTTGACCCCCACACAGTCATGAAGAAAACTCTTGTTTTCAGTAGATCTTTTTAAAGATTTTTAAAGGAAACTCTTGTAGATCTTCTTAAATAGGTTTCCTGCCAAAGTGGAGTGGTAGGCAGGGCTGCTCAGCAGCACTGCTTTCTCCAAACGTGTTGCCTGCTAATTTAGTGCTAACGGGCCGGAAATGGAATTGTTTTTGCAGATACATTATATAAACAGAGCTGATCTGACAGCTGTATTCTTTATAATGCTGTCACACAGCTTCACAGCTGTGCTGTGTCCTGGGAGTTAACGTTTGGTCACTGACACTGTGAGCAAAGGGTGTATTGGATCCTTGCTTTGGGACAATCTGGGTCTGTGCTTTCTTATCACGTCTAGAGTGTTGTTAGGCTGGTTCAGAACAATTCCTTTGTCTCAGGGAGGGGAGTAGTTGCCTCTGAACCCACTCAGCAGCTCTGCTGAGATTCCAGGCCTTTCTTGTAGATATGCATTCATTCCAAGGAGGCCACTGGTACCTGTGCTCTAGCTCCCTGCAGAAAGAAAGTGTGAACACTGTTTTCACCAGCTGAAAAGCAGAACCTCAAATAGCACTGGCAGCTGTTTTTCATCCCATAGCTCTGTCTTTACGGGCAGGCACTTCTCTGAGGTTCTGTCAGCTTAACACACTCTGAACTGCACTGACCCGTGAACAGGACCGAGAATTGGAAAGCAGGAGATAAAAATTAACAGGTTTGCCACAGACACATGTAAAAAGGGGTGATAATTTCCGCATCATTAGAAATAGTTATTGCTCTTAATGAACTCTGTTAACGCTGTAAAAACATTTCTGTGAAGACAGGCTGAGAGAGTTGGGGTTGTTCAGCCTGGAGAAGAAAAGGCTCCAGGAGATTTATAGCACCTTCCAGTACCTAATGGGTGGTTCCAAGAAAGGTGGTAAGGCACAAAGGAGGTAGAGAGAGAATAAATGGGAATGGCCTTAAACTGACAGAGAGCAGGATTAGATTAGATATTAGGAAGAAGTTCTTTGCTGTGAGTGTGGTGAGGCACTGGAACAGGTTGTCCAGGGCAGTGGTAGATGCCTCATCCCTGGAAATGTTCAAGGCCAGGCTGGATGAGGTTCTGAGAACCCTGATCTATTTGAAGATGTGCCTGCCCATGGCCTGGGTTTGGAATGTGAGATGATCTTTAAAGCCTCTTCCAGCCCAAGCCATTCTATGATCCTATGATTAATTATATAGATTAATTATTATGATGACTTTTAAAATTAAAAGTATTTAAACACAGAATAAAGAGCAAATCTACTTTTCCATTTTACCCCCAAACTGTTCTATATGAGGGCCAGGGAGTGAGTGTCCTTTATGAATACTGGATGTTAAGGTTTGTTCCCTAGCCCTTTCCCTGGCACATTTTTTTAATTCAGTGCAATATGCTGCATGTGTGTGTTGAATAATTAAAACAAACACACCAACAAACAAAGCCATGTGTATTGATGGATGGTTTCTATCATACCTCCATTATGCTTTTAGAATTATAGCAGAGGGGGAAGAGGTGCTCTGAGAAATACTTAAAAACAACAACAAAAGCAAAAGTACCTTGTCATAAGAAGCATAACTTTTGTATTGATTTTAACTGCTATTTTCCTCACTAACAAATACATCAGAAACAGTCTTTCATTGTTATGAAGTGGGTGCTATAGCACTTACGGGCATTAATATATAGATTTCTGTAGCATTGTACAATTTGTGATTAAGACAGCCTATAATCTGTTTGAAAGCAGATGTGTACACTAGCTGTAGGTTGAGCATTCTCAATAAAAGCAGGGTGATTTCCCCTGTACTGCTAATTAATATCCTGTCGTTACCAGAGTGCCTGATACCAGCATAGTAATCAGAAAAAGACATTTTTATTTCTTGCCATTGTGGATTATAAGGTAGGGGGAAAATGAAAAGGCTAAATGACTCTGTATCCTTCTCCACTACATCTCATAAAGGTAAAATTGTACCCTCTGTGGCTGAACTCTTACCTTATTAAAATTGGATCTGTATAGTAAAACTGGTTGGTTCAGACTATGACATAAATAGAGCTTTATCCAGTAAAGATATGTGACGTGTTTAAATTTGGCTCAGGACAATGGACTGATGTTACTCTGTGCTGGCAAAGGCAGTCTTTTCTTGATTCTGTATTAAAAAACCTTATCTGGATGGTCCTATTCAAGAAATAATCTCTTTTTTTACATAAACTTACAGACACAAGTTTTTTAGCTCTAGCCAAACCTGGCTTCTGGCTAAACACACAGAACTGTGCATCAGTGGTATCGTCTGCAATTGTCACAGACAAGAGACTTGAGGACTTAGCAAGGACAGAGGCTACACTGGCTGGTGCCTCAGAACCAAAACTGGGGCTCCTGGATCTTGCACTGTTAGCACTGAAATCCTACCTCCTCTGGTGAATATTTATGTCCAGTAATTTGACTCTATTTTCCTTCAGTGGTGCTTATTTCACTTTAGAGTTAAGAATATTAGAAAGCAAGGCTAAATAAATCTGTTTGAGAAATACATCCTTAAGAATCTTTTTTGCTGCACCATTTTATCCAGCAATTATAAATATAATATGTGTCTGAATAATACAATTCTTCATGATTTATCTGCTAATTTTGGTTGCTGCTGGTTTATTCTTCCAGAAGTCCTGCATTGATTGGATGCTTCATAGTAGATAGAGAATACTTCCAAGAGATTGGATTACTGGATGAAGGCATGGAAGTATATGGAGGAGAGAATGTGGAGCTTGGAATCAGGGTAAGGAAAATAATTAGCCAGTAGTGGTGGCTTACATTTAAAATACGGCTTGCTTCTTATTGCAAGGGGAAAGCAGTCAAAAACATATGGATGATGGCCTGAAAAGAAGATCCACAGCTCTGCAGACATGTAAATAAATTTGATGAGAGAGGGGGGGACAAAGAGCAAAAGCTGTCTTTACAGAACTTAATCTGGGGCAAGGATAGAAGCACAGAATTTAGGATTGTTCTTTCACTCAGGTAACAGTGCTAGAATTTTGCAGAGTTGATAGCTAAAACTCCCTGCTTACCCGTGATCCCAGACTAGGTAAGGAGAGTTTCTCACGGGTGTGATGGGAAAAACCTTTCTGTATTACTTGATTTATTTAAATTAGGAAAATCACTGCGGAGCGAAGTGGAATACAGAGGCATTTATGCTGCTTTCCAGAGGGAAGGGAATTAAGATATTCATAAAGTGCATAAGTGCACATATTTTCTTTTTTCATCAAATACTCTTCACCTGTTTACTGTAGTGCAGTATTGTGTGTGGTTTGTGTACTTCTTTCTGTATCTCTTCACAGCTAAATACCTTTCTGAAAATACAGTGATGTTCTCTCTGAGAATCTCTCAGGTTTTTGATAACAAAGGAATTTTTAGGTAGATAATGGTAATGAAAAATGGTGTGGTGTGTTATAAAATTAAATTCTGAACCTTGAAACATTAGTGGAAGGCAGCATTGTGATTTGTGCCTTTTAGTGGCCAGAATAAAAGCATACTGTTGTACAATAGCAAAAAAAAGGAACTTACTGTAAGAATATAGAATTCTCTCCTGAGACTGCAAGATATAACAAAAAATACTTATTTTTACTTCTGGTTTCTTGAAATTCTTTTTTCTTCCACCTGTCAGGGATAGAGAGTTATTTCAGCACGAGTGAAGCACAGACCCCCTTTCAGCTACACTAGAGCACTTTTTTAAGGAAAGGGAGAGAGAAATGCAAGAGTGCTTCTTGTAATAACACCATTCTTCTCACTGTGAGGGCCAGAGAGCTGCCTTCTGTTCCCAAAAACTTATTTTGCAGCTCAGTGTTGCGATGAGTTGAAAATTAACGTCACTTTGATTTTTCTGTTCTTTTTTCAACTGACAAAAAACTATTGTTTCCTCGTGAGTGCGAGGAGTGTTCTCTCGGTTTGCATCATGAGATGTACCCGGTCTGGGGAGCTGATTGTTGATGTGTTGATAGACAAGACCAGAGAGACACAAATCTCTGCATAATTGAAACTTGGGAGTAGACTGGATCACTGGAATAAGGCCTGACACTGCTCTGATTTCCTTCTGGCTTTTTGTCTGTCTCCAGGGAAGCAGTGCCTGACCTACATAAGATACTTTCATCTGTAACAGATTGTAGTGTGCAAGGTAGCATAATATATGCTGCCTTATCTGCCTTTATGCTGGCTTGGATCTGTGTTCCTGGCTATATGAAAACAAATTATGGAGCTGTAATAAACAGATTTTTTTAGCAGTTTATTACCAGCTCTTCTCAGAATCCTGAGTGTGTCCCAGATCATACAAGGATGAGATTGAGGGGGAGACCTCATTGTGGTCTTCAGCATCTTCATGAGGGGAGGTGGAGGGGCAGGCACTGATCTCTTCACTCTGGTGACCAGTGGCAGGACTCGAGGGACTGGCCTGAAGTTGTGTCACAGGAGGTTTGGGTTGTTGGATATCAGGAAAAGGTTTTTCACCCAGAGGGTGGTTGGGCACTGGAACATCTCTAGATTACTTGTGTCGCTTTCAACTGTGTGGCCAGTGATGAATCATTTAATCAAAATAGTCACTGTTCTACAAAAACTAAATTATAATTACAGTATTAGTGCAATAGATAATGTTTCCATTTTAAAATGCTGCTCTCCAATCTATGACTACATATTACTCACTGTACCTCATCTTTCATTGCTGTTTTCCTTTTTTGAAGAAGTGTCTAGATTTTTCTAGTATTCTGCTGCGTGATAAGCATTATCATGCAGGATAATGGGCAAGCAGACCTCGTGTGCCCAAACTGGCCTGCTAGGGAAATCTTATGCATAAGCCTGTAATAGCAAACATCTAGAGGAACTGGAGAGTTTATTTTTCACTGCAGAAAGAGCAGCAGGTGTTAGGATCATTAGAGCTACCTGTTTATCTTAAACGTGGTAAGTAGAACATGGTCCTGTGTCCCTGTATTGCTGATTCTGTTCCTAAGGATGTAAAGCTGCTACAAACCAAACTACTGTGAGGAATTAGACCCTGGCAAAATGGAGACTTTTCCCACTATCCTCACCCAGGAGTTATTTTTGTCACCTCATCATCTGCACAAATATCTGGTTATTTGTGTTATATGAGTGCAAGAAAATCCCCAGCTATTGGAAACTGTATTTGAAATATCCATTGTTGGTAAACCATAACAAGCCACAGAAAATAGGACTTTGGAGGATTATTCTCTTGATTCTGAAGAATTTGTTTCACTACTCAGCTCTGTTGGTCTCTGATTTGGAATATTATTTTAACTTCTAAGATTTTTACCCTTGTCTGTGGCTTTGTAACAGCATTTGTAAAATATTAAGCATATATTATTAAATAAATATTAATAGAGATCTGTTGCCTTGAGCTAGAAGCTGACAGATGAGTTCAAAACACAAATGCATTTGATTCTTAGAAGAAACACTTTATTTACTCCTCGAGCAAACATTCTCTTGCAAAGCTATTTATTTGCCCCATAAGACAAAAAAGGCAGGCTGGTTGATGCAGAACTTGATAGAATCCTCTCTGAGCAGCTCAATCACTTTAACTGGGATTTTTGATAGATTCATTTACTGTGAAGCAGCATCATATTTGTAAATTTGCGTTAGGATGAGTGATGCTTCTTCTTGGTTTATGTTCAATCAATCCCAATTGAATGGACTTAAGTGTGCTTTTAAGGGACCAGATTGCATTTGGAGGGCAAATTGGAATTACATTCTTATCCATGTGACCAATCAGGAACTGTGTTGTTAACTGCCTTACAGTGGAAAAAGAATCTGAGTGTGAGGCTGCTGTTTCTCACTGTCATTTGGGCTCTGCTTTTGGGTTGTGCCTGCACAAGCAGTACTTGTGGCCATGGAAGACCCTACACATCCTTTGCAATCAATTGGATGCAATCAGTCAGATTCAGGATGGTTCAAATCTAGTTTGCAATAGGCTTCTTAAAGGCCTCTTCCAATTCCTACTGAAGTCAGCAGAAGATTTTCTATCAAAAGCAAGCCTGTAGCAAAGCAATCCTTTTGTCTTTTAAAGCAGCCTACATGCTTAATAAAGCTCCCAAATATCTGTTACGAGAAATTATTTGTACCACTTTTAGGGATGCCTTAACAAATACTCAGTGATTTGCCTCAGGTCCCAGACTAAGTCATCATCAGAGTCAAGGGAATGCAAGCCCAGGCTTTGACTTAGAGTAATTCTGTCTGTCACAAAGACTTTGTGCTTGCAGACAAATTCGTGTTCACAAGGATATAATGGCCCTGTTAAGTGGATAAGAGGAAATTTTATTAGAAAGTAAAAGCTCTTTAAAGGAAGAGGACTGGGTCCTGATCCCACTAAATGGTATATCAGGACTTTACATCAGCTGAACCAGGAGGAAAATTACATTTATAGTTAGACTGAGTATGGCATGCTACTTTTGTACAGTATATTGCTGTAGTGAAATTAATTGCTTCATTTCTTGTTAGTCTGGTGGTTTGTCTGCAGACCTTATGTGAATTTGATGCTCCTGCTGTTGGTGGAGAACTAGAGGAATGCAGTTAATGAATAGAGATTATAACTATGATATGGAGAAATGAGTTATTTGAGCAGAAAATAGTCCCGGTGTTCTTTGGGGTATTTACCATACATTAAGGTCCCTCTGTGGCAGAGCAAGCAGATGTGAAGTCTATCATGCCTCTCTCTGGTCTATTGGTTTTTAAATTCCAGAACTTACTTCTGTTATTTGTTTGGGGGTGGGTCTTGTTTTGTTGTTTGTTTGGGGTTTTTTAATGTGTTTGTCTCTTCACTATCTTGTTTTTTCTTTAGCCTCCCCCCACATGTACTTCTGGGATCATGATTTTTCATTGCCAGTTAGTTAAGTGAGTCTCTCCCATTTGGTGCATAGGAACTGATGGCTGCTTACATGTTCCAGCCATTTCCAATCCACAGTGTTTGTGCATCCCAATTGTTTCTCACCTGAGATCTTTCTTATAATATTGCCCTTGCAATAGTGTTCTTTTTGTTAATCACAAACAAGTGAAGATATTTACACTTGCCCCAAAATCTCCATATTTATTTGGAAACAATTTGCCCTTTTTCCTTTTTCCCTAGAAGTTTCCAGCAATTTTAACTGTCAGTGTTCCTATAAACAGGAACAGGCCATAAATTACATGAAACTGAATATATTGCATGTAAATAGATGTCTGATTTTATTAAGGAAAGCCTTTGCACAGTGATCCTGGGCATGGCTGGGGTGGTGATAATTTTGTTCCTAGTAGCCAGTGCAGTGTTTTTGGATTTAGGATGAGAATAGTGTTAAACCACACCAACAGTGTTCAAGCTCGAGTGTAGTTCCACAGCACAGAGGCTCCCACTGGGTTACATTTCCTTCTTCTCCATGCCTTGCTCTTGTTCTCACTCTTGCAGCAGCTCTCCAGTGCTCTGGCCCTGCCAGCACAGTGGTCTGCCCACACCTGCTGCCTCTGTACACCTCTGTTTCAGTAACCTTTTTTAATTTTTTTTTTTTAATGCAGGGTTAATTTTAATGTAAATCAGTTTGTGATTTACTGTGCTGCCTCACAAACTGTTTTGTTAGGCAGATTGACAGGCTGATGTGCCACGAGGAAGAAATGACTGGAAATGAACAAAGAAAGTGAGGGGATTTTTCACCAAGCTGCTGTGTTGTGGAGCTGTTTGCATGGAGAGGGAGCAGTGGGATGTGTCCTGTGTGCCTGGTGACCCTTTCTGTCCTTGCTGCTGGGTCTCCCTTCGTGGCACTTCAGTGAGCAATGTAGATCTTCCCTAAATACACCTCAGGAAAATGAATCAAGACCTTCCCTGTTCTTGCACTTGCAGTTATCATCACTTGTTGTAGTCTTAAAGCCATGTTTTTAGCTTGTTTTCAGTAAGAAGGCCAATATCGTTTGCCACTAGGGAATGATTTGCTGTACAGAAAACATCCTTAGTACGTGATCACAAGTGCTCTTCAACAGTATTAGGTTGGTGATGTGCAAATGCAAAGGGCTGAGAAGTGGGAAAATAGAAATATTTTTACTTGTTACTCTTAGATAACTTCTAAATACTGCTTTTTAAGGTAATGATTTCTCTTTAACTTTGCATTAAAGCGTTAAATAGAGAGAAGTCTATTTTGCTTTATCCATTTTGTGGATTAAGAGGAGGCTATTTCTAAACTGAAGCCTGCAAGAAAAAAAATTATAAAGATTGACCAAATGTTACTTCTTGCAAGATGTAGCCAATGGTTTTCATAGCCCACACTTTCACCAAGATAAAAACAATTCCTTAGCAGTGCAAGTATGGCATAAGCACTTGCCTAGCACCCTGTGTAACCAGCAGTGTCTTATCAGTGTGCACAGGATTATTCCTAAGGTTAATTTTGTTTTGCAAACTATCTGACTGTGTTAACAATCTGAATCCCAAGAGGACACAGACTAAAATTCTCTATTTACAGGGTTGTAGTTCCAACAGGTTAAAAAAGAAAGGCTCTGTCGAGAATAGAATAAGGAATTGTCATGCCTCCAAATTCTGCCATGACATTATCAGAAACTGGCTTTTTTTGACTTGTTCTGGTTTCAGTCACTCCTACATTGGAATAATTGTTTTTCCCCCCGTTTTGCCCATGAATGCCTCAGCAGGTAACCAGCAGCAGCTACAGCATGTGTAATTATACATTACCAGTGAACAATTTTTTGTTTCTGCTATTTCTGGGGAGAGAACATTTTATTAGCTGCTCCCACAGGAAAGGAAAGTATTACAGCAGCAGCTAATACATGGCATTGCTGTGCCCTACAAGGAAGGACAACGAGGCACTTGGAGATTTCTCACAAATGTTTTTTCACCAACTGTGCCTGTGTGGTTGCACATTACCAACTGGGAAGTAATATAGATATCTTGATGTTTTATGAGAGGAAATTGTTGTTTATAGTGGTATGGGAAGAAGTAAAACATTTTAAGTCAATATACAATTACAAATCAATGGACTCAGGTGAGATGCAAATTAATTAGTGCATTATTAGCCTCATGTTTAATGCCTTTCTGCACTTTCAAGTCATGGCACAATGTCACTGCCATTGTACATGCTGGTATTACGAGTCTTCATGGCCTAAGATGGGAAGATTCCATATTTGTTGCTTATCTCTAGAACTTAATTTCGTTGAGTGTTTTTAGTATTTCAAGACTGATTCAGTAATTTAATAAAGATTAGAGGAAGGCCAGTGTGGGAGAGCAAGGAATTGTTATGGTGGTACGAAAGTGAGTAGATGACTGAGATGGATTCACCAGGATGGATCCAGCATGTTCAGGTCAGAGGTGTGAAGGCCAGGTACCTTTACATGTGTGACAGCACCTTGTGTTGTAAGTCAAGCAAGTGAGGCAAAAAAGCCTGGCTGAGCAAGGAATCTATGGAGCTGTTGCCTCAGTCTTTAATAATACTGATAGAACTTGGGCTACAGCCCTGTGGAAAGGGAGCTGGGGATCCTGGTTCATGGCAAGTTGAACATGAGCCAGCAGTGCCCTGGAGCCAGGAGGGACATCCCTGTCCTGGGGGGCATCAGGCACAGCATCAACAGCCAGGCAAGGGAGGGGATTGTCCTGCTCTGCTCTGGGCTGGGGCGGCCTCACCTCGAGTGCTGGGGCAGTTTCAGGTGCCACAATATAAAAAAGAAACTCTTAGAGAGCATCCAAAGGAGGGCAGTGAAGGTGATGAAGGGTCTGGAGTGGAAACCTTGTGAGGAGGGACTGAGGTCACTTGGTGTGCTCAGCCTGGAGGAGACTGAGGTCAGACCTCATTGCAGTTACAGCTTCCTCGTGAGGGGAAGAGGAGGGGCAGGCACGGCTCTCTTCTTTGTGGTGACAGTGACAGGACCCAAGGAAATGGCCTGAAGTTGTGACGGGAGGTCTAGGCTGGATATCAGGAAAAGATTCTTCACACAGGGGCTGGTTGGGCACTGAACAGGCTCCCCAGGGCAGTGGTCACAGCACCAGCCTGACAAAGCTCAGGAAGTGTTGGGACAATGCTCTCGTGCACATATGGTTATTCTTGTGGTGTCCTGTGCAGAGCCAGGAATTGGACTTTGATGATCCTTGTGGGTCACTCCCAGCTCAGCATATTCTGTTCTGTGATCAAGCCTTCAGGCACAGTGCAAGATTAACAAGACTGATCCAGCTAAGTATAGCTGTGGTAAGGGAGAGAAAGGTAAAAACAAGAGATGGCCAGCGCAGTACTTTGCTCCATGAGTACTCCACCAGTGGTGATCCTGTTCTTCAGTCTCCTGCTTTTGTGCTTTTTAAGACAAAAAGTGATTTCTTTTAGTTCCTGTTCATGACTAGTGCCTGTTCATGACTTAAACTTGGCAAAGCAGTGATTGATGTGTGGGTTATTAACTGTGCCTGGCAATGAGATACGCATGTTTGGAAGAGAACTGAATGGAGCCACAAGCCTTCAGTGACCCTTTTCATGTGTTACCTCCAAGTGACACAGGTGGAGAATAGTCCCTGCAGTTGTAAACCAGCAGCACACCGTGTGTAGGTTAACAGTGCACTGTAAAAGTTCCACAGCTCATGAAGATACATGCAAAATTAATCCCTGCAGAACAAAACAATTTAAAAAGTACATAATGAAGCAATTACCTAGAGGAGGAAGGAAAGTAATGACAATTTAATTTGGGAAGAATCTTTTCATGTGTTGGGTTTTCAATGAGAGTGTTTTATGAAGGCACAATTAATGTAAAATGAGGCCTGTGAGGCAATTAATGATGACTTCAAAAGTTAGATTTAAGGGATAATTTACATTTTAAAAATGAAGAGCAGCTCTAGTTATGTTTAAGTCTTTTATTTTCCATTTTAAAAGCCTTTTAGATTGTGAATGTGTGTTTTTGTGGGTTACTTACGGTTTCCCATTAAAATATCAGCTTGCTTATGGAAAAAAAAGCTTTCTTACATACAAGTAAATAAATTTACCTGAAAGTATGACAGGCTTGTGTGATGATCAGAATTATTTAGTAAAGATTATCTGACTGCAGTGGAGGTGTGACCTAAATAAAGATTAAAATATTTCATCCAGTGAGTATAGTTTCTAGCTCTGCAGAGGCAGATACCCAACCTACGTACACAGCAATCCAAAAACTTCCAAGGTGGGATCAAAACTCCACTGACAGCAATTAGAAATATGAACATTGATTTCAGTGGTCTTTGTGTCTGACAATTCTCTCTGTCCTTTCTGCAGTCACCTGTCAAGATACCAAAATAAAAATGCAGATTCAGAATGATTATGGTATTGAATAAAAATAGCTTGTTCATAGTTGTCTGTAAAAAGTCAAGCTCATTACTGGTTATCAGTAAACAATTAATGGTAATGACAAAGGTTGACACAATTCACAAGTAGTTTTTACAATAAATTGTTCCCAAAAATATATTTCAAATATATTGGTAACTATTAGTTTGTATCCACAGTAGTAATTAATTTACACTGACTGTGTTTTTTAACTTCAGGGCATCTTTAATGAGTACTTCTAATTTTGTAATTTGCAACCTTCAGAGAAGCTAGAAATTACTTCAGCTGTTTGAGAAATCACTTAATTATTAAAAGGTTTTTGTTTGCAGTCCAAATGAAATGATGGTATCAAACAAGGTCACATCAGCTCTTGGAGAAACTGCACGATCTGTGTAAATTTAATGAATACAGTACATGCTAATAAACTGCTCAATGACTTGTAGGGTTTATTTGTTTATTAGATTAAGGTTCTATAACATAAAAAGAACACTCAGTGATTAAAGAGATAAAAAGAAACTTCTAATGAAGAAGTGTTACATCATTTTATAATGAAATATAAATTAAATATTTGAAAGAGGGATCAGCTTCAGAGTTCTGATTGTTTTGATTAAGTATGCAAATTCAAATACATTTAAATGAAATTGGAAAGGGTTTACTAAAGAATGTAGTGAAAGAGATTTTCCAGATGTGAATGGAATTTGCTTTAAAAAACTTGTAACCGGGTTGGTTTGGGTATTTGAAAGAAAGTGTGAGTGACACACGGCTCTGTGAATGCTGTAACTGATGCCTGGTGGGAGTGAGTGGGGGGTGACAGGGGTATCAGGACTTGGCAGATTGCTCTAAGGAATCACTTGGTGTGTTCCTGCTCCTGTAGCTGTCTCACTTGTGCCATCCCCCTGGACTGCCCCATGCTCGGGTCCTGTACTCCTCCGACAGAGGCGGAGTCGCAGCTGAGCTGTGGTGCCACCACCTGCGTCCTCTCCGTGGTTTTACATTGCTCTCCTGGCTCTCCCAGTGTGGAGAGCCTGTTTTCTGTTTGCTCTGTGGTGCTGCTTTAACCTTGGTGAAGACAAATTCTCACAGATTCAGGGCCACAATTATAACTATGTGCAAATAAACCTTCAGTAAATTAACAGTATGAAGTGCTTAGAGCTTGGACAGATTGTCCACGTAAGCCGTAACAACTGAAGATTTAAAAGGGAGTCTCCCCTCTTCCCCCCCCCCCCCCCCCATCAATAGATTCTCTGTATTCATTTCATGTTCCTGTCATCTCTCCTTTGCTTTGCTTAGTTTAGGTCATAGGGTGAGCTGGGCTTAGTCCTTCAGCTTTGTAAGTGTTAGCCTTGGCACTGTTGCTGTCCCTTTGGACCTTGAATTTTTTATGGAATTTACTACCTTTTTCTAGTGATGAAGGAACAAGGAACCCTTTCAAGAAGAGGAATCCCTCTAAGCTCTTCTTGGGGCTATACCAAATCTATGAACCTCCTCAGGAAATTCAAGAATAAAGAGCCCTTTCTCGGGCCCTCTTGGAAGGGAGCATTGAAAACGCACTGAAGTGGGCTCAGAGCTCTTTGGAAGGGAAACTCCAGTTGCTCTGTTCTTTTCCTGAAACACTGTGTTTGCAAAGGAAACCAGCAGGACCAGAACCTCAAGAAATTCCTCCAAAGCAAAGCAAACCTTTTGCCTTGCTGAGACTCCAGCAATCATGGAAAGAACTCCCAAAGACCCTCACACTTCAAAACTTTCTAAGGCGAAGTCTGAGACCTGTTGGTACAGTTTTGCAGTTGATGCTTTTGCAGCATGAAATTTGAATTGCTCTTTATTGTGTCACAGCGATGAAAGCATATGTTATTTTTTACAACTGCATATATATATATTTAGAGATTTGGCAGGAAATTGAGATTATTGTTGGCAATTTCCACCTCTCACCTACCATAGGTAAAATATCTTCATGTGTAACAGGAAAAGTTGCTGAATTTCCTTTTAACCATAGTTTGGGAAATCAGTCAAATGTCTTCCTTGCAATTTGTAAAAGCAGGTTAGTCATTAAGTATTACTGATTGCAGCCACAGTATGCTCAGAGATATAACATTTTACTTCAAACCATTCCATGTGGTTGAAAAAAGTCTTTGAAGCTCTTTTATCTTTAGACTTCTTGCTAAAGCCATGGGTGATAATTTGGAAAAGCTTCACTGATTTTTAACTTTTGTATGTATTTATAGCCATCACATAAAATAGCCGTGCTGGAAAACTAGAAAGGTGTTATTCAGTGTGGATAAAGCCTGAATAAAGATTGCTAATGACAGCAAAAAATAGCTGCAAAATTCACAGGGGAAATGTGTGAAGCTGAAAGGAACTAACCCCTCAATTGCTATCCCTTCTTGTCTACAGGAATCTTCTTAGATGAAGAAGAGGCCACTGTAAAAGGCTTCTCAACTTCCCTCTGAGTAGAGTCTTTAAGAAAACATATTTCTTAGTATTAAAATACTATTTTTTAAAAAACCCTAAAAATTGTATCTGCCTGAAAGGTATTGGTTCAGAGTAATTAATTAGTCTTTCCTGTGCACTTCTGATGTGAGATTTATACCATCTCAGGGTCTTTCTCTTGAAAAACTGTCCAGCTATCAAATGGCTCTAACACAATGGTTGGAGCACCAGGGATTAAGGTACATGAGTGAGAGAGATGGGGGGAGGTAGGAGTGGTCAGATTCAAAAGGACAGTTGGTCTAGAAAGGAAAGAAACCGCAAGAAATTCCGATATTTAAAATATAATCAGGGAAGAATTCAACAAAAGCCCTGATGCTTTTTGTAGCAGTTATTTGTTGTTTCGTATTCATACATGCAGTTCAGTGTAGTGCTCAATATTCAGTCTATGAATAGCAAAACCCTCCATTCCTTGGCTGGAGATTTTGTATATTTTAGGGAGCTGGGAATCCAGACTTCTATGAGATCCCAGGAGAGCTTCATGTCATTTGAAAGTCCCACTTTAATGCCTGCTACCTGCATTTTTTAGAGTTGTTTTTTTTTACAACTTACCTCTCCTTAAGTGCAATGAAATGTTTGGATAAGAGAGTTTTCTCACTGTGCTGCAGTCTGCAAAGAATACTTGTGGGAGGGAGAGGGACTGTGTCTTATCTCAGATGTGACCAGCTGAGCACGTCAGGATTGTCCTTTCTGCCTTTTTAAAGCGTCACCTCTGCTTCCACTCTGCAAGGTTTCATAGCCTCTATCTAAGGTCGTGCTCCTTGTTGAGTGCTCCTTGTTGAGAGCTAATTTTCCTGGATTTTAGGAGATTTTTGTTTGGAAATAGCAGAATATGGTTTTGAAACTCTTTGATGCAACTCACCAGTTCTGTATTGTTAGCTAATTAATTGATAGTAATTAATTAGTCTTTGAAAATAGAACAAAGACTGACAGTGTCTGGGAGAAAGGAGTGGCCACTCGGACTTGATTAATTGGTGTTTATTCAGGTAGTGGCTAACTATTATTGCAAACTCTCTTGAAGACTTGGTCATCTCAGGATGTTTTTTGAAAACGTCTCACTTCATTATAAAGTCAAATCAGAGTTTACTGATAACTGAATCAGTGCTAAAATTATAGATGACTCTGCTCATCTGAATTTCAGTTGCTAGAAATTTGCTTGGAAATTCAGCTTATTATAGACTGTGAATTTTTTGGCTCAACTTGTTGTCAAGATGGCATTCAGACCTAGCTCTGAAAATCCCACAAAAAATTTGGTGTTCACTTGCTGGCCTGGGCTTGAGGCCATTTCTGGTTAGAATGAGCAGAGGCTGGGCAGAGTACACAGTGCATGTGGTGTGTGAATTGCCTTGTCCTGGGCTAAGTTATGACCATCTCTACATCTTCCTTGTCTTTTATGATACTAATTTAGGCAGTGTACAGTGAGTAACTCTGAAACAATTTGTAGCTGGATGTGCATGCTGTACTGAGAAATGACTTGGACTGAAAGCAGGCATTGTGTGAGCACAGCCTGGTGGTCCTTCACATTTAATCTTTATTAGGAGATGTAGCTGGACCATTTATAATTCAATGTTAGACAAACTATTATTTTTGTTAGATCGTTAAACTGGATTGCCCGCTTAATATGATATTTAGAAAGGACACAAATGTTGTTTCCAGATTATTTATTCTTGTGCCAGATCAATTGCATATTTATTTTTAAATATTTATGATCATCTCAGTTTTGCCCTGATTTTGATAATGGTTATGTTTATTCATTCTTATGGTCTTCCAGGTTCTGGACACAGAGACATGCTGAAGTCCTTTCTGCTTCCTTCTTGACTATACAGCAGGTTCATGGGTTAGCTGCCTTTCCACAGAGCTCTGGAAACCAGGGCTCTATCTCTTCTCCCAGCATATGCTGAATGCAATTAGGCACCAGTTCAGAAAAAGCTTTGTAAACATTCTGAATTCATGCCACATTTTCTGGTCTCAGGAGCTGCCAAATGCCTAAATGCTGTATTCAAGCCAGATGTCTAAATATATAAAATGAATGACTGAACAAAGTGCCTCCTTAGTAGAGCATATGCCTATAGGGTGGGCAGACCTGAGGGGTCTGAGATCAGCTCCAGAACAGGATGTTCTGCCAGCCCAAATCCCTGGCCACCAGGAGGGAGACCAGAATATGATCTCCTGGATGAGTGTACAAGGAGGGAGCACCCTCGCTCTCATTTTTTGCTGTGTTAGTAGGAGATACCAAGCCTCAGGAATCTCTGCTGACAGTATCGTAAGGCAAACTGTGTCACTTCTCAGTGAGTACACCTGCCTCTGGGACACCCAGGTTCTTGTTCAGCAGAATCAAACAGTTTGGGTACATCTGGGCTTTCACCTGAGCAGCATCCACTCAACCATTATGAATGGGCTGCCTTGATCTTGTTAGGAAGCTTACATAATACAAGATACACAGAAAAAGAGCTGCTATGTAAAATAACTCATGTACTTCACTGACTCTTAAGTCTGCCAAAGTGGTTTTCTCTTTTGTTGAAAGCAGAAAGGGAAAATCAGAAATGAAAGCAGTAATTATGATTAATGTTGTGTACTTTAGCTCAGTTGTGGTAGTGGGCAAAACTGAAATCTATTTGAGCAGGTAGAGTAACCTACATTAAAAATTTATTATAAGAGTAGTTTCTGATGAAATTGTTCATACAACATTTTCATTAGGCAGTCTGTCTTTGTCTTTCCTTCTTGAAAGAAATAGGCCTGATCCCTTCTCAACTATGTTTAAAGCGAAGCATAAGATGCATTTATATTCCCCAGCTTCCTAGAACCTGAAACTTCAGTGGTCTTAAAAAGCTGGTTGGCTTGGTTTCCCTGTTATGATAAGCTGCCTAGTTTGAGGTTCTGGGTAGTGCATGTAAGGACTGGTATGGACTGTGCAGGACCTCAGAGAAAAGCCCTGCAAGCCGTTAAAACTTGAACCAGGCGTTACTGTTTCGAATGGCTGTAAATGATTTTACTGATAATCTTGAGAAAAGCTGAATTGATCCAGGAAGTTTGCGATGAGAGACTGCTGGTAATGTAGAAACTCTGTAGTAAGGTTAAGTAGCAATAATAATTCGTGGTAGGGCAAGGTAATAACTCTCCTCTCACAACCTCTGTGTAGGGCAACAAGCCTTGAGTGGTTATTCTTTGTAACAATGGCACGCATAGCAATAAAACAATTCCAGTGTATTTGCTGGAGGCCAGCAGTGGTGTGGGGAGCTGTCACTAGCAGAATGTCCTTTTATTTTTCCCTGCTAGGTGTGGCAGTGTGGAGGAAGCGTTGAGGTTCTGCCTTGCTCCAGGATTGCCCACATTGAGAGAGCACATAAACCATACACAGAGGATCTGACTGCTCACGTCCGGAGAAACGCACTGAGGGTGGCAGAAGTGTGGATGGATGAGTTTAAGAGCCATGTCTACATGGCCTGGAACATACCCCAGGAGGTGAGTGTCAGAGACCAGAGCTTGCAAGCTTTGGCTTTAGATCCTTTTGGGTTTGGTTCCTGCCCTGAATTTTGATTTTTCTGGTAAGATTTTATTTGCATGTGTGTATTTATTTATGTCTCACATGTAGGCATAAGACATGCCTATACCTACACAATTGCATATAGACATATATATGTAGCTTTGTCTTATTCTAGAGTAATTCCTTTGTCTTTAGGTTCCTTAAAAATTAGTTTCTTGTCAAGTTCATAATCTTCACAGATGACTCTTCATGGGTATTTTAAACTTGTAGCTGCAGAAATGTGGGGGAAGAATCCCCATCAAATCTACATTGCACGTCTTGTTTTGGATTTGAGTCTCCCATTTACCATCACAGAGCGCTGTAATTCCACAGGATTTGTGAGGAGAGATCTGCCAGGGGGTGTTGACAGCCATTGAGGCAGGTGTGGGGTGTCTGATAAGTGTTTCACATCAGAGTGAGGGGGGCTGGTGGGTGTCATGGCATATTGCAGAATCTCGCTGCAACTCCCCACTGGACTGCTTGTCCTGATTTCTTTTCCATGGATGAGCATTGCTTGGTCCATTGTATTTAAGAGATAATGTCAGATGGCCAACCTCAGAGTTCAGTTTGATTTCAGCTGTTCTTCGTTTCTGTAGTCAGTGGTATTTCATCTATGAACAGCTATGAGCTAAAGGGCTCAGAGCAAGGGGACTGTACTTATTCCGAATCTGTGTGAATAGATTGTTTCCACCTAGAAGCTGGAAAGCATGGCTCTAGTTGAATTTGGAGTTTAACTCAGAGTACAGCTCTCATCATTACAGCAAAAGCAAACAGTCTAGACTTAAATTAAAGGGCAATTTATTTTTTCTTTAAGAAAATCTCTCTGATTTGACAACTGTTCAGAGAAACTGGTTTTGCTGCAATTTCTGTTTCAAGAAATAAAATGCTATACTTCTCCTTCAGTCTAATAAGAAGAAAAGGTTGGAAACAAAAAACCAGCTAAATATATGAATGCTGATGTTGGTTCAGCTGCTCTCAATAGCTTCTTGCGTCTCTCGTGATTAAAAGTAGATAATTTTGGCAAAGTGAGGAAGTCATTGTCCTATTTTTAGGTTGCAACGTTAGCCACATAATTTGCCATGACCATGAAAAAAAAATCCTCTATAACCTTTTTTGGAAGTCCCACGTTCAGCAAATCCATGCAGCCCTCTAAGTGCCCATGTTTTGAGAAGTTGCACGGCAGTCAATACAAGAATGAAGACATTTCTGCACTGGATAGGGTTACTCATTTTATGGCAAAGCAATTCCAAATGGATTTTATTTGTTATTAGCCTGGTAGATTTAAATTTCAGTTTCTATTTCTATATTGTTATTTTCTTGGAGATTGGTTGATCTTCATTGGTTGATCCAAGTTTTAGTTTTTTGACTTGCAAACATAACATTAACACGAAACTTAGAAATTCCTCTTGCTAACTAGGATGTACAGCACTGTACACCGATTTGCATCATATTCATCCAGATGTGATGGTGGTTGTGCTTAATCTTGTGCAAATTTGAGATCTGAAAGCAATTTGAAATCAAATTCATAAAGAATGCAAAGATAAATTACAACTGGAAAACTACAGGAGTAATTCTCTGTCTGGAAGCTAATGAATACTGGTAATGGACTGTGCAGGTAATAGAAATGTATTCAGTTATAATAGTCAGGACTTTCCACGAAATATGTTATTCCAAAATGTTAAAACACTGGACCTGATTTTTTCCATGGAAGGATTCCCAGATCTCTGAGAAGTCCGATGTTTCCAAAGGTTTTGTTCTTTGGGAGCTAACAATAGTAACAATAAAAAGAAGTCAGACTCATTTGGCAGTGTGCTGTGACTGCCCTCTCGGGATCTCTGTGGGCTTTTCTCTGAAGTACCGAGGGCTTCAGATGGAGACCTCTGCTGCCATGGTGATTTCTGCATCGTTGACACTTAGATGAATAGATACAGAAAAGTACTTGAAACCCAAAGGAAAGATTCTTCAAACCCCAGAATCAAGATCTGTGCTTTCCATGTGTTCTGCCTATGCTTCTGGTTTTGTTTGTTTGTTGGGGTTTTTTTTCCTCCCCATCATATTCTCGGCTTTAGGGAACACACTCACTTATTGGTGGTGATAAAGCCAGTGTGCTACATGTGAGCTATTTTTCTTCTCCAGCTGCATGAAAGGATGTGATTACTGAGGCCCTTGATGCTTTTTCTTATACAGTAAACTGTGAGGAAACAAGCATTGGTGCCTGCAGGGTTGCATGAGATGGGATTTGGGAGGCAGTGGACCAATTTAGCACTTGATCCCAGGAAGCCTTGTTAATGCTGGAAGTCGAATGTCTGTGTGCTGGCACCCTCCTTTTCCTTCACACAAGTGGCAGATACACTGGCAAGTGCAGCCAGAGTGGTGCATGAGCAGGATTTGTTCACGAGATCCATTGATTGTCTTTCAGCACCCTACAGCCTCTTTATTTAGTCACTTGCTGCAAAATTCAGAAAAAAATTGCCACTTAAGGAGTAGTTCCATATAAAGTTTTATGAATTATGTAGGGCTTGAGATGGGGAATCACCATTTTTAAGATTGTTGAGTTATGTCTGGTCTGTGTATGCCAGATCTCAGTTTCCTACTTTTTAGCACACTTTGCTAATGTTGATGTCAGTTTTACTTTAGTTAGAAAATGCTTCCATAATAAAATATACTTGTTCCAGATTAGCATTAATTCAGTGCTTTGGGATGCAGTGGTTGCTTCAGCAGCTCAGAAAATTAGATACTTGTACAGATACATTTTCATTGTGTAACTAAGAAAATTCAGTGCTTTCAATGTTATTTTTAAATCCTGTCTTGTGGTTGACAAAAATCTTTGGGGTGTTTATGACCCGGTAAAGACTGTTGTTTAAGAAGATAGATTATAAGATTTCCCTATGAAAATGTATTTACCTTGTGTTTTGCTCTGAGGCAGGAGTGGTATAGCACAGTGTAGAGCAGAATGTCTCATTTTACTTCCTGTCATAGAGCAGCCATGGATTTGCACTTAGATCCCGCTCTAAAAATTTGTGCTGCGTGATTTTAATGTGATAAATTATTGATTTTTATATACAGGGCCTTTATGAAAGTCATGCTTTGTGATCTGCGCTTACGAAAAGTAGAAACTAGGTCAGCCAGAAATGTAAAGGGGGATGAAAATTACAGGAGAGAATTTTCTGCAATTGCTTTTAACAAAAATAACAACTTCTCTTTTTACATTACAAAAGAACTTTAATAAGTGCTATTTTAGCGAGGTGAGCAGAGCTTCTGCTCTTTGCAGTGAAGCAGTAACCCAGATTTCAGAAATGGCCAGGAAGTGTCATACACTAATGATTAGGCCACAGTGGGACACCAGCAATGCCCATGTTTCTAGGGCGGCTTGCTACTTCCTGCCATTTCCTTTTGGACTTGGAAAGTGCCAGGAAATTAGAGAACAACAGTAATATTCATTGGAAACTGGATCTAAACCCCACTGAAGCCAACAGGAGTGGTCCCATTCACCAAAGCAGACTGTGAAAGGGTTACCTTTACCTGCCATGGTGACCTGTATCATATTTAGCAGAGACACTTCTGGGGTGTGTGTGGGTAATAGACTCACTTCACAACCAAAGCCTGGTCATTGTCATAGGTCAAAACCATGTTTGACTCTTGTGGGATGGTGCTTTGCATGGCCAGGGGTTGGGCTCGATGATCCTGATGGGCCCCTTCCAACTCAGTTGATTCTGTGATTCCGCAGTGAGGGAGATTCTGGGTGTTTAGTTTGCACAGAAGTGGATCACTGATGTCTCATCTGCTTTTTCTGCCCTTTGTTTCATGTGCAGGACTCTGGAATTGATATTGGTGATATTTCAGAGAGGAAGGCCTTGAGGAAAAAGCTCCAGTGCAAGACCTTTAGGTGGTATCTTGTCAGCGTGTATCCTGAAATGAGAATGTATTCAGATACCGTCGCCTATGGGGTGGTAAGGATCTTGTTCACATTTCCCATTCTAAAAACGTGGGGGAGAAAGGTGTAACAGTGGAAGTAATTCATGAAGACAATGCCTGGCTCAAAGTAAAAGAATCAGATCAACTTGAAGTCACTAGTTAAATAATTTGTTGGACTGGTTAGTTGACAGAGACAGCTGCTCTGCTGTCATTTGTGCTGAGGTATTCTGAATGTTACCTTCCTCCCTGATTTTTTGTTGTTTGTTTGCTTCATGGCTTGCATTCCACACAGAAATACTCTAGGGGTGATTTTGCAGACACACTGGAGCTGACAGGTTTGCAGCAGCAGGTGAATTCCCAAATAGGCTCAGTATTTCAACTGCAACCTTCTTAAGATTGTAGCCAGAGCTTAATTTAGGATCATGGAGTCATTTAGGATGGAAAGACTTTTAATATCATCAAATCCAGCTGTTAAAAGGCTGATACTTTCCCTTATTAAAGTTCTAGCCATTGAAGGGCAATCCTGCTTCACCCTAGAACGGATATCACAGTAGACATCTGCTACAAGAAGATGTCAAAGACTAACATGCCAAGCTAGCCAAATCTCACATAGCTAAGCCACGTGTAAAGCACCACTAGAGAGGTTCAAGAATTACGTTGCATCCAACAGGAACTGCAGCTAAATCCATGCATTTGGGGATCATTATTACTTGTGTAACAGTAGTGCTCCTGTCCGTGTTGAAATCACGCTTGAGTTGCACTGTGCTAATTAAGGCAGAAGCAATTCTTGCCCCTCAGAAACTGGCAGGGCCCCAAACAGAGAGGGCAGGTGTGCATGGCATGGAAGATGAGCAGAATAAATGAGCACAGGCCCATAATAAGGTAAGACCTAGGATGGCCTTTTCACATTCTCTTCCACTGTCATTTTCACAAAAATTGATGCCTGTGAATTAAATTTTTCTTTTTGTATGACATTCCCAAACAGGAAATGTGACTAATTAAGAGGGGGTCATACAAGTGAAAGGTTTGTCTTCAGACATTCCTCCTCAGAAAGAAAACTGAGCTGTGCAGTTGGCCAGCATGGCTCTGGAAGAGCCCTTGAGGGTGCCGTAGAGCAGCTGGGGTGTTTTGGCAAATGAAGGGATTGCACATCCTGCAAAAGTCCATGACCCCTGTGATGATCAATTAAAATAATCATGCTGGCTTTTCATACAATCAAACAAGAGAAGAAAAGCACTTCCAGCAAAGGTTTAGGTCGTTGCTAAAAGCTTGAGATAATGGTTACCTTCCAAATTAGTTCAGAACAATGCCAAAATCACACCTGTGTGCAAGGAGCCTCTGCCATAGACCATGGAATTGCTCTCAGTGAGGCCATGATCTAATGAAGCGTGGAGTTTCCTGAGGAGAAGGAGGCATAGCAGCTAACTAGTGCATGGTTCTGCTTGTAGGTGGCTCTGGCTAAAGAAGTCTTTTCAGGTAGAAATGATACAATATAAATAAAGGAAGGGCAGTGAAAGAGCTAAGGCACTCATCTCAGGATCAACTTCACATCATGCAAGTCAAAACGAAAATCAGCAACAGGCTCCCTGTCATTTTATACTGTGCTGAGAGATTTTCATCAACCAAAACGAGTAAGAAGGGTTTTTTACAGAAATACTGAACACACTGGTCAGCCTGGAGAAGAGAAGGCTTCAGGGAGACCTTAGACCAACCTTCCAGTATCTGAAGAGGGCTAAAGAGAGCTGGAGAGGGACTTTTCACAAGGAGATAAAGTGATAGGACAAGAGGGAATGGCTTTAAAGTGAAAGAGGGCAAAGTGAAAGATAATCTGTCTTCATTAGATACTAAGAAGAAATTCTTTACCGTAAGGGTGATGAGGCGCTGGTAGAGGTTGCCCAGAGAGATTATGGACTCTTTGTCCCTGGAGGTGTTCGAGACCAGGCTGGATGGGTCTTTGGATAACCTGGACTAGTGGAAGGTGTTGCTGCCCACAGCAGGGGGTTGGAACGAGATAATCTTTAATGTGTCTTCCAACCCAAGCCGTTCTGTGATTCAGATACTGCCCAGCAATGCACATGATTATCATCAGCTGACAGAGATGTGAGGAGCAGGCCTCGTTTGTACCATCACAAAGGAAGCAGTGGACAACAATGACAACAGATAAAGAGGGAGTGTTTTGTGAAATACACAGCTCGCCGTTTCATGGAATGCTGTTGAATGACACAAGACTAAGTGCCTCTATCCTTGTAGTAAAAGAATCACTTGGATGTCTCATCTTTTGTGTCTGCTCTCGTTTGCTTGCACATCTTAGAGTGGAGAGAGGTGTGATATTTCAAAGCCAAGTCAGCTGCTTTCTGAGTCTCTAAATGCTTCCATTCATCAACTGGATTCATTTTTTCATAGAAAATAGAAATACTGCTCCTATGGCATTATCATCAATTTTAAAAAATACCGAGTAATTGAAAAAGTTATCTGAATGGGGGTGAAGGTTAGGATTTAGGCACTGGCAGAGTCACCCCACATATTTATTTCCTGAATCCTAAATTTCCTTCTGTTCTGTGAGAGTTATGGAAATAGTTGCATCATTCAGGTCTAGTTTATGCTGTGGCATATAGATAGGGTTGGGGTTGGTGGCAGAGTAAATATTTGGGAAGGAAATTTCTTTCTGAATTGTGCAGTACACTCCTAGTTAGAAGAAAGCAAGGTCACTGGGCCAAAAGCTGTTGTATGCAGTGTAATGGCTGGCTCCCTGATGGCAACTTGATGTTTGAGGTAATTTTGCAAATTCAAAATTTTGGCAGTCCAGCTTATATTCTGTATTCTGTAAGGCTCTAAGTTTGAAAGGGAGCAAATGACAGTATTGACTAACTATTTCTGGGTTTCAGCACAGGGATTGTCTGTTATATTTTGGATTGTTCTTAAGATTAAGTCTTGGTAGGCTAAAATTGCATTACCCAGGTTAATTGTTGATTGCCACAAAGCCACTAGATTTTGGAAAGAGAGAGTTCCTGAGAATCTGGGCCTCAGATTTTGAAATAGCATTACTAGCTAACAGGTCGGTGGCTGTTTTGTTTCTGGTTTTTTTCTTCCTTTATTAAGGGGATTGTTGTGGGAAAGTTTATAACATTAGCACTAGGACAAGCACTAGGATTGGAGTTCATGGAAGAGGTTTTGAAAACACAAAGGTAGTGATGGACCCAGCATGAATTAATAAGGCTGATATTTATCATTGGTTTGCATAGAGAGTGGTGCTTAGACATGCGATTGTGATTAGAGTCATGGCTATGGTTACATTATGAATAAGAAATAGAAAGCTTTGAGAGAGAAGATTTTGTTTAATTCTCAAGGATTTCATTCTTGAGAGTAATGCCAGTATTGATACCTAATGCATATTTTCTCTTTAATGTTGAGATTTGTCCTGTCCATTACTGGATTTAGAGTTAGGTTCAGAGTTGGAAGTCTTGTAGAGATGAGTTGATGGTTTTGATTTTATTCACGGCCTGTCTTCAGTCTCTGGCTTGTCCACTCTTCTTATGTGCTAGTGCAGTTCTAGGCTTCCTTTCTAAGGATATGAATTTGTTTTCCTCAACAGAGGCCCCTGGGCACAGCTAACAGACCTGCCCAGTTAATCACAGATGGTTGCAAACCACATCTCCACTCCTTCCATCAGACTCTTGTCCCTTGTTCTCTGAGCCAGTCTTACATCACTGAACACCTTTACACATGTCCATGGGTATGCAGTCCACATCTTTGTCCTCACGCTCTGAACCGACCTCCCAGCTATCTGTGCTCATTAATTTAGCACTTCACTTTCAGAAAACTCTGTCTCAGCACTGCCCAGGCTTTTCACAGGGCTTTTGTGCTGACCAGGGCCAGGTATTTGCAGTCTGCTCATTGCTGTGTGTGGTTAGCCCAGAATAATCAGAGGAGCTGGTGCATAACAATTGCCCTGAAGTCTCCAGGTGTCAGCTGAAAAGCTGTTTAATACCTCATCTATCTTGCTCAGCAGGATACATTCAAGTTCTGTATATAGTGTGCACCAGGGACTAAATATTTTTAAAACATATATCAAAAAATTATTGCTATCTCTGAAGGCTTTTTGAAATACACTGTGCCTAAAACTTTGTGCAACATTATTGAAATCAGTGGTGCTAGGTTATCTGCAAGGAAGAATTTAGTCCAGATGCTTTCTCTTCAAAATATTCACTGCAGCATATTTTAATTTTGCATATTTCCTTCCTCAACTACATATTATTTATTTTTTCAAAGAAAAGAAAGTAATCACACCATCTTTTTCTCATGTAAAACTTGCTTGATTTCTTTTTCTTTCTGTTTATTTTAGCTGCAGAATTCCCTGAAAAGTGATTTGTGCCTTGACCAAGGGCCAGACACAGAGAATATCCCAATCATGTATATCTGCCATGGAATGACACCACAGGTTAGTTTGTCTAATGATCTCTGATTTTGCTGCTGCCTTTAGCAGATTGTGTAGGAGGAACCATCTTGTACCTGTCATTGTTTCTTGCAACAATCCCTCGGTAAGATGTTTAGTAGCTCTTTTATAGAGAGACAGAACATAATTTCTGCTGTAAATTGAGAAGTACTGGTATACTAATGCTTTGACAAGGAAGTTGATTTATTCATTCTGAAAGAATTTAAGGAATATGAGAGTCAGCACTGACCCAGATTTGCTGATAAAAGCTTTCATTTCTGATCCTTAACTGTGCATGTCATATGAATGAAGCAATGCATTTTCAAACATTTTGCATACACACATAGGTATACTTACAGTTTATTTATGCATTATCTGAAGCAATGTGGTTTTTTACTTTATAGATTTACTGTGTCATTTCCACAGATCTGAAATGTACAGCCACCTTCTTCACACCATACAGCTGTGGCAAATTCCAAACCCTGTTCTTGTGAAAACCCCTCCTCTAAATCTCCTTTTTTTCTTTCTCTGCTGTTGTCCTATTACTCCAGTATGTGCCAAAGACTCAAATTACCAAAACCTTTCCATTTTCTTACATAACAGCTGGATTTGCTAACTTGGCAGACAAGAGGGTTAAGACATGTGTCTCCCCAACTAAGTGCATGGGCTTAAGTGAAAGGGTTTGGAGGCAAATCTTGACAGGAAAAATAATGTTGTGTGGCCTAGAACATGCTTGTCAAAGACAGATGTGCAGATTATTTAACCTTAAAAGTAACATATGCAAAAATGACATAAAGGAAATGGATATACTTGTGGGAGTGATTGGAGAAACTGAAAAATCCCTCCAGTTTGAATGATTTTTTTACTGGCTACCTTTTATATTTGCTTTCTTGAAAGGACACTAATAATGCTCCACCCTATGGAGTTATGGAATGTGGTTTTACCCACGAATTGTGAGTTACCTGATTTGACTATACAGCAAATGAATCCTCATAGTATCTCAGAAATAAACACAGAGCGGCAGGGTGCTCTTGTCCCCTGTGCCTGTACCTCATAGTGAGCAGGAAACCTGAGTTTGCTGAGATGCAGATACGATTCTCTACTTTCCCTGCCAAGTTGCACGTGCTGCACCTCTGTTCTGCACTGCCTTCCTTCGCTGAGGACCTTTAATACTGATCACTAGTGGCATCGTGCTTGAGTAAATTATGAATGGTGAAGCCAGAAACATCTGAAAATCCCATCCATCAGACTCACTCACTGCATGGGCTGTGCCTTGTTTGTCACATAATGATGTGGGAACCACTGGTTGCCTGCAGGAGGTTTGCAAGACCGTCCTCAGTGTTTGTGAAGGAACTGTGCAATTCACCCCTGAGCCAGAGCCATTATTCCTCGTCCTCTGGGAGGGCACCATGACTCTCGTGGCACATCATCTGTGAGAACAACACACTGCAGGCAGGCCTGTAAATTCCAATTAGAAACTTTAATTATAGTTGAGAGACAAACAACAGTAACGAAAGTCACTTCAATTAGCTCAGTTCGTTATTCGCCGGATAAAAAACTACCTTTGAATGTCAGCTCAAGTTCTGTACAAATGAGATAGCAGCAAGTAAATGACAGAGGGGAAGGAGGCAAGGGAAACTTTTCTTGAAAAGACTCTGCTCCTTCATAATTGAAATGTTGTGTCTCCTCCCCATTACTGTGTATTTCATTTTGTAACTAATGTTAAAAACAGCATCCAAAGAGGCCCAAGTTTGGGTAAGATCCCAGTAATGCCTGAGAACTTTTTCAAAAGAGAATTAGACTTTCCCTGTGTTAGGGATTATGGTATTGAGAGGGAAAGAACTAACAAACATCACTCAGCATTCTTCTATGAGATTTCCACTGCCCATGTTGCATCTCTGCAGCCCAGCCTTCTACTTTTTCTCTTGCATTTTGGAAATATTTGTATAAATATTCCTTTTAATCTTAGTGATCTTGCCAGTAGCCGCAAAAGATACTGGTAAGATGTTAATTTTGTTCTAGTAGTGGTGAAATGCTATATAAAGGGGGATGTTTTGCCCACCTGGCAATCCTTACCAAAACAGATTAGTGCCCTGATTCAGGACTGCCTGATTGAGTGTTTGGGTGATGCTGTTCTTTGCTCAGATGCAAAGTTTTTCTGTTGTGGCTATTCCATGTACAGTTTTATTGCTACCACCACTTGGCACACTTGCATCTAGATGTGCAATAATACATCTGACTGCCAGGAACCACTCCCTCACAGGCAGTTAAGTTGCTGTTCTTAGTTACTACTACAGCCCCTCTTCTAAACTGGATAACTTCTTTTTTTTTCCCCAATTGCTTTTAGATGTTTTTGAATTTTCATCTTTTTGCATGAGAAGTGGCTTAGATAAGGTGTTTGACGTCAAAAAATAGTTTTAGAATCATAGGTACAGCTACTGTTTCCTTTTAAAATGCTTTGTATAGGAAAGAAATCACTGAAGTCAATAGAAAGGGATCTGCATACCTGACATTAAAATTCCATGCTCAATTTTTTGTAGACTGTATCAAAAACATAATGTGTAGCTTTGTAATTAAAAACAGTAGAAAATGGCAAGGAAATATCCCAAAATATTGCAATGAAATGATAAAAAGTAGTTTTCCCTGTGGTGTTTCAGTTTCGTTTTAAATAGAATCAGGATTAGTGATGGTAAGACTTCTGTGATTCCAAACCTTTCAGCAATCCACGCTGTGTCTGCTGTAACTAACATTGGCATATTCACAGTTCATTCCTGCAAGTATCTTGGAGTGCTTTATAACTGTGTTTATTTCATACTTCCATTCTACAAACAGAGAAACTGATGCAAATCTTATGTGTGGTTAAATGCTAAGATGGAATGGAAAATCAAAATATGATCTGTCCATTTCTGTAGTCTTCTGGTACTACTAATGTGAAAGAATTCCTCACAGCAGGGTATTTGGCTTGGCCTGAAGAGAGAGAAGGCACTTGAAAAACTAGAATCTGTGATTAGGTGTGTTTCCTACCCTCCCTCCATCTTCAGAGGGTGCCTTCCAGGGCAGCTGTATTTTGTCCTGGTCCCCAGGAGACTGGACACTTCAGGAGTTAGGATACCATTCACTGAACAGAGCCCCTTGAATGTTTGACCAGTGGAAAAACCAAACTGGGTGATGATCCTGCAATGCATTCCCCTGAACTTAAGGGAAGAATTGGTATTCCTTTACCTCTAGTAAGAATGAATTCATTACAAAATGCTGCCCGGGTAATTTGAGATTCTGTTGAGAGCTTCCTTGTCTAAGTGGTAGCATCTGAACACCATGGCTGCCTAAGTAGCTCATCCTCCCCTGATTCTGTTGCTGAAGGGTATTGCTCCCTGAGCATCACATCTTTCCATTCCTGCCTTTAGCCACTGTGCCCAAACCAGCACTGTCATTACTGCTCCATCTGTACAGCAACACACAGAGTGTTGGCATAACTCCTCAGACTCGTCAGCAGGGACACCCCCATCACACCTGAGCATCTGCTGCTCTTCTCCAGCCACCACGGGTACCAGGCAGCTGTTAGATGTGCTCAAACCAAGGCCATCAGGTGGTTTTGGTGCCTTTGGTGTGCTGCTGGTCACTGTTTGTAAAGGGCTTTTAGTGTCACATCAAGCCTCTCCTGCTGTGCAGCTGCTTAGCACAGCTGAACAAAACTGGCTTCTGCAACCATTGAAACAGCCAACATGGTAAATGCAACACAGTAAAATAGTTAACTACAGGAGTTAAAGCAGGCTCCTACTACACTGTTTGGTGGTGGTAAAAATCGTGTTGCTTTAATCACATGAGATCAGCTTAGAGGCAAAGCACAACAGCTCCCCATCAGACTGATGATAAAGGGAATCAGAAAACTGGGAGATGAGGTGGCTTGGCAGTGAGAGGAGATAAATGTGAAGGCAGAAGAATAGTACTGGCAAAACAATACATAAAACATAAAGTTCATGTGAGGCTCTGGGGGTTTTGCTGAGGTTATTTTAAGTGTTTCCTGTAGAAAAGGATAAAAGTAGTGTTCTAATTCCTGAACTCGTTGAAGTAAAGTAACAACTCAATCATATGCTTAGGCCTTAAAAGATCTATTTCCAGCTGTGCCCCTGTTTTGCATGAAAAAAATGGTTGTTGTAGTTGCAGTAAGTACATGCCCCAGGCCTGACTGCATTCCCTTCCTAATTCTGGGATCTGCCTGAGCCTGGATGTTTGTTGTTGTTTAAGACTGCTGTTTAACCAGGCCTGTAATCTTGAAGGCAGGCAGATGACAGCATGCCACTTGCATTAAAACTGCTCCTGAGTGATAGTTTAGAAGATTCTTTTATGAGAATGAAATACCACATTATTAGAGACTTTATTATATAATAAATAAGTGCCGTCAATCAATGAAGTGATATTTTAAGTACAGATTTACCTTGAAAATTGCTTGTGACTGAGGGGATAATGGGCAGTTCTGTTCCCTTGTTTAATAGCTTCTGGCTCATATAATTCTCAATTTATAAGCAGTTAAACCCCAAAGCTCATCCAGTGATGTGAAAGTCAATAGAAACCAGTTAGATTTGGAGGAATTCAAGTTGAGGACCAGGGTCAGAAGACTAAATGGGGAGAATCACTAGAAAAGAAATGCAAGTGAGAAGGGACACCCATTTATATCATTTCATATTCTTGCAAGAGATTGCAGAACTGACACAGGTGACTACAGCCCTGCCTGGTATGAATTATTGCATCTCCACTGGAGGCGGTGGAAGGGAGTCCTGCCAACACATAAAGCTGTGCCAGTTCACACTGTACAAGAGTCTGACCTGAAAGCATAATCTTGTATTCCAAGCACAGTGTCTGAAGTACTGGGAGCAGTTGCAAAAACTCCCAGAAACTTGTAAACTTCTAAAAACTCTTTGTATGGTTCATGAATGCTTCTTTTAAAATGTTTACCATATATATTTTTATGAAAGCTATATTTTCTTCAATCAAATCTCTTAACACGGTGATTGTTCATACACAGATAATTTTCATACATTTCAGAAAAGGGCTTCTGTTATTTAGAAGTTTGTTAAGTGTGTGTGTAGAACACAAAAGCATTGCAAACTGAGACTGTGCAAGAAAACAGTTTAATAGAAGGCCTTGCATGCAACAGCTGCTGATTGTCAGGGAATAAGGAAGAACACAACAAAACCTTCGGATGGATCAGCGACTGGCCCTTCAGAGTTGAAAAATCACTGCCCTGAAGGTGAGGTGCCTACAATAAAAACATTTCAGGCAGCCTTTTTTAGGCAGTAAAGGGAGCACAGCAGCTGTTCACCAGCTCTCAGTTATATGAAAACTCGGGGTTGGTGTTCACGTTTGTCTTGGAGGCCAGTGTCAGACACATTAGGCACCTGTGTACGAGGCAGCCTGATCTGACAGCACCATTTCTGTCTAACATGTTGGGCTGAACTTGGCAATTACCTGCTTGAGGATGATCATTTCGTGGGTGCAGACACACAGAGAGCTGTACAGACCCTGAGCTCCAGTTGCATCTTGGCCCAGGTGCTTTGCAGTCTCGCTGTGGGTACAGCGAGTGGTCACTCCTCTCTTTGTCCAGCCAAAGTCTGGCATTATTCCTGTGCAGAGAGGCAGCCTGGCTGGCCAGTCTGATTCCCAGGCTCTGTGCTCTTCTTCTTCCAGGGGCTGCATCTGACAGCACTGCCAGCTCATTGCTTTTCTTTGCCTTTTTCATGAAGTCTTGTGGAATGATCTAAGCACTGGGCCAAACACTAACTTCTATGTACATGCATGATTTCTGGGAGCAAGGATATTTTTCCACAATAAATAGCTGGTTTTTGTTTGGTTTTTTCCCCCCCAAATTAGGTTCCTCAGTTCAGCAGAGGCCCAAGTAATAGAAGATAATTTAGGGAGTCAGTGAAACTGCCTGGCAAGCATGGTTATAAGCATTAATAAATTATATTTTTTATTTTAAATATATTCTGTAAATTGCTATGGCAATTAATGTCTTATATAAGACATTCCTGCTGAGTAGTTTATTAAGGCTATTTATATTTCTACTAATTTTTTTCAGTGCATAAATCCTGATTTTGATCATAGTAAAGTTAATAGGAATTGTGACCTTGTTTGCAGGGGAAGCAAAATCTGATGTTAGTTTTTTGCAATCCTTTTCAAAGTCGAGTTTTTCTATGTATACCTGAGAAGCTGAATCCAGCAACACTTTTTCAAAGCTGCAGCCTCCTTAGAATATATGACAGGTACATCAGGGAGCTACAGAGATGTTTCAAAGGCATCCAAAACCAAGCAGTCCTTCTTGGCCTAGCACAGGCAGTGCAATGCTTTCTTCTTGGGGCTGTTTCGTGGATGAAAACATTTCACATTGTATATTATTTTCTGTTTTTTAATCTTTTTCCTTAAGTTTGATTCTGGACAAATTCTCATTATTTCCTTCAGTGCAGAGTTTCAGAGGGGGAATCTGTTAATCTGATTTCTGGTTTTGGAGCAGTTTTATACTGAGCCATTTGCCATGAGTGAATTATTTCTGTACTTGGTGTGGCAGCATTAGGTTTGCAGTTGGATTCAATCTTAAAAGTCTGTTCCAACCTAAATAGAGAGTTTTTCATTGCAGGTGAAGATCAGTGGTGTTGAATTTTTAGCTTGTGAGTGTGGATCTGATGGGTCTGAGGGATTTGCACACTCTGTTTTGTGACTGAACATGGGTCTTTATAATAATAGGACAGAGACCAACCTGTCTCTTCATTTTATGAAAGTGTCAGACGTAATGAATGCCATTCTCTGTTCAGAGGGTAAAAGGCACTGGAATTCAAAAGAATAAGCACAAGAGGTCCTTCTTCAGGTTTCAGACCTGGAATAGGTCTTTTGTATGTTACACTTCACTGGCTGAAAACAAAAGCAGAGGAAAAAAGCTGTAGAACTGCATTATTCTGGATCAGAGGGAATATCTTTTACATCCCTCAATTTGGAAATAATGGAATGGATATTTCTGCTTATTTATTTTTGTGTTTGGAGCCATGTAGTGTGAAAACATTGCGAGTGCCTGGGAGAATTGAGAGAACTGATCACTTGGAATTGAAACTCCAACCATGGTGAAATGAGAGAATTGAAAAATAATCTTTTTTTTCCTAAGAGTAACATTGATTTTCTCATTTCGAAGTGTATAGGATTTTTGTAGTTTTGGAGAAATGGTTTTGTTTTGAAGAAATTTTATCTTTGTTTCAGTAGAATGGTCTAGAATGAAAAAAACCCCCAACTTTAAAATGTCTTATATGCTTCTGAAATCTGTATTCTTCCCTAGAATCACTGCTGAAGGTGAGCATGAATAATGAAAAAGGAAAATACTACTGTAAGATGAAATTAGTGATCTGGCTAAAGCACTGATCTTGACATTCAGGTTCCAGGACCTGAGCTGAAGTTAAAAAGCAAGAATTCAAAAAGTAGTTCAATCCTTTAAAGTGCTGTGAGGAAGAATATTAAGAACTTTAATTACTTCAAAACTTGGAGCCAAGAATGCTCTAAGAAAAAAAAAAGCCAAGCATTTTTACTGATTGAGAAATAACTGCTCCTTTAAGCAGGAAGATGCAGCAGGAGAGTGAAAGATGACTTGGCCAGTGCCACAGAAGATACATGTTTGAAAAAGCAAATAAAACCCCTAACCACAAAATATAACAGGAATAAAAGCAGTTGTCTGTAATATGCTGTATCTGTTCACTCATCCATTCTTCTAAATAAAAGGGAAATGCTCATCTTGGAGAATGGATAAGAGCTCTTTTATGAGAGCAGAACTATTTAATATTTTACAGTACAGGTACTGGTGCAATTTTCCATATATTAGATGTGCTGAAAAGATAGAGAAGCGTAAGTTAACCTTTAATGGGAGGAAAGATTGCAAATGCTAATCAGAAGCAATGTCAGAAGGGTACTCAGAAAATGCTATCAAAGACATTCAGTTCCTCAGCTTTTGCCTGGTAAAGCAGGATTTCCATAGAGATAATAGAAACCTCACCTGGCAAAAAAACTGATGTCATTTACCTAGACTTGATAAACTCTGCTTTCATCACATTACTGCAGAAAAGAATAATGCATCGTGTCAGCAAAGAATAGTAGTAAGGGAGCTTGTGGAGTGCTCAGAGCAGCACCCCGAGGCCACAGAGGATGCTCCTGAGGAGAGACAGTGGGATTAATCAATTAAGCAATTAACACCTCTGTTCCCCTCTGTTGGACCACACGGCTCAGACCAGGGGCTTTCTCAGTGTGCGATTTCTTTGGGAGGGTTTTTCTTTGTTGCTTTTAAGAAAAACTGGTTAGTTGATGAGGCTGTACCTCACAGAAGGTTCCTCACAGATTTTGTTTTAATAATTTATGAAGTATTTTTGCTTTGTGTTTTGTGTGTCGTGTTATCATTACCTTGCCTGATTTCTGTTTTGCTTTAGGTGTTGCATTTTCCTCTCAGCCTTTGGGTTATTCTCTTCATCTTGAATTCTGTTGCCTTTCTGGATGACTAAATCCATCTTTATCATCTTTTCTGGTTATCTTGTCCACAGTTGATATGTCTGTTATTGATATGGAAGGAGAGAAACATGTATCTGCTGTCTTTATAGTTTGACCAGAAACAATTTATTCAGCATTTTGTTAAATAGGTGAGGCTGATGCAGGAAGAAGGCAAGTGGAATATCAAACTGATTGATTTTCTGGCTATGTAATACCTTCTTTTTATTGTTTTTTTTTGAATTTTATGAGATTCAAATAATTATTACTGAGCTTCTCATGGTCACTGTAAGAGCTTTCTTCCCTAGTTTACATTTTTAAGGCAATTTGCCCAGAATATCTGTAATAAAAAAAAACTGCATCGAAAATGTAATTGAAACAAACTGTTGAGAGCAACTGCAGTGCCTAAGAATTTAAAATTATCAGAGCATTTCAAGCTCTCATGTACTGTTTTAATTTAGAAGAGATTAGAGTTGTTATCCTGAATATTATACAACAGTTCAGAACTGTTCTCATCTAGGAAATAAAAATGCACATACATTTCCAGGCTTTTTCTTTTTTTTCCATGTGCTCTGCTATAATAAGTGATTTTTTTGTGTGGCTAGTTTTGGTCAAAATTATTTCAGCAGGTTAAAATATCAAAACATTTGAAAATGTGGAGGTGAAATATTGTTGGGCTTCTAGATGGTAAACCTGGGACTAGATTTTTGGGTTCAGAGCTGTGGGCTGGTGCTGAAGGCCTTTGGAGCCCACACCCCCAAAATCAGGTGTCGTAGTTTTGGGGCTGCTGCTGCTTTCTGCAGTGCTTGGTTAATGCCCTGGTCTTGGGGCCCAGCGCTGCCCCCTCCGAGGTCTCACTGAGGCACTTTGCAAACGAGCACTGCTTGTATGAGATGGTGCAGTACAACCACAAAAGGAGGGCTGGGCTTTCCTTTGCTAACTTGGAAATGGTTTTATTTCACACTTTTGGAGAAATAGAGCAGCTGTGTTGGGTACCTGTAGTCTAGTCTCATAATCTAATACTATGTGAACATTTCACATTTTGTAAGTGCATTAATTTGAAATAGATCGGAGTTGAATATGATGTAGCTATTATTAGAGTTATCCATATTTTAAAGATGTCTCTTCTCATTGCAAATTGGCAGTTCAATCAGCAGTTTTTAAAACCAATTGTCGCTTACAATCTAAATTCAGCATAAAACTAACAGTTATTGGAGCACATGTAGAGCACTTGGAGATGGATGATGTAGTAATTGTGGGATGGTTGTCAATTTAAACACTCTTTTGATTGATATTATGCTGTCTCTCATTACTTCATCAGACAGGAGTTCTGAAGGTTGGATTTTTGTTTCTCAAATTCTTAACAGTATGTTATTAACTATTAGAGAAGGTGGTTAATACAGTAGATGGAAAATTCACTTTATAGTTACTTTAGTTTTATTGATAATTTTATTATGTCATTCCATTAATTGAAGTCATCCGCTGGCTCATTTAGAATTCATGGACCAAGTTCAGTCCCCATGAAAGCATATTTAACTCCCTCTGTAATTACATGAGCCGTATTACTTCCACAGCCTTCATTCAGATTCTGATCAGCAATTCAGCTTCAGCTTAGTTTCTCCCTGATATTGTTCAGCACTTGCAGCATGTGGTTATTTGCAGAAATGTTTATGGAATGATTGTATCCACAATGTGTTTCTGTGAAGAGGGGATTTTTTTTTTTTGTCCTGCTCATTAACCATCATTTGTCCAATTGGGAAGCCCAGAGAATGTCAGAAATTATTTGTTCACATGAAATGTTGATTGGATATTTATGAGTAACTCTGAAAAAAAACCCTGCACTGATTCGTAAGCCAAGGATAGAGCTACGTTTGTCAGATAATTTATTTGAAATCAGCAATCAAACTAGCTCTTAGCAAGAGTTGAGTTCAATCTAAACCTGAATATATTCACAGAGTACATGTATTTTCCCCAGAGAAAATATGAGATACTGGAGGTTTTAATCTGGCATGGTTTCAAGAGCCAGTGGCTAGAAATTAAAGCCAGTTGGATGCCCGTTAGGAGTAAGGTGCGTATTCCTATCAGAGCCGCTCAGTGGCCATCACAGGACGTAACTGTTGAGATCATCAAAGCTGACACAACTCTGGAAACTCTAATTCAGTGCAATACAAATCATTGCACTTAAACAGGTGGAAGTATGGTGCCCGTGGCATACGGGAGAGCGGAGTGAAAAACTGATGGTCCTCTTTGGCTCGTGAACCTACTCACGTGTCAGCCAAGTGGCAATCACAGCCAGGACTTCTTGGAATTTCAGTTCAGTTGAGAGTGTTCAGAAATAACACTTGATTGTCATGGTGGGTGAATAATGGTATGCCTTTAAAGAAATTGTGGGGGGTTTTTTAATGTATTTTTGTGTAGCTTTAAAAATAGTTGTTACATTTCGTGAATTAATTTTTCTTTTTTTTTTTTTTCTTTTATTTCTCCTAAAGTGTGATTACACAAATTATACAGGGATAGCTCTGTTATGCCAAGCCTATCTGCTCAGCTGGCTGTCCATAAAGGCTTAGAGCAATCAAGTGGAAAAGCTGAGGAATGCATTTAAGTCATTCCGATGTTACTACAGAATTAACTTTGTATTTGTTTGGTAGGGAACTGCCCCGACTGTGGACATTGGAGCTTTGCTGCTCTTGCTGTGTTAAAGACATAGTGATGTGTTCAGCGTGCAGATTCCATTTCAGCAATTCTTTTTAGTGCTTTCATGCTCTCAAATTAGCCTTAAAACTGTGAGGTCTGCATTGACTGACTCACAAATGGCAGTTTGGGAAGTTAAAAATAGCAACACAGCTCATGAACTCACAAGTTTTGTTAAAATAACATGAGGTTTAAGTAAAAATCTTTAAAAAGGATAAAACTGAGGTTAGTACATTAAACCTGGAACTTTTTTAGATCATGCTGCTTTACCTTTGGGATGGAGGTCTGTGACCAAAAGGGCAAAGACAGGACTCAGTATGGAAGAAGTAGATCATGGTAAATCAGAGCTGTAAATTTCATGTTGGTTTGGGGGTTTAATTTGATCTTCTGTTTTGTATTAACACAGAACCGAATCTTCACTTTTTTTTTTGTCCTTAAATGTGTTCACATGTGGAAATCTCCAATTGTTCCAATAGAAATTTTCAAATACCATTGCATTAGTGTGACACAGTGTGCTAAAATGATTTCCTTTGTTAAATTGTGCCTGCACAGTGTTTTCATGATATGGGGCATGTTTTGGGTACCAGCTGACCTCAGGATTCGGTGTGTTATCAGCATTGCTGGATCAAATTATGGCAATGACTGATTGATCATTCTTTTATTTATTTGTGTCCGATGCAGTCACAACATTAAATCCTTTCACCTACTGGATTGATTTAAACACCTCATCAAGTTTAACCTCTTTCTTGTTAGCAACTATGAATTTGGGGGGTTTTAAGCATTTCTGGAGCAGGTTGGTTTTTTTCCCCAGATTGCATTTTTAAATTCAGTATGATGAGTAACAGGAGTTCCTGCGAGTGTTTGCACAAAGATGGACTGGGAGTCTTGGGATCTTCTTGAGCACTCGAGGCACATTTAAATATGAGCTGTCAGGTGAGCTGCATGTCGTTCTGCCAGACGTGTGATGTGCGTGGTTCTAGTGCTCTGAGGTACCTAATTTCCCCCCTTTCAGCACTGAGCCATCCTGAATGATTACAGATTAACTCTATGCTGCAGAATGCCCATTTCTGGATTCCAAATATATTTTTAATATCCTATGTCACATGTTTTCCAATAAGTTCAATCTGCCTGCTGCAGACTCTATTTGCTGCACATAAATTTGAAGGAATTCTGTAATTTGATAAATATTCCCTGAGATAACACTGTAGTTAAGGTCACTAAGAAGAAACAGAAACACCACCTACAAATACTGTGTCAGGTTTGATGTTTACTTCAGCTTCCTTGGCACTGTTTAGACTTCTAAACATCAATGCTGATTAACTTTTTTGTTAATTAAACATTACCTCTTAGGATTCTTCCTGTCCCTCCAACTTTGTTGCTCTTCAGCAGTTTTCAGCTTTGTGCTTATGGGAAACTATTTCCCACAGTCAAAAAATATTTGAGGTGGGAGGGGACCCCTGGAGTTTATCTAGTCCAGCCCCCCTGCTTGAGCAGGGTCAGCTCGAGCAAGGAACTTACCTCATGATACTTTATTTTCCTATTCTGTCCATAAAAACAGATGAAACCCGGTTCATCTTGGGCAAGAGAAGAGTCCCCTGTGTGGGCAAATAAGTGGCATTGAAATAATTCCATCTCTTCCTGAATTTGCTAACTCCAAGACAAATATGTTGCCTGCACAGGTGTGAAGAAAAGTTCCATGACCTCAGGCCCATCGCTTCCCCAAAAGGCTGAAAGCTCTCCGAGACTTGAGATAGATATAAAAGAAATTCTGGTATTTTCTGACACTTCTTCTTTAAAGGAGCAAACCAAGCATTAAAGATACAAGGTAGCTGTAACCAAATAGAGTAACCCATGAAAATGTTTCGTCTTCAGTACAAAAGGGGCAGCTGTGAGCCAATACTGTAAATAACAGTCGGGATGGAACCTCCCAGCTAATGGTGAAGGATAAACTCCGGGTGCTTCGGGATAACAGGACAGTAAGTAAAGCTCTAATTTCAGTAAGGCTGGCCCAAGGATTTCAGTCAGTGCCTGATGAAATGCTCTCTGGGTAACAGCCATGAAATGGCTTTAATTAAATAATAATTAAATCAGGCTTTAAATGCAAAGCAGCTTTGAACAAGTCGGAGAGATACTTGGTGCAACAGGAGAGTAAATCTGGTGCCCCATGTTCCATAGAGAATGTAAAGTTAGTTTTATTTAGAGAGTGCTCAACACCGTATCAGGATCAGGTACATCAGTGTGATTCAGCATCTCAGATGAGGATGTAGCCTGTCACCTCAGCTTCCCGTTCATCTCCCAAATCGTCCTGTGAATGTTGCAGGAACAAAATTTTCTAGTACTTCCTTTTAGGGCTGATGCAATTTAGTTCACAAGGAAAGGGCTCTGTTGGCTTGAAGCAGACAAAGAGATTTCGTGTGGAATGATGAAGACTGTGGGTAGTGTGATTTTAACTCTTCCACTGTCTTCTTGCAGTGAACCTGACAGGTGCGAGTCACAGGGTGAGTTGCACTGGAGGCTGGCGAATTGCTCCCCTGTGACTCTGCTTAAGGGGCTGACAACAGCGGGCTTGGAAAGGAGCATGCTGAAGGAATAACTTGTAGCTGGCTGTAGTTGTGTCCTCCAGATGTGTACCAGGGGGAAATCTGGACCCAGCAGTTTGTTGACTGAAATTCTGATGCTTTACTTCAGTCTGGTTTAGTTTGGGGGGAAAGCTAAGTACAATTAATGTGGCTTTGAGTCAAACTTAGCTCTGCTCTTTTGGGGTTTTGCCACACTTAATTCATGTCTCAGGTCACGACAGCCCAGGTGGGACAAGGACAAGGCGTGAATTGCCTCTTTCCTGAGCTCTTGCACGGGTTGTCTGGGCCTTGGAGCTGAGTCTCGAGGAATTGAGAGGGTCACTGCCCTCCCTCATGCAGTTTGGTGTGGATACATGGGTCAGGACTGCAGTGGTGTTGTCTCCCCTTGGCAGTGTCCTGGCACAGCATTCCCTCTGTTGTGGACACAGGCCAATGTCCCCTGGGAAGGAGGGGAGAATTCCCTTCCACTAGTTATTAATTAATTCCCAAACCACTATTTCTCCAGTGCATGCCTCTGCCACCCCTGCCCTCCGAGGGAGCATCTAGTCCTAGAGGGCCCATGTAGGGACATAGATTTGTGCTTTAGGGACAATCTGCACAAAATAATACAAATCACTAAATAGTTTATTGCGGAATAGACAATTGTAATAATCCTTATTAGTGTTTCTATTCATATGCAAATTAAGATGCTAACAGTACTCATTGTTGTTGGTTTGGAACAATCAAAAGGATATTGTAAAATTAATTTACTTAAAAGAGTCCTGAAAGAACTATTATTTATATTGTCAATATTCAGTGACTTTTAATTATGAGTGACTGATGTGCCTAGTTTTTGTGTTAATTCTAAACAGCAAGACAGCAGGCTTTTTCTTTTCTTTAGGTCTGTGTCCTGCAGATACTGTTATGGGATAATCTACTTCAGATATTAAAATAAAGCCTCCTAAGACAGGCAGAAAATGCAGGGAAAAATCTGACATAATCTGTCTTTGGTGCTGAAGGCGGCTCAGCGTCACAGCCCAGTGGTACCTCGGCAGCCTGGAGCTTAGCAGAACTATTTTAGCTATTCACTGCTGTACTTGAAGGTCATTTAAACAGCCTGGGTTTAGAGCTGTTGGTTTTATTTTGCTGCCTCATCCATCTGATAAGCTGCTACTCAGAAATCTGAGCCTCTTCTGCTTGGCCTGTGAAGGCCTGAGGTTATATTGAGCCTTCACTGTGTGATTGAATGGCCTAGAAATGAAATCAAATTAAATGAATGAAAATGGGGGGGAGAGGAGGAGATATATTTGCACGATGAAGCAACGTGCCTTTGCATATCACAGTATTTACAGTTTCGTTTCGTGCCCAGGTCTACAGCCTGATTTGTGCAAGGATCACAACACGGAGTTGGCAGTGCTTGTAGTCATAGAAGTGAAGCTCACTCAGCCAGGCACAGTAAGGCTTCCCTCACAGCTAGGGCAGTTGAATTAATGTCCTCCTTGACATCAAAGCAATTTTCTGCATTTTAAACAGTTTTGTTTATTTGTTCCTAGTTTAGAAAATCTTTTAAGACTTAAATATTCATGGTAAGAATTCTTGGTGTACAGTTGCTTCTAATGGCATTCTTCATTTCCATCTTTCCGTTAAAAAATGTCATTAGCACTAAAAGTACATTCGGTGATGGAGATGTATTAGGTGATGCTTTCCTTTGCCCTTCTTTTGGGGGCCAAAAGAAGAGCAGAAGAAAAGAGGAATCTCTGGGGTATGAGCACAGTATTCCAGCCTGAGACACATTTCAATCTTACTTGCAGCACTTTGTGAACTTTGCAATTTATTCATGAACACAGGGTCGAAGCTCCAGCTTCTGCATGAGGTCATAGTGTGCAGGCTCTTCATTTAAATTCTAGATGTGACTTCTTTCTCTGAGTGTCATTTGCTGTCACCCTGCAAACAGTGGAGCCACTACTTCAAGACATTTGGTGGTCAGGGAAAGTGCCCATTCTATTAAGGCACATATATTTCTCCACTTGCCTTGGAGACCTTAAAAGTGTTTCAGGGAAGAAATTTTCTTTTAAGATACAGTTGGGATGGATAAAACTTCATGAGCTCCTGTCAGTCTCTACAGAGAGAGACCAACAGTAAAGATTGAAACAAATCAGTTAAAGTGGTAGGCTTTGTCACTTGAAATACATTATCTACAGCTAAGGCATAATATGTTTACTTTTTGTAGGCTACTGTGATTAAGGATTTGCTTGGATTTTGATGCTGTCCATTTAAAACTTGAGAAATTCTTTTTTTCAGCTTAATCAGCTTAGCTTGGTTTAAGAGGCAAAGTACTCCTGAGTGGGACCAGGTGGGACCAGAGTAACTTTCCTTTGTTCTCCATGGAAGGGAGAGCTGCACCAAGCTGCACCTCTCACCCCTGCCCGCTGAACAGCCACACCACAGGCCCTCATATGTTAGAGCAATTAGCACAAACCCAAAGGGAAGTGTAGATGGCCTTTGATTTTTTATAAAAAGAGAAAAGCTTAACTGCTGATGACAGAGATAATCAACAAAAAATGGTAAATGTGCTCTTTGCTTTGGTGGTTATCAGTCATGTCTGCATCATCAGAATTCAAGCTGTCTCATCCATTAAAACTCTGTTGTGAAGTTGGCTGTTAAGTCACATAAGTCATTTTTAAAAAGGACATCACAGCACAGACATCAGATGTCTGAAATTTTATTCATATTATGACAAAGTACCAAATCAGGCAGCTAAACCTGACAGAGATTTCGTTTGTTATAGTTCATTAAAAATAATGTTACTGAGCATGAAACTAGGCTATATATAGTATTTGCCTTTTCTGTCAATGTAGGCATGTATGACATAATAACCTGAGGCAAATAGTGTCAGGTTTTACTCTGAGAAGTGACTAATTCTAACCTGGGAGAAGACTACAGAAGTACCCGCTGAGCAGCTCGAGTGGCAGAGCTTGGTACGAGAGCTGCTGTTTATCACTGAAACTGCAGCACTGAATGTTCTGTGCCTGGAAATGCACAATGTACCTGCAAGTAATAAGCCTTTAAGATGGTGTTCCCAGATGGCAATATCTCAGCTGTAAGACAATTCCTGAAGCCATGTGAGAGACAAAACACTGAAGAAAATTGTCTGTGTGAGTGCTGTGCATCTGTGCTGAGTTTCTGTCACGTGTCTGTGTTTGAACAAAGTGAGATTCTTTTCCTGGTTTTGGTGTTTGAGGCGCTCTGCTGCACTGCAGAGGGTTTTGTCCCTTCTCACTGTGTTGGAACACTGGTAGTGCTCCACACCACTGGTGCTGC
Source organism: Lycocorax pyrrhopterus obiensis (assembly GCA_014706295.1). Lineage (NCBI taxonomy): Eukaryota > Metazoa > Chordata > Aves > Passeriformes > Paradisaeidae > Lycocorax > Lycocorax pyrrhopterus. Next base: position 7,476,942 of record JACSVZ010000007.1, read on the forward strand.
TCATCCCAGGGGTGTCCATATGGATTGTGTTACTAACTAATTCACAACTTTAATAATATCCATAATAAGACTTTCAGAGTATAATTATTTCAGAGAGGTTAAGAGGTCAAGTGGGAGGTTAAAACTGCTGCTGGAGGAAACACTGCTAATAGGACTAGGTGAAAACTTCAGAGCTTCCCTTTTGTCAAAGTGCTCTGACACTCTGGGATGTTCTAAGTTATTACTTTAGTTTTAATTTGCATATTAATTTTGGCATTTCCATTGTAACTTAAGTCTCTAAGCGGGTTCTTTGGTTGCAGGTGGTTTGACATTTCGATTTGTCCTCTCAAAGGTGCTTGCATGAAGGTCACTTTATAAACTTAACTTTGGCTGATGAACTCATGTGGGTTTATTGTTCTTTGGGGTTTTTCTGTGGGGAAAAATAATTATGTCCTTGCTAGTAGTTGAAAAAATCACAAGAGAGATCATCACTAACCAGCTTAGGTTAAAATGTGTTGCCTCACTTCCATGTAGAAATTTTAGTGTCTTTATTTTATTGTCTTCAGCACCAAAAGTAACTAGATTTTAGATAAATTTTTTCCTGATTTGCATGTGTTGGTGTCAATGTGGTACCTCTGGAAAACTGAAAACAAATGCACACATGATTCTAAGAGTGGGTGAGACTGGCTCATCTGGTCTTAGGAACAGATTTGTGATTCCTTTCAGTGAAGCCAAGAGAAACAGTAGGCTTAGGGGTTAAGTAGTACCTGTATGGAGCTGGAGATTCTTCCCAGAGTTGTACATGTAACTACCTTACCTTGTTCCTGTCACAAAATGATGAAAAATTACAGCACTTGTGGAACACAAGAGGAATTAAAGGACCTCTGTATCCACAGTCATTGCTCACTGCCATACAGAATTAAACATGACAGGGCTGGATTACAAAGCAAAACTAAATGAATCTACAAACTAAAAACCTCAAACAAGCAAACAAGAACCTCAGAATCCTTGACAGCAAGGTGTTTACTGTAGAGCATCTTAAGAAGGTGTGGTAATTGGTTGTAATTTGTTTTGATTTATCCCTTGTAGACAAAAAAAACTTATCAAATTGAGTTTAGAAAAGCTAGTAGTGGTAGAAATATGCAATTTATTTTAGAAAACTCTCAGAAGGTTATCCCACTAGAAGAACCACTTTCTGAGGAGTGGTAAGCTACCTGATTCATCCCTGGCACTACATCTTTTTTATTGTTATGCTTATTATTGCAGTTCTAGGCATTCCAAGAATTACCCAGATGTCTATTACATCAAGTGCTCTACAACCTCAGAATAAAACCTGCACCCTTGACTTGAAGAGCTAAAGCCTACAGATAGAATATTAGAAACAAGAGATTCTGGCAGAGAGGAGAAGGGAATGCTAGGAGGTAGACAGAGCATTCTTGAGTAATGCTTTGGATTCATCAGCAAAATTAAAATTACTGATTTATTTTTTTTCTTTTCGGACATTTGGGAAATTCTGTGGAATGGGCAGAGAACAGTGAAGGCTGGCAATTAGGAGCTGGAGGATAACCTAGGTGATACTTGCTGTCTTAATAAGTAACAAGAGAAGGGGTTTGGAAGGGCTTTGAAAATGGAGACAAGCAGTTTAAGCAGCATGGAAAATAGAACAAGAGGAAGGATATTGCCTTCCTGAAAGGCAGCCTGAAAACCGAGTTTGTGGAAGCATTCAGCATGGGTTTGAAGTGAGCATGAGTCTTGACATCAGTGAGGAAGCCAGCAAGGGTCAACTTTAAATAGAAAAAGCTGTATTTTATTGCAGGAAAAATAGGCTGCATAGCAAGATTTGATGACTTGGGAAGAGGTTGAAGGTGAAGATGTGCATTATGTGAACTCACAATTATCTGAACGTGACTGTACCCATAGTAATCGGAATGTCTAGCTATGAAAAGGTAAAAAAATCTGCTTTTAAAATTATTGATGCTGAGCTACCAAATGCTGTGATGATCATACACAGATGGCAGTGAACGATCTCAGATTTTAATTTGCCTAGAAGTCAGCTCTGCTTTAAAGGATGGACCAGTGCATCACCATATGGAAACAAAGGCTGCTTCCTGAATATGTGAATATGTGTTGAAGGAGAAGAAAACAGGGTAGTAAAGACGTGGGATTCTGTAGGAATCCACAAAGAAAACTGTGAAGGTTAAAGAGGGGCTGGTGGGAAAGGGTGAAGGAAACTGCCAATAGGTCTAAGTCACAGGAGCCATAAGACAATATGTTTTTTAAAAGGACACAGTTGTCTATGTCAGAATGGTTCTGGGGTTTTTAATGCCTTTTTTTTTTAATTATTGTTTTTCTTGTGGAAGAGATGTAGAGATCTTGTGCAGACAAAAGAGCAAAGCCCAGAGAAGCGTTAGGAAGTAAATCAAGTAAAATTTTAATTTATCCAGGTCCTGTTAATTCTGTACTTACCAGAATTAGGAGAACTATGGCAGTAAATACTGAGAGCATATATAAACCCCATGATTGACAGTTTTATTCAATTTAAAAAGTGGAGCTTAAGTAATAGGATTTTGGTTTGCTTGTTTTAAATAAAACCAAAGCAGAATACCAAAGTAGGCAACACCAGAATTAGGTATTCCACTGCAATATAAGTTCATGAATTTAAATTAAAAAGAAAAGGTCTGGCATTTAGTACCTGTCTATTTTCTATTAAAATGTTAACATTTTCGTGTCTTTAAGCGTGTATTTATAGCACCACACTGTATTACTTAAAGTTTCTGAGCACCTTGGTTTTATTACTATCAAATATTGTTGCTCAGAGTTCAGGTCTTAATTAGTGCATGGACATGAAGAAGAGCAAGTAGGTCAGATAATCAGTATGCTGGTGCCTTAATTCAATAGATACAAATCTGAACACTGAAGTGAAATAGCGAGTCTTTCTTACACACTTTAATACAATTAAAATCTAAGTTAAGGTGTTGCTACACTTGGTATACCAGAGCTGTTTGTCAGCTCTTCACTAAGGCAAGAGTCATAGTTAATAGATCCTCAACATGGATAAAGTATCATTATAATGGTTTTAAAGTTGAATCATCAGGCTGAAAACCTGCCTCAAACAAAATAACATGAGTCATCTAAGGATTGACCCATGGCTTAGGGGTAATTTTTTCATTCTCAGCCCATGTTCTCATGTATTTTCTTCCTCAGCAGTGTTTTAGGGCAGCACAGGCCACAGAGATGCTGTTGCTACAGGACAGCACAGCCTCTCTCCTCTGTCACTTCCTACATGAATAGTAAATGGGAAAACACTTGATTTTTATCTTAGTGATGTAAATGTTTGCGTTGCTCAGAATGAACTGGGATTCTGCTGGGCATTTTCTTATCAGGGTTGGAAAGCTCTTTCTGTCAGATGTGTTTATGTAACAAGATACGCCAGAATAGGAGTCAGGAGGAATACAAATAGCCAAGTAAAGGCAATGTGAGCTAAGTCTGGATTTACTGGAATCCGCCAGTCTGCTCTTTAGCTGGAGCTACACTCAAGTATGAATTTGCTATGAGACTTTGGACCTAATATGTTAATATATTACTCCTGACAACAAATGACTTCATGGATTCATTTGGAGAAAAATATGGTTCAAAGATGGAATAAAGTAGTGGTGAATCAGGTTTCTTATCCCTCATAGTTATTATGCCAAAGGCAGGGTAGCAAATAAATACTGCTGGTGGTGAGCATTAAGTTTGCTCATTATGAATGCAGAGTCATGTACCAGTCTCCAGCGTGATTTCATCTGGGAACATTGCCGTAAGGATTACAAATGGCTTTCAGCCTGAAAATTGGTATGTATTGCCCTAAACTTCCAGTGGGGAGTTGGCAATTTATCCTTCAGATAATCATCTTGTGTTAAGTTGAACATCTTAGTGTAACTTTTTGCTACATGATAAACCAGCTCCTATGAATAAGTTACTGCAACTGGCAACCCACTTCAGCTCTGAAGTCTTTATGAAGTCTGGTGGCTTTTCAAAGTTTAATAATAAACTTGGAGCCAAAAATCCCATTGCACTCAAAGTCAGTGGAATTTCAGTGTTAATTGCGATGGGAATCACAATTTGACCTTATAGGACAAACTTCTCAAGAGCAGAAGCTCTACATGACATCACTGAGGAGGGAAAGCTGTGCATTTGTGTCCAAGTAAGCAGAGCTCTTTTACCTTCCCCTGTACTCTACAGCATCATGGGGGGTTGTGCAGATTTTATTTTGTGTAGGTGTTTGAAATATTTTCACTGGGCACAAAAAGTTGGTTGAAGTACCTGGGGTTTAATTTCTCTCATGGCAGATTTGGGGCGTGTTCTGCACTGCCACGCAGCACGTGGGATGTGAGTGTTGCACCAAAATTATCCTTCCAGCCCTACAGGAAACCTGCCATGGCAATCAAGTGGTGCTCTTTAGAAAGAGCAGCAGCACCTTTCAGTTTGCCAGGCCCTGACTCAGTGGCTGATCTGTACCAGCAAGGTCTGTCCCAGCATTTTGGTCTGGCTCTGTCTGGCCAGGCTGGGCCAGAGCTGAAGTGCAAGAGGGAATTTGGTAAATCGTGCTTAGCATCACCCCATGTGTAAAACAGAAGCAACCAAAGCTTGTCAGAGGATCTTTAACATCAGCAAAGAAGTATTTTCCACATGTATTATCTCAGCTCTACCCCTTTATAAATCACAAACTCTTATTTTCCGGTTTTGAGCATTCTTGCTCAGCTCTGCTTTGTGCTGGGCTCACTCCATGCCCCTGGAAAGTGTGTGTGCTGTGCAGGGCTTTTCAGGGAGCACTGGCTGAGCAGAGGATGAGCTCTTCGGCAGTGAGAGGGTGGTGCCAGTGATATTTCAAGATTACAGCTGAAAGCAGAATTTGTCTCGGAGGAGATGGGTGGAATACAAGGGCAAAAAGCCCCTTTGTTCTGAATGTTACTAGTGAGATTTAGGGGAGACTGTGACTCCAGGCATAAACTCTCTGTTTTCTATTCCCTGACGATTTGCTATGTGAGATTGCATCAGGAGGGAGAGAGAGTCCTGGCATTCCCCAAAAATGAGCAAGGGTATGGCTTGGTCCAATGACAAATAAAGGGTGCAGCTGCTTCTCCTTATTTCTCGAGGTGGTCTGAGTAGCACTCCTGAATACAGCTTTGGTTTTCATTGCAGTGTTGTAAGTTTTCCCAATAGTCAAGCAAATTTTTACAAAAAGTTAAGCTTAGAATATTAAATGGAAAAAAATAACATTCAGCAAACTAGTTCGCCTGAAATGCACGTGTGGAGAACATTTCAAACACCTAATTTTCTCTAATAGTTCCTAGTCATTATGATGATTTCTTGAGAATCCCATGCAGCTCTCAACTACCACTCATTCATGTTTTCATCCTTTAGCTATCTGGATTTAGGTCAAATAAATGTTCTTAAGAAAAAAAGATAAATTGTTCAACAAAAATAAGTATGCCTGGACTAAACCTCACACTTTCACCTCATCTGAGGATTTGGGGAACCATTTTATTAGTTTTAATTATGTGATACCAGCCTCAGTTTGCTTGTCTTAGTGTGAATAGACAGAGATTATTGGGTAGAGCAAACGGAAATGAAGTGATGGCTTTACATAGGACACTTCTAGGAAAATAAATCCAAGAAAGCTACAGAATAATTGGTCCTTTAGTTGGAAGATGCCAGTTTAAAGACGTAAGGCTATTTGCAGGCCAAGTTTCTCTGCAGATATTAAAAATACTGGAAACAATTTACAAAAACCTCCACATTTTCCAGTCTGGGGGAAGATTAGTTGTGAAGAGATTAGTTATGAGGCTGGTCTTTGAGAACACGAAAGAGACTGAAACAGAAGCCTTGTGGCAGACACCTCTGTCATGCTTTGAAGGCAGCCAGTGTGCTTCTCTTCAGACCCAGGTAGGAAACTTCTGCTACTTTAATAATTTGCTTGCTGCAAACCTTTAGATTGATAACACACGGTTTTGTTTTGAGGAATTTCTTTCCCATCACTTTAATCTGCTGCGAGCCCCAGGCTTCCAGGGGAAGTTTCCTGAGGTCACTGAATGCAGCTGGGCCTGCAGGGAGGGCAGGGAAAGCAGGCAGCACATGGCAGCCTCCAGAGCCAGCCTGTCCCTGTGTGAATGGCACTCACGCACCTGGTGGGAGAGTGCTTGAAGGAGAGGTGGCAGTGCCAAAGGCTCAGAGCACACATCGACTCTGGAGACTCTGGACCACAAATCCTGCCCAGGTTTTTACAGAGTTTCTCACTGACACTAATGCTGAATCCTTGCAGCTTCACTTTCTGAGAAAGTAAGTGCCTTTTGTCAAACCTAACTGATTTCCTGAACAAAAGTGCTCCCTGCCAGGTGCCCAGGAGATGTAGTTGTACATCAGTGCTGCTGTAGTGAAAAAAAGAGATGGTAAAATGCTGTGGGCTAGAACAGACTAATGAAATGTAAGGAGGCTTACTTTGTTACAGACTGAGGGAGTTTTTACCAGGTGCTTTGGTACCAATATCCAAGCAAGATTCTTTCTGTGGAAATTCAGTAGCTCCTTGGGGAGTGTGTGTGTGATGGTGATGTGAAAATGTGTGCTTGTTTTGCTAAGGAACTTTGAATGCTGTAAATCAGCATACAGCAAGTGTCTTGACTTCAGTGGAACTAAATGAATTTTTGTCTATTTAAGATCTAGTCCCTTGAACAAGCACTGCTGTGACATTTGCTCTTGTAGCTCAAATGAAAAGTCCAAGTTCTGAGTAAAATTTTCAAAGTTAACCTAACAACTTACTAGTTCATATTCAGTGTTCAGCCATTTGGACTTCCAGGACAGTACTGGAGTGGTTGTTCAACAAATCACTGCCCTGAATTACTGCAGAATTTCTATCCTGTTGTGTTGGTTGATGGTGATGTTTGCAATGTTGTAGAACAAATGTGCTGGTAAAATGCGTTTCGCCCGTATCTTCTCAAGTGTTTCAAACAAAAGTGCCTCAATTGTCCATTTTGTGCTGAAGTGGACTGCAAAACAGCTTGTGTGCTTGTTGATGCTTGTTAAAAGCATCCTTCTCAAGAAGGACTGCTGTGACCATTTATCTATTTAGCAGCTTATTTAAATCACAAGTGCAAGCTGTGTGTTCTTATAGGGCTACAGGATGTTAAAGCATGAGCATGGTTTTAATCTGTAAGGCCATATTTTACCTGAAGGTCAATTTAAAGTATCTTCAGTAAAAAGCCATAGATGTGCATAGCTAACCATGTGCATTGTGAGAGGGTAATTCAGTTCATGTAACTCCTACAGCCTGCTCCAGACAGCTAATTTGTGTACCATCCTTAAACAAACAAACAAACAGAAAAACCAAAGCCTAAGCCACAAAAGAAACCTCAAATGAAAAAAAGAAACTCAAAAAGTATTTTGGAAAATGTAAGTAATCAAATAGAAGCAGGAAGATGTAGCATGAAAGCAATTAAAATATTTTCAATATATGAAATTGTTTAAAGGGAGGCTTTACTATGGTTTCATGACTTTAGGTTTCAGACTAGAATAGTAATCAGTAGTGTCAATAGTTAATTCTGTTTTACCAAATGGATCTCCTTCCTTCATCCCAACAGAGTTGTTATTGTGTTCTCTCAGTGCAGGTACTGTTTCATTCTCAGGGTGGGGGGAAAGGAGCCAGGCACTGTCTGTAGGTTTTAAGAGAAGTTTTCTGGCCAAGTGCAGCACAAACCAGTACCTCCCTGTTGGCTAACATGCTGCTCAAATCGAATTTTTAGAGGTTGTGTGCTTTTGATGTGATTCTTCCAGTAGAAAAACACAGCAGTCAAGTTGCAAGGTTGTGCAATATTTTCAGTTCTGAAGTGAAATAAGAAATGGATTTATTGTATAAGAGACTGAAACGTTTGTAATGATATATAGAACAGTAGAATATTGTCCACATTACTGGATAAGCAAAGAAACATCCTGAAAGAGCCTTACTGGACAGACTGCCACCCTACCACGTTTTGATTTAGTCTGAGCTTCTTTTTAGATGCCACTTAATGAGCTGAAAGGTGCCTTTCCTAACACTAGGTGAGAATTCAAGAGTTCTCACCTCTTTTGATAACTGGCCCACAATGAAAAATGAAGTGATATTAGCAGGTAGGCTCTCTTAATTAGCAGCCTCTAATTAAATTTGTTAAGCGTAATTGTATTTGATTGTTCTACTTCTGTCGTTTTGCCAACAAGCAGAATTGAGTGGTTCCTCCAGCCAGAGCCATCGTTCTGCTTCTGCCCAGAAAGAGGCTCAGACTGAACCATTGCTGCTTTGACATCAGAAAAAGCTGGTGGAGCTGTAGTAGGAACTGGGTTTGCTCTGTCCAGGAAGGTGAAATGATTACCTGCAGCCTTCAGGCCACGCTGAGAAAGGCTGAGGTGTCTGAGCTGATAAAAACAGCTCAGCCCTGAGGGTTTGCAGGCACACTGCTTCCTTTGTGCAGACCTTGAGCTAAAGAGGGCACTTCTCACTGTTACAGCCAAGCCTGCTCATTTGTTTCCAGTGACTGGTATGTATCATTAAGAAAAAAATGCAACCCCCCTTTATTTTCTTGAGTCGTGTTTTCTGTGGTGACAACATGCTGAAATGAAACATCCCTTCCTATTAGTTAAAATAACTGACAAGTTCCCTCTCTGTTTTCTAGTAGTAATTTCAGGTAAGAGGTAAACGAGCTGCAACAAAAATTTCATCTGCAGAGTGTCCTAACAATCCCTTTCAAAGATCATCTTGGTCTTATAGCCTTGCTCTATCACTACCTCAGTCTCTCTCCAAAAAAACCCATCTAAATAGATGTCTAAAATAGTTGCTCTTGGCCTGTCTAGAAAGTGCATTCTAAATGTTTATTGCTTTTCTAAGGCATCGGTTTTGTTTGCAGGGATGTTAATAACCTGAGTTGTGGATGGAGTGTGATCTTGTTAGTGTGCCCATGGTTCTTACAGTTTGCTTCAATCCATCATAACCATCCATTCTGGAAATGTGCTCTGCTAGGTCCTTTTATTGCCCTGCTCTCTTCCTGTAGGGCATGAGTGAACTATTCAACTTTTCTCTGTTCAACCTCTTAGAACTTTCACTCACCTCAGTTCAGCCAGCTCAGGCTTGTTGTCATTTCTGTGGGGTGAAAACAATGAAACTTCATTAAGGGGGGCAAAACCTTGGATTAGTATAAACCATTAATGGTAACTTAATTAAGTTTCATGAGCTCTGTGAGTTTACATCTCCCCTGGCAGTGTTACAGGAGGGTAAACAGGGGACACAGTCTTGCCCAAAACACTGCCATTTGTTTTGATTGTGTTCAATCCCTGCATTGAATGCTTTCAGCATTCTATTTATTTATTTATTTAGGTATTTATTTATGTATTACATAAAGCTCCTAAATCTTTCCTCAGACCTGGCTTGTTCTGCTTTCTCTCCTGTTTTACCAGAGTTTTCACAAATAAGGATGCTCACTTATAAAACAATTTACAACAAATACCAGGAAATTCTGGGCACAGAAAAAATTCCCAAATACACACAGCATGATTTCCTGCTTCCCTTTTGTTACAGGCAAATAGAACAGCTACAGTGAATAACTGGGGCATTAATTTGATGTTTCTGTCCACTCTTGTTGTGACTCTGCTACCACTGAGTTATCAAAGACTTAACACCTAAGGAATGATGTTTCCATTTCATATTTCTCATGATCCTTCCATGAAAAAGGTCTGATTTTAGCAAAACAAATTCTATTTGTAGTTAGCAAACAGCCAATCCTGGCATAGTCCTGTGTTACGTTTCTGGGCTGATATGTAACCTGTTAATCTTCAAGAGGACGTATCCCCTCCATCTGGCAAGCTCACCTTCCTTCCCCTTCTTTTTCTTTCTTCTAGAGAAACCTCCCACATGTCTTTGTAGTCAAACAGAGTAGAAAGAATTTGTATAACATAATAAACTCATGTCTTTGGTCCCAGGTGTAATCCCTGAGGCCTTTGAGGGCACTCCTTTGCTAGAAATACAGAGCAGCCAGTGTCTGTCCCTTTTTCCAGTCTCTTGTGTCTGTGTGTATTGACATATAAAAAGTAAAATGAGAACAAATGCCTTGAAACGTGGCCGTTCTGTTCTCTCTCCTGCCTGCCTCTGTCACCAGTTGCTAATAACTTTTTATTGTATATAGTACCTGCTTCAAGTGTGGGTTTTAGCATTTGTGTGTAGAAAACCTTCATTTATCTTTCTGTCTGTCCTATAAAAGATTGAGATGCTCTGAACTCCTGTGCTGCTGTTCTCTTTTTTTACCTCTCCAGTGAGGTGTTACCCTCAGACGAAATAGTCTAATCAGAGCTGATGGCCATATTCAAGCCAATCCCAGGGTGTATATCTTGCTCTTTGAAGACCCTCAGTATGGCCATAGAAAACAGAAGTAAAAAGGCACATGATGAGACAATAATCAGTTGTATTTGCATATTTCCTCTTAAATACTTAACCACCATTTACTTGTTAATAACAATGAGCAATTAATTGTTTATTTAACTTTTAAAATGTTGCATTGCTTCCTGCATGAAAGGAAATAATTTAAAAGCCACTATGGGGTCAGCCTACTGCTATTCAGCATACTTATCTTTGCCATTAGTTTTGGGTAAAAGTGCTGCTTCTGTGTAGAGGCCACAAATGTTTTTTGTGCTTCCTGTTGCAGAATGTTTATTACACGAGCAGTCAGCAGCTCCACGTGGGTGTTCTGAGCCCCACTATCGACGATGATGACAACAGATGCCTGGTGGATGTGAACAGCAGGCCCAGGCTCATTGAATGCAATTATGCCAAAGCCAAGAGAATGAAGCTTTACTGGCAATTTACTCAGGTAATTCTTACCCAGCAGACATTTCAGAAAGTTTTAAGTCTCTTTTTCTGTGTCTGAAGTGTGAGTAATCTGTTTACTAATAGAACAGGACCAGATTTATCCTTGCTTTCTTTGCACAGAGCCAGGAGGCTGGTGTTTAGATTTGATTCCAATGTCAGCTATCTCAGTAGGGTATAAAACTTGTAATATGTTTTCTGAGTTCACCGTGAATAACTTGTTTCTAAAGCAGAGTACTCTTATGGGGGGGAAAAAAAGGTTATTTCAGTGGAGTCAAATGCAAAGCAGCCTATTTAGGAACAAGGAACAGAAATCTTTTTGTTTGTTTTTTTTTTAGAAGCAGCAACTCAGAAAAGGGGTAGTGGGTCGTTGGTGATAACAGCCTCATAATGAGCTAGTTCTCCAGTTTGTTTCTTCAAAAGGCTAATGCTTTTATACATGAGTGTGAGAGATGCAGAAAGAGGCTCAAGGAAAGGCTGTGAGAGGTGGTTTCACAGTGATGAGAATGCTGACAGGACACCAAGGCCAGGCCTGGTAACCCCCTCCATAACTGATTTAGAAACATAAGGGAGAACTATAAAGATGCCACAGAAGTTCTGGGGCTAGAAAAGATGCTCTGCCACATAACACTTGTGGAGATCACTCTGGTTTAGCTAAGAGGAAATGGCAGGGTGCCTCAAGGCATCTCAGTGTTTCCATAGAGGGATATAGGTTATCCTGAATACAAAACAGGTTCCAATGGTTGGAAGCTAAAGACGGTCAAACTCTGTTTTTCAAATAAAGACGAGTTTTTCCTAAGGTGAGTTTAACACAACGGAACTCTGCCATGTCAGGTAGTGGCTTGCTGGTGAATCAATGAAATGAAATTACATTGTTTTCTAAAACAAGTGCATGATTTAGCTTCTGGGGGAAATGTCATAGCTAGTGTGAGTTTGCCTGGTCTCACAGCTGTTCCTCTGCAGTTTTGAGTCAACAAACCTAGTTGTGTGCTCCAGCCCACAGGCTGAGGCTCACCATTAAGGTAATTTTTTCCCTGTGTTTAATTTTTCTGTAACATCCATGTGGGTTTGCAAATATCTTTTCTGTCAAGTCATTAGTTTCTTTTTCTATAACAGTCATTATCCATATACTTTGGGACCTTGTTAATACAGTTTAGCATCAATCTTGGTGCAGACAGCATCTGGACACTAATCAGTAAAGCGTAATATTAGCTTATTTTGGATTTATACTTGAAAGTCATCCAGGTCTTTAAAAGGTAACTCTCAAGCAGCAGACCTTAAATCCCTAAATTGGCCCTCAAGGTCAAAGTTTTGATTATGTCTTCTCACAAATTTTAACAGTAGTCTTCTCGTGAGGGGGGCCTCACTGTGTCCATCTCTGCACTTGATTTTTTGTACCATTTCTAAAAAGTATAACACTGAGGACAGTGTTAATTAAAGTAACATTTTAGCATGGTCCACCTATCCAGTGATTGCTCTGTATACACCAAAGTTTTGGAGACAATTAATGGTTTCTGCTCCAGGATACTGCTGCTATTTGATAACACTGATTATGTTAGAGCTTGTTGGAGGGCAGCAGTAGAAAGCCTTGATAATTTAGCTATTAAAAGCTTTAAAAATGGGATTTAGCAGCATTAGGTTTGTTGCAATTCCATGTTCCAGAGACAGTCTCTCAATGAACGTGCAGCACTGGTAAAGTTGACTATATGGACTCTCTCTTCCTTCTACAAAGGAACATCTCCCCAGGAGAAGTGAAAGCTTATTGGTTGTTTCTTTATGATAAATTAAGAGACAAATGAAATAATTAAATTTTTTCTGTTCAAAAAGGATATTGTTAATACCCAATACAATTAAAATGTCATTATTGCTCAACATACTGCCTGGTACCCAGCCCTGGGTATGCTCTGTAGGGTAGAGGAAAGTTAATGAATGTAATCAAGGCTTGCCAAGATCAACTGATGAACTCCATTTGAAATGCTCCCATTTAGTCTGGTGAAAAGATGTGTTTGTGTGACTGTCTTGGAAGCTCTCTCTCTGAAAAAAATACTTTTTTTATTACTTTTTTAAAGCTCTGGTATTTCTTTTACATATTGTGCAAAGAGCAGAACTACTGTGAGTATCAGGATTGTAAGGATTGATGCTTATGTAGTCTTGAAATTTGTGAAATAATTAAAATATAGATGCTGGTTGTAGCTTTTTGTAGCACTTTCCTTTAGTTGCACGTGTGCTTTGACTTCTCTGGATTTTTGAGCCATTCCATGAGAATGTCTGATGTTATAGGTGAGTAAAAGTACAGCAGTGCAAGTGGAGAATTGTCTCAGAAAGGGAACAGGAAACAGACTGACCACCCAAAGCAGGATAAACCAATTGAACTAGATTTCCTTGACCAGGACAAAAATCATTATAGTCCCTGCTTTACAGACATTTATGTTCAATTAGTTTGAATGAGGGAACACTATAATCTGAGAGGCACCACAGTGGTCTGTGGGGGGACATGGACAGCAGTCTGGTTGATAGAAAACTATACAGCTGTTTTAAAAAAATCTTCTTCAGGTAATGTTTTCCTCCTCCTTTGTACTGTGTAATGATGAGCTAATTCCATGTGACAAAAGTAGATGATGGGGTTATCCTCAGTTAGGGGACTCCTTGCTTCTGTAGATCTATCAAAGAATTATTTATTTATTTAAGTATTAAGTCACATCTTCTAGATCAGAAGTGTGTGTCTACACACATATATACGCTTGTGCATATATATCAAACTTGATTTCTTTTTTTTGTTGTTGTTAATTTATCTTTTACTTTGGTTTTAAAATTTTAAATTCCCTGGCTAGCTTCAGTTGCCGGCAGCTGGAGTCAGGCAGCCAGATGCCCACTGCTACCTTGTGGACAAAATTGGAGGTAATCACTACCCCTGGTATCTTTGTCCTGTACAGAAACTTGCATTGAGCATTCAAAGCTTGTAGTATGCGTTTGTATCATCAGGATCTGTCTGAGCACATTTCCACGCTCCACAGTTTTGTACAGCTGCCAAATGCAGTGAGACCCAATAAAATGTAGGCTTTGGTGGCATTCTTGCTTCCAAAGCTTCTTCGAGTGTTTATAACAGTAATTATGTCAAATTATGTAAATTAGCTCAGGAAAGACTCCCATCAACTGCATAGTGTTCAAGACTTTTATTGTTCAGGCTGTTTGTCAAGTCGTCTCTTAGAGAAATGTTTGTTTTGGAAATACTTTTATGCTGGAAAGTCTTCTGGTTGTTTGACAGCTCACCTGGTAAGTGATCAGAAACTAGACAAGGGAGAGAAGATAGAGGTAAGAATTACATGGTAGCAAAATGGTCAAAATTTTACTGCAATATAACTTGAAACATGATCTCAAGGAAGCTGCTTTGGCATCATGAAGCGTGAGGAGAGCAAAAACTCAGGCTGTGAGCTGGTTTTGGCGAGGAGCAGGTGCAGACACTGCTGGCAGCAGCAGCAGCTCCCCTGGAACCGAGGGCTGGCACAAAGCAGCAGCTCAGCAGCACTTGCCACTGTCCCCATGCTCAGTTAAGCTGCTTGGGGCTGCTGCAGTGATGGTGGTGCATGGTCTGGTGGATGGCAGAGAAGGGGCCATGAGCTGTGGGAGATGGAGGCCAGAGCACCTGGACAGGTGAGGCCTCGGGACAGCTGCTGGTAGAATCTGCTTGTGGCCAGCCCAGTTCTCTGATGTGGTTAGGTTTGTTCATGTTCTGCAGAAGGAGAACATTCTCAGTGCTGCGATCAGGTTTTTTGGAGGGCAAATCCCAAATTTTGGTGATTTTAAGAAGTCTCTCAGTCTCCAGTCTGTGTTCTCATGTTTATTGCTGATGGAGAGTCAGTTGCTTGCCCTACAAGTGAAATTTGTCTCTACACACCTCACCTGGGCTGCAGCAGATCATTTAGAAAGTTCACTTACCACATGTTAGGGCTCCCCCAGAGGCATAGCAAAGGCAAAAGGATGAGGTTGTTCTGTAATTACTCTTTATCTTGAATTATCTTTTTGTTTCTGTTTAGCTGGACAGGAATGTGACTTTTCCATTCTAACTAGATGAGCCTGACTCTCACTTTTGCTGTTGTGAGAAATGCAACAGGGGAGAGCTCTGTGTAAAAAGAGGCAAAAGAACAGACACAAGGCTGAGCTAAAAACTTGGGATTAGTAATTTACAGCTGTTCCATACTTAGTTGATTTAAGTAATTCAGCTTCCAGTGTGATTGCCATAGAAAGGTAGGAAGAGTCTGCATCTATAGGGATGGACACTCACCTCATCCTTCATGGGAGGGAGAGGATGTGCAGGGCCTGCTCCCAGCACCGTCCTGTTCCCATGTCCTCTGATAACATTGCTTGTGCATGGTGTGGAGAGTGGTGATTCTAGTCACTGCTGCAGGTTTCCACAGGATGTCTTCCCATTCATAAATGTTTGGAGGGGGTGGTTTATGCTATCCCCAGAAACTGTAAATAAAATTTGTTGCTGACAGCTGCAGTTACAATATGTATTTCCTAAATATCTAGTAGGAATTGCTTTGGAAGGAAAGGGAAGACAGACAAGCAAATTAATTACTGAGTCGTTACAGGTATTCCACAGATAAATATGATGATTTACATCTTATTTAAATAGGTATTAGGTAATAGATAAGGAGATGTACATTTAGCTGTATAAAGAAAGACTAGACCTTAAAATTACTGAATTTACATCTTGTTCCTCCTGCATCCTTTGGCCTTTCAATTATTTTTACCCACCTTCATCTATTGAAAATAAAGGATGTGCAGTACTAAATCACCCACTGCCACATCCCAGAGAAGTATGGGAATGCAGGCTGCATTGCAGGATTACACTGGTGGGCTGGGAAGCAAGCAGAGAATCTCTGTACCAATTTCAGATGCCCCCTTGCTGAGCACACAGACTGCAGAAGCAGAGCCCAGCACCATTAAACAGCAGCCTAATTCTAATGTCCACTCCTGTTTTCATCCCATCCATTAGCCAAGGACATCAGCGTACGAGAGGGATTCATCTCAGAAGAGCTGTGTGTGTATCTAAGGGAGCAGTGGCCCCCAATCAACTTCATGAGATTCTTGCATGATGAGAGCCACAGGCTGGAAAAACAGCATCATTAATTTATCAAGAGTTTAGATTTATGTGGTATTTCTAACCACAAAGGATGCAAATACTCGCAATATGTCTTTGTAGTTTAAGACATGCTGTACTGCTATAAAGCTTTGTAATTAGGCAGTGCTGTTTGCCTGGCAGCTCAGAACAGAAAGGGATGGTGATCCTGTTAAAAGAGATACAGCCTTTGATCCTGCAGGAGAAATACAAAGAAAAACAGAACATAATTACTCAATGAAATGAGCCAATAGACTAGGTTAAGCCCTGTGTTTTTAGTGAGGCTATCTGATTTTAAAGTAACCAGTGTTGCCAAGTGTGAAGCTTTGAACCTCAGACACAAAAGAGCACTTCCACAAACCCCAGGGGCCCCAGTCCGGTGTTGGTGTAGGGGTCCAGAACATCAGCAGCATTTCTATATTTGGGTATTCTTTGCCTATTTTTTGATCCAATATTGCCCCAGCTTGCCTCTACTTAATATTTGAACTAACTAGATAACTGCACAAGGTGTTATAGCTGGAGGACAAGGAAGCTGAACCATTGTTCTGCTTAGACAGGAGAAAGCGATAGTTAATGTTTCAATTTTCATTTTGCTCTAGTAAATTTGTCCCTAAGTCATGTCTAACTTAATATTCTTGTCATATTTTAATATGCCAATATTAATTTCAAAAAAAGTGTATTAAAATATTTCTTTTTTATTCACCATGTCTTACTATAAGACTAAAAACATTTTAGTACCATTTATGCAGAATGGAATTGAGAAGTACAAAAATCTGAATGCATACAGGCTTTCTCCATTTTGAATACTTGACTTCAACTTAAATATGAAAATGTATATGCAAAAAACGTGCACAAAAAATATTAGATACCAATATTACTACAGAGTATCGTGTTTTAACAACTCGTGTTAGATTTGCTTGGCAATTATTGCTAACTGATGTTAAATTTACTAGGTAATTATTGCCATAGCTAGTGGTAACCAAAAGTTCATTGTTTCAGTTTAGTCTTCTATTTGGAGTAATTTTCTAGTAGCAAGTTTTAATCTTTGCAAATTGGGTGTAGAACTTGCCAGCTAGAAAGTTTGTGTGAAATACAGCAGTAAAATGAGCTTTTAGTGGATGCATTTCAAATCTTTTCTAGCATATCACATTATGCAGTATTTACTCTCCTGAGGACTACATTTAAGCTCCAAAGACACTTGTGCTGAATTAATTTAGAAGAAAGTTAACACATACCCATGTTTTTCCTTCAAAACAGATACCCTATTTGCATATTTTAGCATCTAATTTTAAATGCCACATTTATTTACAAAAAAATTATTTGTTCTAGTTGCACATGATTCTTCCTAATTTCAGCTGTCTGGATAGGCTGCATCCAAAAATCGCAGATGACAGCTGCTGACAAGGCACTGCATGGCATTGTCATGTCAGGCATGCAGAACAATGGCCAAATCCAGGTGCTCTCCTGCAACTTGAGTGATAACCAGCACTCACCCCACTGAAGTGTGTGAGTTTCAGGAAATCTGAGCTCTGTTTTTGGTTCCTCCTTTGCATTACTGCACCAGTCGCTGCTTGGGTTCTGCATTCCTCAGCTGTGGGAGAGATAGAAGGAGTTTTGCCATTATTATTTCTAACTTCCCAGGTGAAAACAAAACTCTGTCCCAATCAAGTCAGTGAAAGTTGCATCTTCAGTCTCAATGGACACAAAAGTAGTTATGTATGAAAGCAAGATTTGGCTACCATACAACAGTCTACAGTCTGAGATGAGAAGATGAGAAAAATCTTCCCTTGGAAGTCAAATCAGGATGAAAAAAGTGACAAGAAAAGAGGGTTTGCTATTCAGTGAAATGATCAGGCTGTCAAGCCTGGTGTCCTGAACCTAAAAGTGATGACATTCAGTATACCAGACAAAAAAAATAGATTATTTTCATTACTGTCTGAGTAAACTGCACAAGGTTTGTGCTGCAGCAGCAAGGACATTCCTTTCCTGATATCAGTTATAATCAGATTTGTGTGGTTAGTAGGGAAAAAGCCATTTTCAATAACTACACACTGTGATCAGAGTCCCAGAGAGCCCAGCCTAAATTCCCATGTTGGAATATGCGGATCAGCTGAAATACTGGTGCAAATTCATTCCCTAATTTTCTTCACTTGGCACTCAATTTATTTCTCAGTCTCTAGAGACTAGTTTAATCATAAGCATATAATGATAATGCAAGTAGTTCAGTTTCTGGGTTAAAATGCATTAAGCCTCCTTCATATGGAGCATTCAGATTAGAAAACTTAGATTAATTAAATACAACACACACACACAAAAGAAATAAAATTGTCGTTCAGTTTTTTTGTTTCCCAAGGGAGTTATTTCTCACAAACAATCTCATCTAAATCCCATAAATCTTTGGAAATCTGTTAACATGTCTGGGGAAAATATAAAAATTTCAGATTTCCTAATTGTGCTGAGAGGAGTTTCTTGTTCATCTGGCTGAAGATGAGTAGCTAGGTATAACCTATGCTAAGGCTGGTAAATAACAACGTGAAGTTGCATTCTTCACATTAGTTTTCCATCTGTGCCACATTAGAACAATGTTTTCATCCATAGGGAGAAAAAGAGAAAGAATAAGGCGGTGAGGTGCTCCTAGGCCTGAACTACAGCTGCAAGATGTGGTCGTCTATAGGTTTGGACCCCACACTACCAGCAAGACACTGAGATGCTGGAATATGTCCAGAGAGGGGCAACAGAGCTGGTGAAGGGTCTGGAGCACAAGGCTGAGGCAGATGGGGGTGTTTAGCCTGGAGGAAAGGAGGCTCAGCAGGGGCCTTATTGCTCTGTGTGAAAGGAGGTTGCAGCCAGGTCGGTGTTGGTCTCTTTTCCCAGTGATAGGGTGAGAGGAAATGGCCTCAAGTTGTGCCAGGGGAGGTGTAGATTGGATATCAGGAAAAATTTCTTCACTGGAGGGTTGTCAAGCACTGGAATAGGCTGCTCAGGGAAGTGGTGGAATCACCATTCCTGGAGGTATTTAAAGGACACGTGGAAGTGGCACTTAGGGACATGGTTTGGTTTGGTTATGGACTGGACAGTGTTGAATTAATGGTTGAATTCAATGATCTAAAAGGTCTTTTGCCACCTAAACGCTTCTGTGATTCCATATACCAAAATGATGTTGCTTCAAACCCAAACACAAAGGCAAAACCTAGGAATACACAATTTGCTGCGTGACAGATCACAAAATTAATTAACTAGATTAATTACCTCATCTAGAAGACTGCCCCAGGCAATGGGTCGTGCTTGCTGTTTCACAGAAATGAGCTCTGTTCTGAGCCAGCAGTTCATTGTAAGACCAGGAGGAGGATTCCCTTCTTGACCCCTGATGTGCTCTCTTCGAGAAGATTGAGGCTTCATTTGTCTGAATGATCATCTCACCATGCCTAAAAAGAGTTACCAGCACTCTTAAAATTAATTCAGCCCATCAGAAACAGCCAGTCAGTGACTGAACATTGATGTCTGAGACAATGAAGTCAACAGGTTTCCTATACTTTCATAAATCACAATAGTTGTTGCAAATTTTTAATCTAACCCTTTTTTCCTTAGAAATTTTGTTTACCAGTTCCTCACTGCTTTTCACAGGTATTTGTACTTTTGAACACTTAAAGGCAGGTCCCACTAATTTTCATTCCCCTCCTAAGCAAAGTCCTGTTTTTATTTCATGTTACTGTATTTTGTAATTCCCCACTATCTGAATATTCCATCACACTTCAAAACATCTTTGTTGCCTTTCTCTGTCTTACACTTTAAACATCTCAAAGCAAGTCTAGATCAAGGCGGATAAATCAAGCCTGAGTTGTTTGCAGAAATCATTTATGTGTAATCTCAGAATGGAAGAGGAAAGGTAACTTTTCTGAGCTTCTCACAAAATGCATTAGTAAAACATGCAAATAAAGCAAATGTCTCCAGCACTCCTGTCTTTTTCCTGATTGTATCAAAATATTGTTTCACTGCGCGGGCAGCTACTGCCTGGCACAATCAATGAAAAGAGAGATTGTTTAAAAATCTGGTTTTTAGTTAGAGAAAAGCTACCCTGCAGAAAACATAGGACAAAGCATTAATGTGGATATTTTCTGTAGGCCAGGTCTCACTCAGGACTCCACAGGTGTTTAGAAACATGGACTTTACCTATATCCAACTCTTCTCCTAGTAGAGGGAGCATAAAATGTAGCAGTTGTTGTGACCTTAAATAGTTTAGAAACACATCTTAAGTTCTAATTTAAAGTTGGAGCACTAAGTAGCCAGTGATCACTGAATTTGGTGGGTTGTGCATATACAGTTTTCTGAATGCTACCAAGCAGGACAGCAGGAAGTACAGGGCAAAGGAAGACACATGGAAGACAACTATGAACATCATCCCTCACCAACATGCATCTCTGCAGCTTACTCCCTTAAGTTCTCAAAAAGGCAATTTATTTCTAAGTGACCTGGCCTGTTACTGGTTACTCAGGACAGCTGTGGTCAGAAAAACCATGCACATCATCCTCAGCTGCACAGCATGAACCCAGTTTTTCCTTTTCCACAAAGGACTTGCTGGGTGATCTTGGCTCTCAGAAACACAACATAACACATCATCATCTGCTGCCAAATAAAAACCAAACAATGTGTTCAGCTGTAAATTCTGCATTTAGCCATAATTATCAGGGCTATGTATGGATAAAGGATTCCCTTTTTAATCTGCTTTCCCACTCTACCACACACACAACCCCCTCCCTGGAAACAGAGTTCAAGAATTGATTCCAAAAATCACATCATATACCTACAATACTTGTTTCTGCAGATGTTTTTCTAGCATGTCAGGAAGATTCCCTGGCCACTGCTGATATGCTAATAATTCATGTTTAGTTCCTGAAAAATACCTCTAGTCTGGCTAATGAGTTCTACTCCAAAACTTACATTTTCTTAGTCTTATCCCAATTTTCTGTAGTAAAACATATTTCCAGCTATCATATCCTGAAGAGCTTCTTGGTATTTTAGTGAAGGCTTAAATTAAATAGTTTTTAAGGTATTATTTTCTTAATCTTGCTATTAACAGGACTGCAATCTGTTACTAATCTGTGATAAAACTTCATATATGTGTGGAAAAATGTCAGTGATAGGTATAAATCCACACACTCCATTTCTGATTTTTATGCTGTATCTCGGTAATTTGTTTTCTATTCCAGTTACATTCTCTGTATGAAGCTGCATTTCCTTGTGCCAGGTTTAATTGCTTTTATTTTAAAACCTTAATTAACGGTATTGTGTATTTCTACATCCTGGAGAGCGTAAGCAAATCAGGTCATCCAATCTAGAGTAAACAAAACAGAAGATGATTGCACAGACCACTAGTTACTAAAACCTGGTCTGGACATACAGATGAGGCTGCATCATTCAATTTGTCACAGCTGCAGTATTAAAAATTTGTTGCAGCATTATGAAAGTGTAGCATTTATGATCATGTAAAACCTGAATACTCACTCAGATGTCTTGGGAGAGGAATGAGACAAAATCGTGACGTAGACATTGAAGTGGTGCAACTGCTGAACGATGTGTCTAATCCCACTGCCAGAGGATGTTTCACAGTATTTACACACTGAGTACCGGCAAGTGGATGTAAGTGCTTGGGTGGCTGCCTGACAACAGAACCTGAGTGCAGAAGGAAGAAAAAAAATTGCTTTTTCCTTAAGAAATGGTTTGGCTGATCCCTATTATAACACCATTTAAGTTTACGTTGTATATAGTAATTAGTTTTGTTTAGTATTGGAAACATAAATTCACATTTAAGTGTATCTTGTAAAAATTCTCATTTGCTTATCTACCTTGTAAATAAAATCTAAATAGCTGAACAAACAACAATACATGTTTAATATATAACCCTGCTGTATGTGATACTTCATATACACAAAAGCAGTTAAATGCACCTTATTTTCACAGTAGTCATATAAAATATATTAGGAAGAACATCTTTGAGTAAGAGCAGCTAACAATATACTTCAGTGAGAAATACTTGAATTAAAATAGTTCAAATTAATTGATGAAATATTTGAACAACAAAAGATATGTTTTGGAGCCTGCTTTATTTACAGCACACCTGTTAGACAAAGAGTTGGAAAATTTGTCATACTGCTTTGGATTCAAGGAGTTAATCAGTTACCTGTATATTATATATATATATATATATATATCTATATCCTTTATGCAGCTAAAAATCAGAAAATCTAAACTGAATAACATCATCCAATATTTCCAAGCAATGGGCAATACTGAAAATACATTAATTACTGGATGGGATAAATTATTCCATTCTTCCTATGAACACTTTCTTACTGCTTCACCATCTGTACAGAAGTGAATCACACAGAGGAAAAAACACCCTGTAAAATTTGAGTAATTTTCTTTAGGATTAGATTTGGTGTACTAACAGTCACTGAAAATTTACCCCAGTATTCTGGGGAAATGCAGGAGGAGATCAAGTGTTCTGTTTGGAGTGGGGATTATCTCCATCTCATGCACCTCACCATAATTCTTTGATTCAAATGTATCAAAGCAACAGCGAAGATGAGAGTTTCTGCCTCAAAGGCAGAGTGAACATGTAAATATTTGAGGTCACTGATTGAGGTCCAAATAGAAAATTAATAGACTAGAGAATGCAACGATCTGTGCAGCATATGTGATATGAGGCTGGATTTACTTATTAACCTTTTAAGACCTTCCTCTGAAATATCCATGTTTAGGCAAGCAGGTAAGAGCATGGTTTTTTCTCTTTCAGGTAGAATAACATGAGCTTTAATGTGATGAGCAAAAAGCAGGTTTAAACTCTGTAAGGAAAAATGTTCACTTGAGAGTAACTCCTTAAAAACAGCTGTCAGTGTGATTTTCAGTAATGCTGCCAGCCTCCAGTGCTCGTTTAACATCCCTCATTTCTACAAGTGATCAGGTCTTTTAGAGTGATGGGTTTGGTAACTGTGCATCCACCACCCCTAACAGGCCAAAACAAAACCCATAGAACAGTTCAGCAAAAACTGTCTAATTACTTCGCACAACCTGGTACTGCAAGGGTTTGCAGGCACATCGAACAGTGTTCTTAAGTGCCGTATTATGGGATAAATTCTGCTTTAGTGAAAGACTGGGAAGGAAACCCCTTACGCACAGTAGAAATGCAGAAAGTACAATAACTCTAAAGGAAGCCAAAAGCACTGCTTTCCACTCTGTGTAACAGGATGTTGACTTGAGCTAGTGTTAACACTAAAAGTACACTTACGAAGCACTCAATCAGTTTTCTGTGTGTCTAAGTACCAGCAGGAACTGAGAACATTTGTGCTTCTCACAGGAATTGCTTCAATTTGCTTTGCAAAAACCATGCAGTTTTCAGACAAACTTGTTAGTGCTGACACGTTCAGTCTATTTTTTACAGAATAGTTGACCTGGATGCTTATTTATCCTCTTGAGTCTTCTACTGCCATTGAGCTGCCTCTCATCACCAGTGATCTTAATCCTAATTCTGTTCAATTGCGCAGAATTTCTCTTGAAACTTGTTTCAACCTACAGAATTACGTTTAATGTCTCATGATTAAAGGCATTACTCCAGGCTATCAGTTTTTTGCCTTTAAATTGGAAAATAGAGGTCTTGCCTAGAATGGGGAAAGGAACCCAGATGGGCAACTCGCCTTTTACTGAGCCTGAAGTGTAGTAACACAATAAACCATTTTGCCAAGCCTGCAGTAAACCCAATTATGACAGTTTTATACAAGTTTGGCTAAATGCTTACTAAAAAAAGGTAAAAAATAAGTAATTTAAAGGACACCTTTGCCTGCATTTGTCTTTAGGGTTCCAAATGCTAATGATGATGAGAGACTGCAGAAACCATTCAGGAATGCTGTAATTTGGAGGCCAAGCCAGCTAGAGGAGCAAAATAGCGTGTTAGCTTGTGCTGCCTCAGTCCTGCCTGCTCACTTCACTGGAATCACTCAGTTCACATGCTTTAATCCTTACACAGCTCACTAGTTCAGGCCTTGCAACCTGTATTAGGAGCACTGTCAGCAACCCAGGGCTGACAGGACAATACCACTGTCCCAGGCTTGTATTGGTTGTATGAAGGGGTGAAAACAAATGCAGTTAAGTAGAAAAATAACAGGAGATTTTAAGTAAGTACCATGCAAACTTTCCTCCCTGTGCTTCAGGGCGATTCTTTCATTTATATGCCTGCTGAAGGGAACTAAAGCTGTGTACACTGCATCCTCTCTGAGGGCTGAAGTGGTGGCTCTGCACAGGCCTCACATCCTTAGAAACAGAACACCTTAGCTCCTAACAGGGCTGGAGCCTTCACGTTTCTCTTTTGTGGTTAAAAAAAGTGCAACTTGCCAAAAGCATCTGTGCTCCCTACAACACTCAATTCACACATGTTACCCACTACTTAACTTTGGTGTCTTTTATATTCCATACAGCAGCTCCAATGTACTCAGCAGGGTGGTTTTTGGTAGCCAATGCAGAGCACTTTCCACACATCGAAAAGAGATTCCTTGGCTTTTTATCTCCCAATTCACTTGTTTCTGTTAAATAGAAGCCAGATTTCACATCAGGGCACATCAGAAAGAATGGAGGGTGAGGAGGCTTTTTATATGCTTCTTTAGTTGCTTGCTTGTTTTGTTTCTCCTTAGGAGTGGCTTCCACTTTGTGTAGCTGCCTGTATTAAAGTGTTTCTCATGAATACATTTACTATAACAGCTAGGTCTGCTCTACAAGATTTAAAATAAAGGAAAAAATGTCTCCACTGTGAGCATCCTCCTTCCTCTACCCCCAAATCCACAAGGCATTTGGGCCCATTCAAACGAAAGAAACCCTTGACCACTGAAACAAATGGGAATTAGGCAGAAAAACTCCAACTCTGCATGGTAGTCTTTAAATCTTAGTGCTGTGCCTTCCTCTGCCTCACAGAGTTCCAAGTGCCATGCTTCACAAAAAATGGAGAAGGAATTCTGTGCCTCCCCTTACGCCAGTAAGTCAGAAATGACAGGAGAAGCCTTAAAGTCATATCCCAAGTCCAGAAATCAGGGAAGCAATGGACCTGAACAAGTTTGTTTTCTAACCAGACAAAGTGGGACAACCTTCCTCAGCTTCCCATGCAGGACCTGAGCTGAGGATGTCTCAGACACTGAAACTGGGATGAGGGACAACCAGTAAATTAAAGATACAGAACTAGTTTACATAGCCAACAGCAACACAAGCTCCTCCAGCATCAATTGGGAACACAAGGAAGTTAATCTCGATTTTGGGTTTAGGCAGAAACACCTGTAAGCTGTAATTCCCAATTCCCAGGTTAAACCCAGGGAGCTGACTGGGTGCCACGCAAGACTGAGTCCATGCAGGGGAAAACCACACTCCACAGCTTTCATCAAGAATAGAAAGGGTATGTTATTCTAGAAGAGAACAAGATAACTGTTCCTTTCACAGGGAGAAAACATGCATTTCCTCTGAGTTTTATATGTGAATAACCTAGTTCAGAGCTCATTAAATTAACTTGGAGAAGAAAAAATCAACCTCAGTACAATGATCTCTAGAAGGCCAAAGTAACCAGGGGAGTGAGGGGATGCGAATGGAGGGGGTGGATGTCAGGTGAGTGTCTGGGATAAGAGAACAAAGAGCGTATAATAAAGCTTTGACTAATTTTTCAACCTAGTTTCTTCAAATTTCTTGTGTGTCATGCAGTTTTATTGCTTTTGGATAGTTTGGGGTTTATGCTCCCACCAGACACCCAAATTTAACTGTTATTTTACTGTTATTAATACAAATGTCAATAACCATTATACAGCTGTGGGAAAATACAGTTCACTCAGCATTTCATCATGGAGGTGTATTAAAATGCCTCTGCAAGCCTGTCTGTCTACAAAATAATCAGTGGAAATTGTGTCAAGGCTGCATATAGACCTACCAGGAGGCTTTAAGAGAGCCTTCTGTTTCGAATTTTTGTGGATTATTCTAGAAATGGTCCCTCTTACCCAAAGCTGTATTTAAAATGTGGAGCTTTCAAACCTAATTCTGTATTTCATTAGCCAGGCCCAAAAAATTATTTTAGAAGTCACTTCTTAGAGAAAGTACTTGCTAAGCATTACTGGTGGGATGGGAGGAGACTCCCAGCCACATGTCTGAGTGAAGCAGAACCCAAATGGCACAAGCTGCCCTTGTCTGGGGAACAGCCTGCTCTGAAACAGCACACAGCCTTTCTATGAGGTTTATACCAGTATCCTTGTGAATATAACAGAAGTCTTTTCCCAGTTATGACTTTATAATGCAAGGTATAACAGACTTAAACTATGAGGTGGTGGGTTTTTGTATGGGGTTGGGTGTTGGGGTTTTTCCAACAACTATTTTTTTCCCATGGTACAAATAAGCATTTTAAATGCTTCAGCTCTTTCCATACTTCACGTGTACTAATCTCTACTGACTGCATTCTTTGATTTGCAGATTTAGCCAGGAATTCTCTACACAAGTCCATGATACTTTAGAGAATGCCACTTTCAGACTTCTGTGCAATTCCTCTACTCTGCGTATCTTGGAAGAAACCTCCCAGACACTAATGTGTACAAGTTATTTATTGCCTTCCTTAGACAGGAGAGAGGAGGGAAGAACCAACTGAAAACAGATTTAAAGGGGGAAAAATGTGATTTATGCATGACAATTTAATTGTAATTGAGGTCTGTAGTTAACTGCGTGGTAACAGTGATTTAAAGCTTGATGCAACTCAAAAGTGAAGGCAGAGCTTTAATAAGGCAGCATTAAGCTGGGAATTGAACAGAATCAATACTGAGGATTAGCAACAAAAGATTATAAAAGACATTTCAGTATTCAAGGAATAAACAATTTTTTACATTTTGTCCTTTATACAGCACACCCCTGGCCAAAGTCCTGGTCCTTTTTTGACTTATTTTGGTGTTCAGAAGGGCAGTAAAGCCACAAAATTAGGGAACTGAAGCAAGCAGGAAAGCTTTGGCTCATGGTTAAGATGCATGGCTCGAAACACAGCTCAATTCCAGGAATCCCATTTGCTGAAATGAAAACCAGGCAATTGAGACTATTGCAAACTGCATCCGAGATTAAACCAGCCTGTGACAAAGGAACCTTCATTCCAAATCCAGCGCTTATCTTGTCTCTAACTGGCAAGTTTTTCACAGTAGACAGGCACTGGAATGTTCTATAATTTATATTACCCCACAGTAGCAACGCAACAAGTTCACAATGTTTAATCCTAACACTTCTTTTTCTTTTTTTCCCCCCATCTCTAAAGGGAGGTCCTATCCAGAACCGAAAATCCAAGCGCTGCCTGGAATTGCAGGAAAACAATGAAAATGAATTCGGGTTTCAACTGGTCCTTCAGAAGTGCACTGGACAGCGCTGGTCCATAACAAATGTCCTGAGGAGCTTGTCATCATAGCAGACTAAATTTTGTACCCATTTCTTTTGCTACTGTGTAGCAAGTACTGCATTGTCGCCTGCTGTACTGTATTCCTCTCTCTCCCCATCCCCCCAGTTCCTTCTCTCCTCTTTTTTGTCTCTGATTTTATTTTGTGAGTGCGTGGAAATAGGGTTTGTGGGCTGGAAATAAGACGTTTTTATTTCACAATGATGTTTTCATGACATTTATAGAGATGCTGAGTGACAGGTGACGGGTAGGCTATCCTAAAATATTTTACAACTGTAAATAGGAAGCAAATGGAGAATATTTATAACTCAAACTTTTATTGAATAAAAAAGTCCAAACACTATTACTGTCTAGCTGTCTCCATGGAAATCCATTTGGAGGTTAAGTGCTGGTTTCATTGCTTTCGTTAACCCAAGCCTGATCTCGGCATGTTTTTGCAGAGCATCAGAATTCTCCAGGCTTGTGATAGAAAGTTCTACCTGCACACCAATAGCTACAGTGAGGCAGGATTTTCTCCATTCTCCCTCTCCAGAGATCTGTCTAGGCCGCTGTAGCTACTAGTGTGCAAATATGGGGGGAAGGGGTGGTGTGTGGAGGTGTATAATATGCCCCCAGGTATTTTTCCTCTCCAGTACCACTAAGAAAAACCCCAGAGAGAACCCCAGGGCTCAAGTGAGGTGGGGAAGAGAATTTGTTAAAAAGAAGGGGGAAAAAGCTACAAGAGAAAAGCAGCAGCTACTGGAAGAAAAATAAAATATAAACCCTGACATTTCTCAGTGGGTTGGCCTCCATTTCAGGGACTGAACTTTCCTTCCAATTTTCCATTGTTCTTACAACTCCTTTTTTAAAATGCACTTGTTCCGTGGCTACCACAGACTTGGGTGAAAATGGCTCCATCAAAGAGAAAAAGGTATGAATTCACACTGCCTTTCTCCCTGCCTTGAAGGAAGTGTGAATACAATTCCATATCACTTCATCTCAGCTAAGACTGGTGAGGAGAGAAAATTTGATGAGGTAAACCAGAACACTGGGATTACTGGAGTCTGTTTCCAGCTGCTTTTATTTGTATGTAAATTCCTTCTCTTTTATTACTCTATTTGTTCTTTTTATTCTGTTTGCTACCTTAAGCAACAGTCCTAACCTGTTTTGGAGCTGGTTATGTGCCAGACTGTCTTTCACAGGCTGGCTTCACATTCAGGATCAGCTCACAGCATTGTCTCCTGGGGCTGTTCAGTAAGTCTTGTGGTACATTAATTTTAGGTGTCCAAATTTCTGCTATACATATTTACCATGTACATAGATGCATAATTACCATACATCTGCTTCTCAAAGAGAAAAACCCTGAGCCAGCAACAGGAGAAAAGTCACAGAGATGGAGATGGGCTGAACACCTGCACTTTGACCGACTTTGGAGGCCCCTCAGCCCTGTTTGAGTAGAAAACCTCACATTAAAATTAGAATGCAGAGCCACTTTGAGCAGTCCATAATTCAGCCATTCCAGATGAATGAGGAAGAAACTGCATGTTCAGACAGAGGAAGAGCACAGAACACATGCAGAGTGGCAGGAGACAAACTAAGATTCCTTCCAGCAAAGATACCAAGGCTTCGGTGCATGGAGATGCAGCCATAAGGAAAAAACAAATGTTATGGATCACATCAGTCTGCTCTTGATTTCTCCAAGCTTGCTGCTATGGGCCTTCACTTTTTGGTCTGGGGATGTTTTTACTTATGAGCACTAGAGGGAGATACCTGGCAAAGACTTGACAAAAGTGAAAGGGAGGTGCTGAGCTCTGAACAGTTTTATTTCATGCCCAAATGTGTATCCTGTGTCTAGAATCTGCCCAGAGAAGATAGAAATTACTCCTGATCACATTGCAGCAGCGTGCTGATGGTCACTGCCAAGTGAAAACAAAACAAAACACAACACACCACACTTCAGTGAACCTCATCACGGTGCCAAACCATAGAATCATAGAATGGGTTGGGTTGGAAGGGTTCTTAAAAATCTCTAGATCCATCCCCTGTGCCATGGGCAGGGACACCTTCCACGATCCCAGGTTGCTCCAAGCCCCATCCAGCCTGGCCTTGAACACTTCCAGGGATGGAGCATCCACAGCATCTCTGGACATCTCACCACCCTCACAGTGAGAAAATTCTTCCATATCTCTAACCTAAATTTCCCCTCTTTCAGTCTGAACCCGTTGCTCCTTGTCCTAGCACCCGCATCCTGCGCTGTCCAGCCGTACCTCCCTGCTACACAGCAGCTCCAAGGCTGCTGCTTCCCTTGATTCCCATGGGACCTGCACTCAGGAACACTTCTTCAACAACCTTACAGAGAATCCCTCAGTGGCGACTGTGGGTTTAAATTTGATCACCCAGCAATTCTAGTAACTACAGCAGAATTACCAAAATAAACATTTGGGGTGGGAAACCCCATAAATCTGGACTCGAAACATTATTTTATACTGCAGCAATTTGGCTATAGGTAAAATGCATGTTTTATAATATTGTTTTCCCTTTGTTTTGTATCATGGAGCAAATATTTTTATGTGATAACTTATAGTAAAAGGAAAAGGGGTTTAAATCTGTGGGTAAGCCTACTAAAAGGGTAAAGTAAAAATTATGGGTGTACATAAGCATCACCATTATTGTGCACCTTCTGAGATCTCAGTTCTCTCAACAGACTTTCCTTGACAAGCTTCTCAGAAAAACAGAACAGCACAAGCAGAACTGAAGGATGTGGCCACTGAAGGATGTGGCCACATTTCACTGGACACTCTTAGCCATGAACTGCCTCATCACCACTTTCTTTTTCAGGTGCACAGCAATTACCTAGATATAGGAGCAGTGCCTCACACTGTAAAAGACAAATAATCAAAAGTACCAAGTGGAAAATGAAACTCATCTTCACTTTCTGGAAAACTATAGAACCTTATTCAAGCATCAGGTGCCTCAAAAGGTAAAAAAAATATTCCCTAAGAGTAGTTGTTTGTATTTTGGGGGGGGGGGGGGGGGGGGGTGTTAATGGTTTTAAAGAGGAAAGGTTAGCACTTAAGGGGAAAAAAGAATACCATTCCAGAAGTCATCTAACTCCTTAACTGAGTATGGTCAGAGATGAAGATGACCAGAAATATCCAGTAAGCTCCCTCTTCCTCCTGCTGCTTGACCACTATTCTGATATATTTTGATCAGTGTTTCTTGACAAATAACAGCAGTACATCTACCACATCTACCAGCTGATAAGGATATACTGACAATTAAAGGAAACATTCCAAGAAACCCTAAACCTTCTTCCTACAGTACTTGCTTCAATATTTATGGACAACATGTACCTTCTCAGATATGATCACTCGTACCAGGATATCACATACAGTGGCTTCCCAAGGCTGTAAGGTTTCCCACTGTGTGCTCTCTCACCACATCAGCATGTGAGGCAAGGCACCAGCACCAAAGAGGAAAGAAGCTGTGCTGGTGACATGAGGACAACATGCAGAAAAGATTAATTCCACATCCTTAGGGAGAAGGTGTTAGGGTTTGGTTTGTATCAGAGATCCTTAGGTAATACTTCTGGAGATGGGCTGTACAGTCTTCAGGAGAGATCCAGGTTATAGGAATTTATTCTTTTGTTTATATGTTTATTTTTACAAAGCTACAGGTATTCATGAGCATGGATTACCAACACCATGCTTGTTCATTCCCGACTGGAACTCTGACAGGAGAATTCAAGATTATCCTTGCCTGCCTGATATTTCCAGGCTTGCCAACACCTGTTGGGAGTTACTGTGCAGAGTAGGGTTTAGGATTGTCCTCTTTTGCTATGGGAAAGGCAGGTTTTATTGGTTTCATCTTTCTGAAAGACCAAAATTTCATCCTCCAACATCATGCCACCCGTGTCTTTTCTAAACAGAAGTTAATCAGTCAAAACCCATCACTGAGCCTTTTTATGTATCTTAATCAAGAGGTAGCTGCAAAACGATAATTAAGCAAGTAGCTGTCATGTGTTATTTTATACTGGGTAGCTCTGAATACTTACTTAGCTGGAGATATAAAGGGAAACAGATTTTAAGGTCATACTTAAATAGATGGTACCACGATTTTGCTTACAGACCTAAATTACGTATATTTTGTGTGTGTGTGTGTGTGTGTGTGTGTGTGTGTGTGTGTGTGTGTGTGTGTGTGTGTGTGTGTGTGTGTGTGTGTGTGTGTGTGTGTGTGTGTGTGTGTGTGTGTGTGTGTGTGTGTGTGTGTGTGTGTGTGTGTGTGTGTGTGTATCTCCACACCACCAAACATATATCAATTTATAGATAAAATATAAGCATGCATGTACACGCTCAAACTGTTTTCGAGCCAGTAATAACAACAACAAAAGAAAACTCACATTAAAGTGCACTTTATCCAACTATAGTTTTAAAGACATGCAGATAAGACACCAAAATGTCAGGTCTGGTTCACAATTACATCACTCTGCTACCCAGAACACCTTCAGCACTACATCTGTTTTTAACGCTGACAAAAAGAGCAGAACACACCATCATCCTATTTCAACATTTGTTCAAGTAAATGTTAGAATTTTTCCACAATAACTTCCCAAAACCGGAATACAAAATAGCTGTGCTAACACAGAGGCTCAGGGGGCAATTAGCAAGGCTTTTATGGAACAGTGTGTTCTCTACTGATTTCTTAAATTTCCCCCCTGCTACACACCTTGCTTTAAAAATACTTAAAAGTGCAGAACCTGAGCCTCAGGTCTGTCATTCATAGCTACATTTAAAACAGCAAAGCCATGTATTTTTGTTTACTGACTAACATTAGCTTTGCACTGTCGGGTGGAAGTGACTATTTTACCAGTCAGTGACTATTTTATTTTCATTCGGTCTTGTTCTGGATAGTCTGAGGGGATTTTTGTGATAAACCATCTGAAAATTTTTTTTAGCACCACAAAAATATACTTTTCATGATAATATATTCTTTTCAGTGAAGTAGCCTCATTTGAGCTGCATATATGATAGGACAGAATTTTTCAATTACAGGAATGGATTTTCATCTTATGACAGGACAACAACAAATATATTTGTTGCAAAAGGTGCATGAAATTTTAATTCAGCTTTTAAAAGGAAGGAAAGTGAGTATTCTAACTAAACTGGACCACAGTTTAATAAGTGGTGACTGCTCAGACCTAAAAGTATTAAGTTCAGCTTTTAAACTCTGCTGACATTCTTGGTCAGAAGTCTGTGTGGGTGGTACTTTTTTTTTAATAAACAATAGCAGGCAAAAATTTTAAAACACTGACTCTTTCTTACTCCTAGAGAACCAAAGCTCATGTCAGCACACACAAAGAATGTCATGAGCCTCGGCTTGCCATTTGAACTGATATAGTTCCCTTACCTTCTCTCATTGCTAAAATCACTCGTATTTCAGTGTTGTATTTCCCCAGCTTTAACACTTGCTCTAGAACTGGCGTACCACCAGCTAACCTCAGGGTGATTTGCCCATTTTCTGCAAAAGTGCACTCCTTCCAATTCAAAACAAACCACCAAAGGCTACATTCTTCTTTTCAGCCTCTGTTAATAAGGGTTTTCTGTGCATTGTATTTTTGTTATTTACCATTATTTTATAATTTTCTATATTCTCCTAGACATTGATTGGCTATATAACAAGAAGTATCACTTGAGTTAAATGGAATGGAAATGCTCACAATTAAAGAGGAGATACTGAAAATATGTCCCAAATATGTCTACTGATCACCTCGAATAAGCAGTGACAATCACAAAAAGGATCCTGTGCACAAAAAGGATCTTGCCAGCCAAAGTGGTTGCTGAGAACACCTTTCTAAACAGTAGAAAAAGTGCAACACAAGCTCTGCAAAGACATGAATTAAAAGTTATCGTACAGACACCACTTTCCAAAACGGGTCTCGTGCTTTAAGCATTTTTGCTGAACACATCCAGTCAGATCTGGCAGCCATTTAGGGAGAGCTTCTTTTATTAAGAGATGAAGAAAGATCATCACACTAGAGAGGGGAATAATCTTGATTCTGAGTGTTCCTCACATGCTTTGCTATTGAGCACATTTTACCTGGGTACACCTTACACAAGAGAAAAAAAACCCACCACCAAACCACAAAACCTGTATCAAAGGTAACCTTTAATTTCTGGCAGGTATCACTTTTCTAATCTGTCTTACTGTCCTATTCTTAGAAAGCACAGTCTAACCTTGAACTGAATTACTTGGAAGCCACATTTGCTTTGTGTTATATACCTAATCCTTCTGCCTGCAGCTGAACGCAGTGTGCCACCTCCATTTCTCTAACCTGTGCATATTGTGCCTAGGCACCTTAATGTTAGATTTCTGTGTATTTAGCCATCAACAAAGTCAAAGAAAAAGCCTCTCTTATTCCCAAATTTGTTAGCAGAGGGACAGAAATATTCAAAGTGTCAGTTCAGACTTGAACCAGTTCATATTTAAACCACTTTATTGTTCCATAGCATGACTTCATCTACTTGGTCTCACAATCAGTAACTCCTGTCAAGGATGGCCAATTTAAATAATTCTTTTTCTTGAAAGTAAAGCTTTCAGTTATTAAATCCTTGACCAAATTGTCCTGGGAGAGATTGAATCACATGGACCTTTGATCATCTGAAGAGACCTGAAAAGAACATTGTGTATCATATCTAAGCTCCCACAAGTCACGTTTTACTGGTGTAGTTTCAGAAGCCTGTCTGTTCACTTAGACTTTAGACTGTGTGCAGAAGTGGTCATTTACTTTATGGAAAACATTCATGAAAGATGAATATTACCCAATAATCAGGTTAGCTTGAGAGCCATCATCTTCTCTTGTATATCAGTTTCTGTGGGACCACTTGCAGTGAGACACTTTCCAGGAGGAACTTGGTAATAAAAACCTGACCCTTGATTATTAATTCCATTACGGCCTATTGATCCATACTATTCTTTTACCTCAGTATAATGCCTTGCACTGTTAAGGGCACTGTAGAATCAACAGATTGTTAAAGATTACTACATGAGTCAGAGGTACAGGAAAATTGAGCTTTCCAGCAGATTTTGCTGTGCCAGTGTTTTACCCAGAAATAGCACCTGTATTACTCTTGCTTTTTAAAAACTGAGCAGAAATTCCTCTGGCATGAATGATATTGCCAACAGTTTCCTGTGAAAAAACAATTGTTTACACAACACCTTTCTGACCCCTCGTGGTGCTCCACTGTTAGAGTAATGAGCACCACAAAACAGTGCGAAACAAAGTTGAAAACTATAAAAGGAAACAACAAACTGATACAAACACACTGAGGAAAAAATGAGTTCAAGTCGAAGTTTGGCTTGAAGCCAAACACACACAGGTTTGCAGGAAAACTGCAGACAAGCATCCAAGTGCAACCCTAATTTCACAACTGGAAGATGGGAAGGTGTTGGACTTGAGGGACTACTCAAAGAGATAATGCAAACCTTGCTGCAGAATATTACCCCTCAAGCACACAGGTAACAGCTTCTGTGTGCCTCCTGTCGGATATTTGGGTAGGAACACCAGACACTCAATAAATGACAGCCATCACCCTTCCCCAGGAGCAGCACACACAGATTTGGCTACCAGGACTGACGTGTAAAGCAGCTGGCTGTACTTGCAGCCAGGCCTTCTAGGTACCCAGAGCTTTGGAAAAGTGTCCTGATGCTCTGCCAGTGCAATCTGTCTGCATTTGTGGGCAGCCCTTACTTCCCACTCCCCTAGAGAAGGGTGAGGTTAACTTAAAACACATTACCACAGTCCTCGTCCTACTGCTCAGCTTCTCAGCCCCCCATTCCTTCAGTCACATGCAGCTGAGCAAAAGAGATTTACCCTCTCCCAAACAGTACAGTAGAAATACCAATAAAGATAGTGCAATAGTTGCCATAACAACTGCTTTTAACTGGAATAGGAGTGAGGAGTACAATTTCTTTTTGTCCACAAACTAACAATGTGTTCATTATTGCTAAGCAGACCCTTGGAAAGAGCTGAATTCTTTTAAACCTGTTACCCTTGAGGATGTATTTTAGATCTGCCTTTGACTCTTCAGAATAATAACAATTCTAATTAATACCTTAGGTGCTGGTAAGTGATTCTCCAACTTCCTGCCCACATATAAACATAAAGCCCAAGATTTTTGTCAACACAATTACTGAAATAGAGATAACGTCAGCTTGTTTGTGGAAAACATGACTTGTACTTCACAGGTAGTTTGAGTCCATGTTTGTCTTATAGATAAGTTCCAGTGATCAGTAACAGCACAAGGCAACAGTGACCACAGAGACCAAAATATTTTTCTTTATCTCATTATTCAGCAGTCTACAAAAAGGTGACAGGGGCTGAATTTTTTATATGTTGTCATTTTTGATGACTGCACTTTTCAGAGATTCAGCTGTTCCCAATCCACTCTACATGAATAGGGAGTGCTACCACAGCAGCTGGTTTGGCCCAAAACACCTGCTAGAGACCAGGAAGGGAGAACCATGTGCAGCTGTGGCTGCAGACACTTGGAAGGGTCAGAGAGAACAGAGAAGATAAAAAGCATTGTTGGCCAAGGGTGCAAGACACACAGGGGTGACAAATCTGCGCTTCAAAGTGCAGCACCTTACGTGAGATACGTGGAGTGACAGTCTCCTAGATCAGAGAACAATTCACAACTCTTAAAGGTAGGAGAGATTCTCCAGTTGTTAAGCCTTACCTCTTGCCTAGCAGAGCTTTGCCACACCTAAGGCAGGTTGCTGAGGCTACAGAGAGCGTAAGATACAAAGTCCACTTTAAGGTGACTGAAAAGCTTCCAGTATATGGGTGTGGCGGAGAGAGGAACTGCACCCAGATCTTTGCAAAGTCTTGGAAGAACATAACATATTTAATAGCTGGTCACAGAGAAATCGAGCTAGCACAGCATTCTGGTTATTTATTATGTTGTTTAAAGTCCCAAATGCAATTTTCTGTAATTATCTTGCAGATATTTTTAGTGCTGCACTCTGTCTATTCATAGCACCTTAGGAAACGAGTAATTCCATGTCCCCTAGAAACTGCACCATAGCCACTGGCTATGCACAGTGGGGATCCAGTTGGTTTTCCCAGCTGGTACTGGAAATAGCAAATGTCACAGTTCTGCAAATATCCATTCTGACAGCTTGGTAATTTGGGGCCAGCCCTGCTCCCCCACTCCCACAGATGCTCAGATGACTTTGCACCAGTGCTGCCATTCCTCACACAACAGACGAGAACACCATTTTCATTTTTTAATGTTTTCTGAAAACTGGTAATTTTACACAGCATATGCATTCGTGTATAACTTCCTCTAGGAGAAATTCCCCAACAATTCACCCCAAGGGATTGTTTTATGGGATATTGTAAGAGACAGTCCGAAGATCCCTCATCTGCCTCACGATCATCGACGAGGACAGAGACTGTAAGACGCTAAAAACCCCAGAAAGAAAAGAGGACTTTTGCACAGGAGTCCTGGCCTGGCTGAGGTGGGATGTTTGCCAAGTGTTGCCTGCAAGTGTGCCCTCAGAGGACTGGTATGCATTCCCGAGGAACAGGTCACGCTGGCGCCGTTCTTGCTGCTTGAAGTGAGAAGGACTGCGCTGAAGCGAGAAGGAAGGACCTGTCCTGTACACCTGCTCCCGTATCCCAACACAATGGGCCTCACAACACAATGGTTGTAGATTTCCTCACCTTTTGGCCAGCTGCCCCTCGCTTTCGAATAGACTATAAAGGGACTCTGAATTAACCCTGTTGAAATCTCCCCACGGAAGAGGACGGACCACGAGGATTCCGCCTGGCCGTTGGCAGCTATAACCCCCCTTTTTGTCTCTCTCTATCCTTTGTTTCCTTACATCTCTCTCCCTCTCTATCGCAATTACACCGCGTTGGTACGCAATAAAATACACTGTGCTGATTGAAATTTACACTTCTCCCCGTTGGTGTTTCTTTTGCACTCTGAGATTCGGTTAACGAACCATCACGACCCCCCGCTTGTCTTAGGCAGATCGTGACAGGTATATCACAACTTATCACTGTATATATTTACATAAAGCAGCTGCTGTATCCAGGGAATCATTTGCAAATGTGTTTGAAGAGACAGCACCACAGCCCCTGTGAACCATCATTTCCTACAGACCTCTGTTCCCAGCAGCCGATCTAAAGGACACCGAGAGCTGATAAAAGGTTCCTCAGCTTGCCTGGATTTAGTCTGGCTGCTGTCCAAGGTGCATTCAGAGGCCAGATTGCTTGTGCTCCTGCCTTCTACACCAAGAGCACTGCATAAATGTACTTCTGTGAGCTCTATCTACCGAGCATCCAAAATTATCTGCTTCTGAATACTGCTCTGGAGTGATGCATTCAGACCAGAGAAGTCAACATAGCTAGTTCCAGCTCTTTCATCACATTTTTACAAATAAGCAATGCACAAATTGTTGTTCTGAGTTTTCCTAAGGACAAACTGGGCAAGAACCCAGGTTGGACATGAGTATTCCATCTCTAATGATATTACATAATTATGTCTCTAATGATGTTATAAAATTATAAGGTGAAGCATTATAGCTATTTGAACTTGGCAATCATTTACCTTTTCAGAATTGATACCTTGTAATTGCTGATCATTTTGTCACAGCAGCAGTTTCACCAAAATACTGGACTTAATTTTATACTATTATAATGAAGTATTTACATTTTCCATAAAAATAAAAATAAATTACCACTTACCAAACAGGAAAAAAAAGGACACGTGTCAATGTTTTAACCTTGTAATCAAGAGACTGGATATAATTAGGCAGGGGAAAGGAAAAAAAAAGGAAAAATAAACCTTTTTAATCCTTCCTTTCCAAAATTCAGACTGTTCATAAAACAGCGGTATTGTATCACATTATATGGTTTAAAGTATTTCTGGAAAAGCACTAATTAGGTCTCATAGTTTTGAAATAAATAAATAAATGTACAACATACTATCAAACTCATTGTTTTGAATTCTTTCTCAGACCTTGACAGATGCTCAAGCCTGAGTGAAATATTTTGAGTTTTTAGTCACTGTTTTCTACTGGCAAGCACTGCTGTGCAGGCTTTCAGTGAAACCACACTTCTGACACATGCAGGTGTTGGTATGTGGAAACTGTTAGTCTACAAGGACTTTCAGGGAAATTTGTAATGAAAAACTCAGTACATTTTATGAAAATACAATAGGAAAAGAAAAATTTGGACTAGTTCGAAGGACATGAAGTGTTTAATTTCAGTGATTAGTTGATTAAATACTGAATCCTGCCATGACCCAGGTTTTGCTTAGCACATGCTCATCTTTGTAGGAAGAAAAATGTCTCCATGGCACCCGGCTCCTTTTTAAAGTTTCAGCTTCATCAAAAAATTATTAGGTACAGAACTATGGGACGTAATTCCTGAAGATGTGACTGGTTACGTTCTCTGAACCCTCATATAAGTACAGTCCCTACTCAAAAATAGCAGGAGGAGAAGGTGTGCCTCTTTTCCCTTTTGTCAGCAGTGAACGCCACTCAGACTGAAGTGGCAGTCACATTAAATAACCTTCTTTCCCCAGGAATAGAAGTCCATTTTTCCCAGCTTTCAGGGGAGTGACTTTCCTAAACAACACTTTTTTGAAGTAGTCTGGCAAGGGTTTTCCCCTCTTCAGTGTACTTTATCACAGTGTTTCTGAGTTATTGCAGTGGAACCATACTTCATGGAGAAAAATTGGAGCTACTGCTGCCACCACCGCTGCTAACCCCCAGAAGCTTGGTGCAGCACTTTATCACAAGCCAAGGGTTTCAGGGGACCCACTTTAAACACACCAGCAGCATGTTCCTGTTGTTGCCATGCCAAAACATCTCTTCATCAACATTACTGATATCCTGTGAATAACACAAGCTAGATAACAGATACTGTGGAGCTGGCAGGTGGAGTGCTGTGCTAGAGATGTGGGAACTTCTCAGATGGTCTTTTTACAAGGGCTGATTCTGCCCAGAGAAATGAAAATCCATGCTGAGAGACGTTCTCCTTTTAGTTACACTGTGGCTAATTCGCCCCCTTTCTATTGGCTCTGAGCGTTCTCAGTTCTGATCATCCGGGCATCTCCTAAGGCCCTTTGAGCAACTGACCTCACAGTGTTTGTCAGCCATCACATTTAGCCTCAGCCATGGCTGGTGGCCAGTCATTATTGGAGTGGCTTCTGTGCTGTGCATACAATGCCTGTTAAACGAGCATTTAATAAATTCTTTTCCCCTCCCATTCCAGTGAGATGTTTGGCTTGGGTTTCTATCTGAACTGCTTGAAAAAGTAGTACCAAAATGGTTGACTTTGCAGTTTCTTTACCACAAAGAGGGTATCTGTCACATAAAAATAAAACTGTGAAGTATTTCATAGAATAAATCAACACCACTTCTAAGGCAGGTGTGGATCATATCCTCAGCACACATCCAGTTCCCTCTCATGTAACTTCAGGGTATAGCAAAGGATGTATTAATTAATTAATAAAATTGCTATTTGGAATAGAAAGCATTCTGCATCCTTATCACGCAGGAAGAAGCACAGGCAGAAACATCTTCAAAAACCATTATATGACTTACAACTTGAATAAGCTCACTGATAGGGCCCCTCTTGCCAGAGGATTTCAAAGCCCTTTGCAGATTAAATGCCTTTGAGGTACATGATTGGCCTTGCCATTTGGCAGAGAAGTTAAGCAGCTTCCCCCAGGTCACATGCAACAGCAAAGCACTACCAGCAGCAGCCCGTGGAACATTTTCAGAGGCAGAAAAGGCTGCTGTGTCCATTTGTACATCTGAGTATCTTCACCAGTAACACTTATCACCTACTTGTACCAGTGCTTTAAAATCCTGCCTAAATAATTTATTAGTCTTTATAACATTCCCATAAAGTAGGTAACTAATTTATTTCTGTTGTACAATGAGTTAAAATGAGGCATAAAGAAGTACTTGTCCAGACAATTCAGGAATCTATGAACTAATCCAGTATAAGAAATGACTAGACCATGATTTTTGAAGTGTATGTTCATTTTCAATCACCATGAAGACCCTACTCTACTATTTTAATATCCCCTCCAAACATATAGGTGATGAGTTTCATCTACAAGCAGTGAAACAGAATTAAAAAAAAAAAAAAAATTGAGATAATCCCTCTGACTGCTAAAATACATGGATACTGTATTATGCAGCTAGGAACATTAATAAAATTATACTTTGCTAGGATAAAAGACAGAGAAGCTCATCCAAATCCGTTGCATTGGGAAGAAGTGAAGCAGCACAGAGTGATTTTATACTTCAGTATAAATGGGACCTAGAATCAGACAGGAGTATAGCACTAAAATTTGGCAAGTTCCTCCTTGAGAACATAGAAACGTGTACCCTAAATAGTTTTTACTTTTGGTTTTTGGGGGAGATGGGGGTGCTGCAGGCCTGGGAGTAAGGCAGCAGAAAGAATAAACAAACCAAGTTGCATGCTTATATGTTTTGAGGGATTTTTTGTTATAGTGCCTTTTCAATTTTTTTTCTCTCCTAGACCTAGCACCACAGATAAAAGCTTTTAAAATTACATAAGGAGTGCACAAAAGCTGGATTTGCATTGCAGAGAGCTCGAGTTCTGGGCAGCTCCCACTCATCCCATGCCTTCCTGGCACCGTGAGCCAGTATTGCTTTGTCACAGGGAGACTGCGTAGAACTGATTGAGGAGCCTTGCTGGGAAAGTGGGATTTCCATAAGAAACAGATCGGGGGAGTTCTGGTACTTTCCAGAAGGGACATCAGGGTATTATTCCTTGAATTTTGTCCTCTCAGGGCATTCAGTCCAAGGAGAAACACTTCCAATAAATATTATTGCAATACCACTTACAGAACACCCACTGTTCTACAAATACATAAGGAGTCATCATCCTTGCTCTGAGGAATTCACAATTTGTAAGGCACATAAAAGCAGAGGGAGAGAATACCACAGGCACAAGGAATGAAGGGCACTGGCTGGTCTCAGGAGTTCTCTGCATGCAGGCAGGCAAACACATGCACAGGCGCAAATCATCCCTGCACTTACACTTCTAAATAACTTTTATCACCTGGGAAATGGAGTAGAAACAGAAGAGTATATCCAGCCAAGATGGTAACAAAAAAATGAACCTTTGGGAGGACGTTTCAGGTTCAAAAAGAAAGCAAATTATGATTGTAGCAGCCTGCCAAGGAAACAGTAGTTGTGCTGAATGCAAGGAGGACTAGCAGAGATAAAGCTGGCAGCACCAGCCTCACAGAGTCTAGAGGCACTTGTGCATTAACAAGTCTTTTCCTGAGAAAGCCAGGCTGAAATACAAAGACACCACCAGCATTAAACCAGGCTGAGCAATTCAGGCACTGGCATGATCAAGAGGAAATTATTTTTCTCAGAGCAGGCCTTTGGAAGAAAAGGTTATTTGTATCTGCTGCAATGGGGTGACAGGCCAGAGGATGAAGTGAAAGAGATTGTAGATTAAAGTTCTCTGGTTTCTAGGGGTACAGGAGAATGACAGGAGAATAAAAAGCTGAAAAGCAGAGGCAGAAAATTCCTTAGTTCCAGACTGCTTTTGTTGTTGCTTATTGGTTTTGTGGGGTTAGGTTTTTTCTAAAGATGAAAAACTGAGACATTTCCACTGGTTCTTAAAAGATTCTGAAATTCCTCTGGTTAAATCCTGCCTTCAAGTTCCCTTACTTTTAAAAATTCCAAACTTGCCCCAAGACTACCCCAATTCTGGACTTCTGGCCCCAATTCATGTATTTATATTTGTAACCAGGCTCATGAATCAGCTGAAAAATAGGACGGCTAATGTGAAGAATGCTGGCCAAGAATGCACAAGATTGATGGAAAAAATGTAAAGAAAATGGAAAGGAGCTGGAGGTGAGTGAAGGGAAAGTGAAGCGTGGAACAGCTACAGGAAGACGTGAGCTGCTTGTCCCAAAGAACAAGTGAGGCAAAAGGACAGGGTGAGGGATTGGATACAAATCTGTGAAAGAGATGAGGGTGTTGATCTATGAGAAAAGAACAAGGTTCTGAGGGAGAAAATGGCTATCCAGGCTACAGGAAACATTATGAACAAGATTTTAAAACATTCAAAAGAAAATAAGTAACAAATAAATATGTTCAAAATCTACTTTATACCACCTTGTACAGTTCAAAGTGCTAAGAAAGAACTTTCTAACAGATAACTGTGCTTCCCAAGCAAAATGAAATATCTGACTAATTTTTTGTCTGTACACAATCACTAACATGCAAAGATATGATTGGACTGAAGGGAAAAAAAAACTCAAACCACAACAAATAAATCAAAAGCATAATCAGAGTGCCATGGTCCACTCATCCCTCATTTTCCCATATGTACAAATCCCTAATAAGTCACTATGGAAAAAAGCAAGCATACAGAATTTGAAAACCTACTCATCTACAAGTTAAATGTTGTACTTTACTGTGTCTTGAAAGCAATTGCTTGTTATTATCCTGAATAATAAAAAATGCAGGTATAACTAAGCAACAGCACGTTCTGACACATACATGTAGCACGGCATAATACAGTGTCGCAGGAACCATCAAATGTCTGCTGACATAAAAATATACAACTGCAGATTCTTAAACCATACAATATCAGTAGGAGTCCAATGAGAATTAGTACAAACACACTGATTTTTTTCTGATGGATTTTTTCCCGATGGATTTTTTCCCCTGGGCTGTTACAATAAACAGTGACTGAGGTGCATAATCTGAACCCTGTTATAAAAACTAGTTTCATGCAGTTTAATTCCCATAAGGAGAATGTTGAATCCCAGCACTAATAATTAGGAAATACAAAGCTGAAATGGGTTTCAATATTCTTTTTCATGTTTTCTGTTGTTGCCTGCCCTGGGAAGCCAGAGAAGCAGAGTTTACAAGTGCCACACATTCTCATTTGTTATGCTGTTCTGCACAGCCATGAAACAGCTACAAGATAGGAATTCCACATTCAAATTGTACTGTCAGTAAATGGCCTTTTCCTTTCCTTTTGGAAAGGTTTGCCAAGCCCTCTGGGATCAAAAGCAGGTACCATCAGAAGATGGATGAGAGCATCCATCCAGAAATAAACAGGAAATGCAGTCATTTTCCAGTCTGGTCTAACATAGAGCAGAACATTAATAGACTTTTGCCAAAA
Source organism: Lycocorax pyrrhopterus obiensis (assembly GCA_014706295.1). Taxonomy (NCBI): domain Eukaryota; kingdom Metazoa; phylum Chordata; class Aves; order Passeriformes; family Paradisaeidae; genus Lycocorax; species Lycocorax pyrrhopterus. The sequence continues at coordinate 7,520,527 of JACSVZ010000007.1, forward strand.
TTATTGTATTGCTTATACCCCACCATAACCCCTCCAAACCACAGGGGTGCCATCTAATGTCAGGAACAGGAGCAAATACTTGGCCACAGTTTCTGCCAAAGACTGTATGTGACCTCAAACATGGTACAAGGCTTATCTTACCCCCAGTTCCCACATCTTAAAAGAGGGATTTAAAAGATCTCTCTCATGGTTTTGAAAAGTAATCCATTACCATTCCCAGAGGGTTGGTTCATGACTGAACACCACATTTTGAAAACCCCTCCAGGGATTAAACTGGCACAGATTAAAACCCCTCCAGGGATTAAACAGCCTTCAGAGAAGGCTGCAAGTTTACCACCTGAACTCAGGAATATTTTCTATTACTAGAATCTTTAATAGATCTATAATCCATGACCAAACTCCACGTATCAGTGCAAACTGCAGTTCTTATGCTCTATTCTGGCTAGTAGCTGCAGATGAACATAAATAAGGCAAGGACAGGAAAACTGATAATGAACATACACTGCCTGATTTTTTTTATTCATCTTTATTGGGACGATGACAATCTCCCTGCAGAATGAATTCTGTCTTCTGCTGTGTTTGCCATCTCCCAAGTCGCACAATCTTCCAGTTACCACTGGCACTGGCTTTTTCAAAGTGTTCTTTTTACATGTAGAAATACCCATTCCTCTCTATCTGTAAAATCCACAGTCTTCAAAGAATCATCCTTATCAGCACTTGTCAGTCTGACTCAGTCTATTCAAACCTGACTTGGTCTGTCCGGATTTACAAGGAACTTCTTGCAAAGAAATTATTTACCCTTGCTGCCCTCCACTGTTAAGGGAAATGGGATTCTTGTTCATAATTAGAGCTGTTGATCTTCGAACTGCAGCATTTCACAGCTCCCTGGATTCAGAAGATATGCCAAATGCTTTTTCCTGCCCCGGAAGAATTCAAGTTTTGTCACTCAGTGCAATCCTAACTAGGACAAGCATCAACAACACAAATCTGTAAAGCATTACGAACCTCCAGGAAAGCAGCATGTGGGACTTACAGGTGTGACATGTGGGAATTGCCTTGTTTTAATCCAAGACTGTCCATAAACAACTCCCTGGAGCTCTCTAGTAGGGATCCAGGGGCGGTGTCAGAACAGAAGCTCACTCAGCCAGCTCAGTGTTTTTGTGGCACAGTGCCCCCTTTCCAGGATTGTCCCTCTAACACGGTGTGCCCAACAGGAATTCCAGCTCCAGAAAACCAAGGTGCAAGATCAAGCTTCCCCTCCCAACTTTTGTATAGTGAGTAATTTGGCACTAGACAGCTCTTGTTTTCCTTAGGAAAGGTAATTGCAGGGATGAAGGGAGACAGAGCAGAACCAAAGATACAAAGCAAAACTATAACTCTGAAATTATTATTTAGGCAAACACGCACTTGAAAATGGAATTCAAGTCTTACTTGAATATTATCTCCTCTCTATCTACTAGTTGGAGAGGCTACATTAGCCATCAAACTCGCTGACTGAAAGGGGTCAAAGACAAACCTCTCTGAACTACAGTGTATTGCACAGGCAGTGCATATGACTCTGGTTACCATAAAGCTTGCCTGTATCTGACAAACTGCAGATTTTTCCAAAATAAAACCCCAGGTAACACATACAAACAAACATCTTAAAAGTAAACATTATCTCTTGTTACATTAGAAGTTTTATATATGTAGTCAGACCTTTACCAAGGTGCTTTGATTTAATGTTCCATGTGAGGAAAAATGAAAAAAAAAAAGTAGAATGAAGGTTCGGAAATGGAGCACTTAAATTCCAGAAATTTACTAGTCTTAAACTAGTCTTAAAATTCCCAGTGGATACATCAGCTACTCTGCAGTACAGAGAGATTTATACATTTTGAGGAAATGGTTGAGTCAAGAAATTTTGTCACAGATAGACTTTACCTACTTTACTTAATCCCAGGTAGAGAATACTCATGTAAATAAAGATTTTACAGTTGCCTCCCTTAAAAACTTGACTTTCAAATCTGGATCAGGAACACAGAACACAAACTAAATTTTGAAAACTCTTTAGGAAAATCTGGTGCTGTAGGTGCCAGCTGTCATATTTTGATGAGGCATGGATAAAGCATCCCAAAATTCATCCAAGTGTCCTGAGTTAGATTTCTCAGCACACAGAAGGTTTTTTTTGCTTGCACATTTTACCATGACCCTTTTACTGCCAAGGAGTAGCTATGTTTTGGATAAAATCTAGAACACATGCTAGAGGATAAATACTATTTAACAGCAGTTGTGGTTTGTGTCACACTCGTCTAAAGAAAAACACATCTTAAAATTTATTCTCCTTTTGTGTACCAATGCAACCCGCTGAAATATGTGGAAATGCTCTAGACAAATAGAGTGTTAATGAACTTTGTGTTTTGCTTCACTTCACTGAAATGGCTACTTGGAATATGAACCATTTGGAAGTCTGTTCCTACCATGCCTGTGCCTGCCAAGAGTTTTAGCAAGGTATTTTCTCTGAGGATTTATTTATTATATACAGGGAAATCTGACACAGTGCAGCCAAGAAACAGCTCTGGAATCTCAGATGTAATCAGGACAGAAGGGGAGCTGGATGCATCTGACTGGTGTCTACAGGATTATTCATCTGCGCACAGAAGCTCGGGGTGAACTTGGTCTGCATCGGCTCCCTGCCAGCCTTGCTGACATTACCAGCTAGAGAGACAAATCTTCAAATGTGCAGGGTTTCATTATCTTTTTTTCCTAGGATTCATCTTATTTTCTCCCTCTAGAGAAAGCCTCTTTCTTCACACAACATATTTAAATGATGCCATGGACTGGAAGTGCTGTAGAACTGCATCTGTGATTTCAGAGTTCACCAGCAGTCATTTGAATACTCTAGAGCTGAGCAAACTGAGGTGTGGCATGAAACGTAAGTGCCAGTTCTGGGCCTTCCATTGTAAGCAGCTCATGAAACACTTCTATTTGAAGTACAAGCACTATTCTTCAAAGATACTTTCTCCATTTATAGCTGTGCACTTGGAGTATAATCTCCAGCAGCACTTTTATCTCCTTTTTAAACACAAATATCAGTGACTGACTCTCTTTATTTTTTTTCCTTTAAGTGAAGTTTCAGAAAGGAATGATTTGGGCATGATGAATGCTTGATGAGCTCATCAGCATTAAGAGCTCTTTGAATGCTATTACTTTTATGGAGAGAAATAACCAAATTTCTTTTCCCTTTGAGATGCACTGATGGCAATACAACTCCGAAGCATGAAACAATGAACTTCCAATTCCACTTCAGAAATAGCTTTCATGTGTAATATGTACTATTTGGGTAATTTTACTAACAAAGAAAATCGTAAAAAGTGGGACAATGCAAACCTAATCAACCCAAATGCCTACTAAATGAAAAGCAAGCCTCATTAAAAACCAATAGCAATTTGGTTAGGAGAGAAAATATTCTTAGCTGCCTTATGTTAGGGAAATTGTTGGTGACATGACACACAGTGATGCAGATGAGCTCCTCTAAGTACAGACAGGCTTTTGTGCCTGAGAAATTAGGTGACAATCAGAATCAGCTGTGTATTCTCATGACTGTCACCAAAGATACGATCAGATTTCATTTGTCAAATTGGAGGCTCAGAAAACCTGGAAATTGGTCTTGAGGACCCAACTTGGAATGATTAGTCAACCAGTAGAAGCAATGAACAAGATTCAGAATTAATATAAAACAATTAAGTACAAACACAATTCAGAATTAATATTAAAAAATTAAGTCTTTTTCTAATAACTTCCTCTTCTTTCCATTGTAATAACCCATGGCAAAATGCACTAATATAATATTTACAGGGAATCTGGCTAAACAGTTGCTGGAACGCTTTGATCTTAAAATTTCCAGATGTTTGTTTGAATGATTCATGCACATAAACATCTCCTGCTAAATACAGTCTCATCCTCTACAGTCTTCTTGAATGAAAATCAGAAAGTAGAAACTGGTTGGTTAACATGAAGCTTCCTGTCATCAGACAGCATTTCCTTCACCTCACCAGGAGTAACAACCATGATTAATAAAGAATTGAAAGGTGCCCCCAGAGTCTTTACCGTAGTGAGTTTGTTGAAGACACACATATTTTTCAGTATTTTCAATTGGCTTGTGTTCCATCCAGACATCAAGAATGTGATAGGGAAGGTTTTAAAGTAAATTCCAGGAACTTATTATTTAGATGCCTAAGAGCTAATTTGCAAAACCAGAGTTCTTCAGTTTAGGTTTACAGTGGTGAACCTAAGGATAAAATAAAAAGCGCACTCTCACATTTTGGAGTAATTTGTCAAACACAATGTGCTGATACGGGACATGCAAAGGGAATTGTCAAAACTCCCTGGCCTTCATGTGCCCTGAATATTTCAAATTTCCAGACCTACAAGTTGTTTTAAAAAAGAGAAGAGAGGAGGAAAACAAACACAGCATTTTTCTACCATGCAAAATTTTATCCTTATTTAGGTTCTAATTTGAAGAACAGAACTCAGTGTTCTAAGTAAGAGAGTAAGAGATGAAAGTGTTAAAAAACACAAAAAACCAGTGTAATATAAGCTTTGGCCTGACCCAAATTTTGCCAGCCTTGTCAGAGCTGAATTGGAAAATCCTCTTACAGGCTCAGCTTGAGCAGAATTTATGTTGATTTCACATGTGTTTTTCTTGAGGGGGCTGCATATTCCTCCTTTCCACAAGGTTGGAAATTCACTGCAATGACTTCCAGAGCAGTCATCAAGCTTGGAAGATTTCACTGTAAGTGAAATTCACACTTATATTAAAAAAAAAAAAAATCTTCACTGACAGTAGGATGTTTAAAGTCCTAGTCATTGTCGGATGAGAGGCAATAGGTACTCAGCAACTTCTAAAACAGGCTTCCAGGCTTCTAATTTCCCTTTCTCAAGTGAAAGGTAAATTGCCCTGATTTCTTGGCTCTCATCTCCTGTCTGCTTTTTGGTTTGTTTTTTTCCTGAGTAAAGAGTACATGAGACCTAGTTTTGTCTCTGTGAGTTTTATTTCAGGCAGGGTTAGTAAAGGAAAAGGCAACGTTTCCTTGACTAAAAGATGCCACAGGCAAGAGCAGATGAACTTTAAGACATGCAAGTCCCTCACCAGGTGTGTTTGGGATATGTTTGAGAGGAGAGGCAATAGGAAAGTGAAAAACATGGAAACAAAATGAAAGGAAGAGAGGAGTAAGGAAAACGAATTAGAGCCCATCCAGATGTAAAAAAATCCATTAGTAGCTGATTTGCCCTATCACACATCAAGCTTGGTTCATTCAGGAGCATTGAAGAGAACTGAAAGAACAGAGAACTGAAGCTTGACATTCCAACTAGTGAAGAGCATTTCTCACATCAGAAATAAACTTCTGGGCTCTAGTGGAAGAGAGAAAAGGGAAGAAGAGAGAAGTCAGCTCATTGCTGGAGCTGCTTTCTGCAGCTGACAGAGAATCAACCCAGTTCTTGCACTTTTCCAGAAAAAGAAATGTACACTTGTAGGGGGTAATTCATGCCATGTGTCCTACTTTTGGCATTTCCCATCCTCCCTAGAAAAAGAGTGTCAAGTGTAAACATATTTCCCATTTAGCAGAGCTCTTCATCACAGGCTCTATAGCTTATCTTCCCTATCACCCAGGAATTCCAACATCACTACTGCTTGCAAAATCCCCATATCTCTTCTTTTCATCTAATGCCACAATTGTCTCTCGATTTGCCTGTAAATCAGATACTAAAAACTGCCTTTTAGCCTTTGCAAAACATGCCTCACCTGCAAAGCTCTTTGAAGCCTCAGCATAAAAAAACCCTGATTGTCACCCCGGTGTTCTGTGCCCTTGGTGCAGAAGTGGGCCTTTCACACATCAGCATCATTTTCAGCTTGCTTTTTAACGCATCCAAAACCCTGCAGCTGGACTAATGACAGATCAAATCAATGGAATAATCGCAAGAGGGTCCCACACCTGTCTTCTGCTGTATTATATCACCTTCTTAGCTCCTCAGACAGCATAAATGTGGCACCAGTTGGCCACTATCCTCCATGACTGGACTAATTTCAAATACAGTGTGAACAATTATTCTGTACAGATGTGCAGCAAAATCAAGTTATCAATTTTTTTCTCTTTGGTTTTCAGATAAAGAACAGCAGGTGTAGTGTAATAAACTAATTTGATGGGATTCATCAATAACAACACTATTTCATATAGGGCATAAATAGCTTTTTATGAAGTTTTTTCTCCTATTAATTCAATAAGAATGTACCAAATAGGACAGCCTCAAATTTCATTTAGATTCTCCTAGAGGAATCTTAAGGAACAGTGTTTCGCAGCAGAGTATAGGCACTGCTGCTCCATCAACAGAACCCAACTCGTCTCTTCATGTTTGAAATCTCTGGACTTTCTTTCAGGGATTCTCTATCAAAAAAAAAAAAAGACAATTTAGGTAGTGATTATTCCCAATGAAGTAAAAAGTTGTGAATTCATAAGTATGCACAGGTCTTAAGCACACACCCTTGTGCACCTCACTAGAAGTTACATGGTGTATTTAAGCCTGCATCCATGGGAGTCTAAGAGTCACCAAGCCTTGAAAATCAGGGTTGGGAATTCACGTACAGCTTAAGAAGCAAACGATGATTTAACTGAGTTGGTTCCAGAACTTTTCAGGAATACTCATAACCCAATGAATGCCAAAATTGCAGGGTTTTAATCATGTGTACCTGCTCTCATGACAGATGATCGCACATGTGCGGTAATTTAGGAGAAACACCCTTTTTTGTCTGTGCTTCAAGACAATATTTGGTTGTGGTGTGGCATGAGGGTTTCCAGAATATCTAAGTTAATACAAAAGGTAAAAACCTCTTCTGCTACATACTGATCAGCTGGAAAAATCTGTCCACCAAAACTCCTACTGTGTCCAGCAGAACTAGGATATCATCCCGGCATCCACCATCCTGGCTTAGTGCATGTTAACATACTGTGCATGTCTACAGACATCCTTTGAAAATAAATGTCACTAGATAGAAAGGTACTGAGCTTATCCAAAAGAGCAGTAAGCAAAAGTGAGCCATCGTGAGATATTCTGTAGTTAGAGATCTGTGGCGCTGCAGCTCTGGAGACCGTATCAGAGGATAACACTGTGGTGGATATTCAGGGAAGAAAACACGGAAAGACGAGATCCAGCAAAGAAGAGACAGACAGATGACACTGCCATCCCCAGCCAAAAGCCTTCTAAATTTAAAACATTATTTTTATACATGATATGAAAAGCTATTCACTGGTGTAGTTTCTCTGTCTTCTATATATTCAGATGAGATTTCTCAAAGTACTTGGTATTTGTTATTTAGTAATAAATGAAAAAATAACAAATAAGACAACATCCTTATGAAACTTTGCTATTGCAAAGCTGAGACTGAAATAAAATCCTTCTTACCACAGGAAATTATGACATCTGAAACATCAAGGGACCCTACAGAGTGGAAGGATCCCAGGGTTTCTGTTCTGCCTTCTCTATGCTTTAGCAATAACTGCTTGCCTTCTCAAAGGTAGTAGAGGGTAGTTTGGGAAAGAAATGGCAGCTACATGGAAAGCTAGCAAAGCCAAAAGAACACTTATCCATAAAACTCTGAAGGAAATAAATCAATCTTAACTTTCATGCTATTGTGTGAATATATATATATGTGTGTATATAAATACATATATGTTTTGAGTGTGTAATTCTAAAAGAACTGGGGGAGGGAAGACACATGAAATCCTACTAATCCTAATAGTTGGCTTATATAAAGCGACAAGATGTCAAGGGTTTATTTACTGAAGTTTCTTTCGCTGGCATTCTTAATGTTTGCTTTTTAAATTTTAAAATCATGTGCCTTGTTTCTATTCATTCTTCAGCCTGACCTTCCTAAAATGACCAAGCTGATATTGTGATTAATGAGCCAATTATTTTCATCTGAGACATGGAACAAAACAGATAGCCTATTCCCCTCCAATTTACTTTTTTAATAAACAGTGCCCCCGCCTCCTTTTTTTAACCACTGAAAGTTTATGATGGATTTCCTATGCAACTCATTCCCTAAATTAATATGATCTGAACAGGGCAGGCTAGAAATGCAGGGGGTTTAATTACCTTTGCTATTAAAGCAAGATGTAAATGCAACTTTACTAATCTGAAGTGAGAAATGCTTCGAAGGGAGGCTGACAGGAGTGCGAAAAGGAAGAAAACGTGCCCTTGAAAACAGCCACCCTCCCTACAACACTGAGTGAATCTTTCTTCCCTTGTCTTCCTGAGGCACATTTTCACCATTTATTCTAAAAAATGTCCTTAAAGTATATAAGCGAGGTGCAGTTGCAACAAAAGAACATGAAAATCCTTTTTTTATAAATTAATTCTAAGCCATATGGGTGGACTGTACCTTTGAAGACAGAAGAAAAAAAGGGAAAGAAGTAAAAAAAAAGCAACTCCGTGGGAAAAGCTTTCTCCATCCAAGGAGCACCACAGTTAAACAAATAAATACACTGGAAAAGCATCAAGGGAAATTCATTATATTATACCCAAGAGACAATTTAATAGCAATAATGGAAACTGTACAAGGACCGCGACTTCTAAACTACAGGTCTTGAGAATCTCCTGCCTCCTTGAACAGCTGCAAAACACTCGTTCCTTGTCCAGCTATGGAGCCTTTGGCAATTTGGTGTCTGCCAGTGCTTGCTGCAAAGAACTTCGCTGCTGATGGGTGCAGACAGCAGCACAGACAGCTCTGAGCCTACCTGTGATAAGACACAGTTTGATATGCAGAGTAAACACATTGCTCTCCTTTAGCATTTCTCTTTCTTCAGGCTAGGAGTTTCATTTTCTTTTTGACAGCTTATGAAAGACAGGAGAGAGAGGCACGTTCAAGGAAGCAAAGATAACAGTTTGCAACTCCCAGTTTGAAAAAAAATTATTTCTTTTACTCTGTGTACTGCTCTGAGTACCAGGTCCTCAGCAAAACACCCTCAAATAATGATGATGACCCAGGAGCCCTGTCCTGCAGCATTCCATTTGATGATCTAGTTCTGTGCTCCTGTGGTGCCTTCCAGTGGGAGATTTCCCTTTCCTCTTTGACTTGATCACCAATATACCTGACAAGAATCCCTTTGACAAATACCCAAAAACCCCAAACCCAAAAACACAACCCAACCAAAAAAACCAGCAAAGGGCAGATTATGAAAATACCTTGCCCAAGGTCACTCATCAAGTCTGTCATAGATAATAACAGAGTCAGACTCAGTCTGAGCTCCAGACAGACACAAAACTTCTTTTCCTCATGCATCTAGTTCAGAGGATCCATAATCTGTTTGAGAAGCCAGTGCTGCAGTTTGCACCGTGGCACAGATGGGAGACCAACATATTGAACAGTCCCAGGTCCCTCAGCACAGTGGATGCAAACCACACAGGGCAAGAACTCCAGAGTTCAGATATACAAAGATAAAGCTTTCCTCATCTGTCTCAGAGTGCAACAAACACTTTTTCCCTCTTCAGTGCTGCAGATTGCTTGGACGGCAAATTAAAACAGTCAGCACCTGTCTGTGAGCCCCGAATCAATTCCATGCCCGTCTAGGTGGGGATACAGATGCTTGGTCCAGCAGTCAATCTCTTCCTGGTCTGAATAAACACAGATTCTAGAAAGTACTTTGAGTTTTAAGACTTTTGGTTGAAAATTGCATTTGGACTGTGCATCAGCCTATGAAGTGTGAAGAATGCAAAGTTACTGAAACATGTTTTAGAAAACCTGTATCTTACAGGAATATTTTTGCTCCTGACACATACAACCCATTTTTTTATGATGGATTTCCTATCCAATTCATTCTTTGAATTTATATAAATGTATTAAAATACAGAACTTACGTTTGATGTGTACTCTTTTGTTCTTAGCACGTTATTAGAGTCCACTATCCTCAGACCCTGATCTCAAACCAGTGGCTATGGGATCCCTAAGCAAAGCTTCGTAATGGTATTTAAGGAATTCTGTCAATTAATAGTTTTCTTGGTCAATTAATAATCAAGATCCTCTATATGCTACAGGCCAGGCTGTCTTATTAATGTTTACATTTGCCTGTGTATAAACAGTCATATTTTTTCATAAAGGCTTGAGAGGCAAAAATATTTTATACAGAAAAAAAAGTTCCTGAAAAGCATACACAGAGATGAGAACAGTACGAAGGCACTCAAATGTCTCCAGTGCTGAATGCAGAAGAAAAGAACTTGCTACAGAATAGTAAAATATAAAGGAAAATCCTCATAATCTTTCAAGAAGATTTTTCTTTTGATCTTCAGTTGAAAGCAATTCAACTGTTCTTTCTGATGAACTGAAAAATCCTATAGCTGAAGTCAGCCATGCATAGTCTTTAGGAAATGAGAAAAGAATAGTTTGAACTTTGGAACTCCGTACAGAAATTAGAAGAAAATTCATCTTAATGGAAAGTTACTTTTAAGGATGATTCTGTGCTCTAAATTAATGCTGAGTTTTGAAGAGTCCTGGAGAAACCTGTGCCATTTCAACAAGTACTAATTGATATTTACAGTGCTGCTAAGTGGGGTTATCACCATTTTAAACAGCTCCAGAAGCCAGAAAGATTAAGCACAAATTGAGGAAACCTTCTCTTCAGTACCTCTTTCTTGATGTAAGTGAAGTTAAGGCTCTGAAATTGCTTCATTTTAAGAACTACAAAAATAAGAATAATATTAGTAACTCTACACCACCACCAATACTGAAAACTACCCTGGATTTGAGAAAAACTCAGGACAGTCTGCACCAGGCTGTCACAGACCAGCTTTTAAAGGTTCCTTCATTCTCAGTCTTTCCATAAAACTCCAGCATCTATGACCTACCCCAAACGTGGAAATTGAAGTGACCAAATTTTCAAAAGAAAATCTGAAGTCATTAGCAATTACTGAAAATTTTAACCACAGCTTTTAAATAAGTAAGTGACCCCTTTAGGGCACTCAATTAGAGTTTGCTAAAATGCTAATAGATGTAGCCCTTTTCCTCACCCTTTCCTCTCACCTCCTGAACTCCTTGAAATGCACTAGCTGAACAAGTATTATTTTAAATCTCTTATTTTCTCTGTTCAGAATCTTCATATTTTAGCACTCTTCCAGTACTCAGAAAGAGCAACCATTTTGTTCTCAGCCATTAAGTCTCTAATAACACTGCTTGTGTTTCATTCGAAAGAACAAAACACAAATCAACAGTACCAAGAAAGCAAAAACAAACCAAACAAAACAACCCCAACAAAACCCAAGAACTCAACCCAAATCAAACCCCACGAATTCTGAATTTCCGTGCTCGATGGCAAATGGAAAACCTGTGGACACATTCTGGTGACAAGGATAGAATTTTAACACAGAATATGGCTTAAGAAAGAGGTAGGACAAAAGAGTATGGGTGATTGATTCTTAGCTGCATGAAAAGAAAAGAAAAATATTAGTAGCTGCCCAATAGACTTAAGAGTTTGATATTACATCACTGTTCTTGTATTAACAAGAACAAAAAGTACATAATCACTGAGGCAGCATGGAATTTTCTTCCAAATCTGCCTTTCTGTATTAGAAGAGGAGAAAACACTCGGAGCTTGAATGTATGGCAGAAGGTTGATAGGCAGAGACAAATGACAGCTAATGTATCTTTTGAAATTAAGTCCCAAAAATAGAGAACTTAATTCTGCTGCAAGGTAGTATAGAGTATTTAATTTGTTGTAAGACAGGGCCCTTGCATGCCAGCTTATTGTCTGAGATGTGCCAGTCATGGGAGCCCAGTCTTCCCAGGGGCTTGAGCTACAAGCTCAGATCTTCAAAACCTGTTACATTCCTTATTTATGAACTGATGCCCTTTGATCAGCCAAGCCAGTCACTCTTTTCTCCTCTCTATTTTCATCTTTCATCAAACTCTTGATAAAATTTCATTTCAGACAGGTCTATAGAGTGATGTTATACTCCGGGCAATTCACTAAAGATTATTGTCTATGTTAATTTCAGAAACAGATAAAAATCAAATATACCCCATCCTTGAATTTTCCTGACAGTCCCTCTCTTCTTGCACAAAGTCACAACCACACTCTATAAAGACTAAACTCAATAACCCATCCTCACACCCACTGGGAGAAAATATTCCTCATGTTTCAATAGACTGAGAGTACGTAGGAAATGGCATAAGCAAGCTCAATACATATTATAAGCACACAAATTTAGCTGCACATTCAGGTACTTTTCTTGAGAAGAGTAGTAGAAGGCTTTTGTAAGCAGCTGGCAGATTTTCTATTTAATTTACTGTTTCACAGGCAATGGGGTTAACTAACAGCGTGACTGAGGCTTTGATGAGATGGCAATCAATACTGCAATCAAAAGCAGAATATACAGAACACAGAAAGAGTATGAGGTGCATAGCCAAGTGCAGTCATTGCAAAACCCTCTGCATCACACATGGAGGAAACAGCATGCTCCGTAAGGCTCCAGGGATTTTAAAATTATTTTATAATACTGCATGTTCCTTAGATAAAGAAAATGAGAAATTCTGGCATTAAGTTTATTTCAGAGGCAAGGCGCTGAGAGAAGCTTCTCTTTTCCTAAAATCTTCTCCAGTTAGAGGCAGCAACTGTGGATACCTGTGTCTCAAAGACCAAAAATGGACATTTTTTGGTGGTTGTCCATTTCTGAATAACAGTAGCACAGAGTCCAGTTTTAACAAGAAACCACTCAGTTATTCTACTCATATTCAGAGATAAGGAAGTACAAAAGAGATGTGAACTGTAGTTGCTTCTGTCTGTTGCTGCTGAGCTCTGTACAGCTCTTAGTGCCTGACAGAAATTATTAACGGAAAAGCCTTTCAATTTTGAAAGGAAATGCTGTGGATCTCAGCTGTGAATTTTTAAGCTTCCAGCATTGTCAGTGTTTTAAGGAGGGGGAAGGACAGAAAGAGGAAGAAAAGAAGTCTTATTTTTGTCTCCTGAAATAGGAAGACCATTTCTTTCCCAGCTATATGTGTGAGGGGATAAGTAGGTTACAGATGCTTTGTGCTCTTTTCCTCAGTACAGCTTCTGGGAAAGTAGGCACTGGCCCAAGAAAAATCAAGGTAAAGTCCATTTCCATTTCTTATATACGGAAAGACATCCTTATGGTCCTCATTTCCCTTTTAAGTGTCGTAAAATTAAATAACAAAAATCCACAACTCCATAAGAAAACTGTATCTAAACTACCACAGCCACAGATTGGACTCCCAGAGTGGGAACGTTATTACAGTATTGACAAGGCATGATCCTGTTCATTACTTGAGTTGGCAGTTTTACTGTAGTGTCAGAATTTAAAGTGTGTTTTTGTGGTTTAACCCCAGCTGGAAACCAAGCCCCACACAGCTGCTCCCTCACTCCCCCCACAGTGGGATGGGAGAGACAATCAAAAGTGAGTAAACTCCTGGGCTGAGATAAAGATGGTTTAATTGGCCAAGCAAGAACGGTGCACTCGATCAAAGCAAAACAAGGAAGTCATTCCCAGCTTCCCATGCAACCATCTCCATCACAGAACAATGACTTGGTAAATCAAACACCATCACTCTGAACATTCCCTGTCTGACTTACTCCTTCTTCCCCCAGCTTTATACACTGAGCATGACCCCACATGGTGTGGGACATCCCTTGGGTCAGTGGGGTCAGCTGTTCCAGCCTTCTCCCAGCCTCCTGTGCACCCCAGTCTCCTCACTGGTGAGGTGGGGTGAGAGGCACAAAAAGCCTTGATACTGCTCAGCAGTAACCAAAATATCCCTGTGCTACCCACTCCGTTTTCATTACAAATCCGAAACACAGCCAAGTGACAGCTACTGTGAAGAGAAGTAATTCCATCCCAGCCAAAACCAGCAAGTGTCCATTTTCCCCCTACAGATGATGGGCCTGTCAAAATCTTCAGTCAAGGCTCAGTTGTTACAGTCCTACAAGCCTTAGCTGCTGGAGCTGTTCCAGCTCTAAAAATTGAAATTCATTGCTGATGTGCTCCAGCAGAGTAAGTCAATACACCATCCGCTTCGGCGCCTCATTTCCTCATTAGAGATGCTCCACAGAAAGTGAGTTTTCCTTCTGTCACACCCAAAGAAATATACCCTGCATTGGACTGGAAGGATACACATGGCACAGGAACGTGGCCCTTAGGCTGACAAGAAGTGTGTAATGGAGACCCAGTACATAGATTAAGGCACAAATTTTGGCTTATAGAGTGTGGTGTTACAAGACAAATGAAGAACATTGGCAATGCCAAAGTTTCTATACTACCTGAAGAAAGACTGAAGAATCCACAGACTAATCTGAATCTACCTGTGCCAAGTTTGCACCTAGCTCAAGTTTTTGTTGTTTGACCTCATTTTTAGTCTTGTTGGAAATCTAATACTCCATTAAAATGAATAAATAAAAATTTTTGAATTTAAATCAAACTCTTCACTTGACTACAAATCTCAGTACTCAAACTCTGAGGTTGCTTAGAAAACTCGGTGCTTGAAATCCAGCCTTTTCCACGATGTTTAAGTAGTCACCATCAGCATGGATACAGGACTGTAGAGGAATACCTGGTTCAAAAAAACTCTACATATATGGTTCATGTTTCATAAAACCAATTCCATTAAGTTCCGAAGAAAAAGGAAATAACTTTTGCCACATCAAGGTGTAAACCCTGTTTTAGTGTATTTATTGAAATGGATGCTATGTTTCAGAAAAAAACAGCCCTTTGCCATATATTTAGGCCATAGTTCTCCCCTGATGGTTTCCACCATCGGTTTCTCTTCTTCATTTTTGAAGTTTCTAGACACAGTTCTACCGTATCGTCACAGGATATTTAAACAGTGCTTGTAGTATTAAAACTAGAAGTTACGTTAGCATAGGGAATCAGAAGAATCTCCAGAATATTTTCTTATGTCACACCACGACTTTTTTTTTTTAATAAAATCACAAACCAAAAAACTCCTTAATCATACACTGCCACGCCAACCAAGGCAGAGTTTCAAAGCTATAAAAATAGAACAGGCACCAAGCTGTTTTCCCAAGCTGTAATTGAAAGCCAGCTTGGCAGGAAGCTGTGTTCTCCTGGAACATGACAACTCACACTACTCGTTTAATCTTTGCCATCACCAATACAAGTCTGCATCACACAGCTGGGGACTTCTTGAGGGACCTGTGGTGCTTCTGCCACTGGATGTGCATTACACCATCAAGACCACAGAAGGAAACCTGCAATTTCCTTCTGAAGTAGCTTGGAATACTGATCTCTACAAACAAAAGTGTGTTGTTTTGGTTGGGGAGGGCGGTGGATTGGGTGGGTTGGAGGATTTTTAATGCTTCAGGAATTGTTACTCACAGCTTACTGCAAGAGTCAAACAAAACCCAGATCCCAACACAGTAACCTATTGGGTTAATAAATCAAACTACTGCAACTCTGTATAACAGCATAAGCATGACAAGATCTAACACTCTCACTGGATGTTATTGCACATCTTTAAGGAATCTAAAAGACTTGCTACTCAAATAAGACTGGAACCAAAATTCACTAAAAGCAGCTGAGATCTTGACACCTGCTTTCACTAAGCTGGTAATGCTTCCAGTGAAGAACAAAAAAAACAAGCCAGCTGACAGCTAAGTTTAACAAAAAGAAAATGTACAGCAGCCAAGGTGAAAAAAATGTGCATTTTAACAATTTATAAACAGGACATTAATCATTTCATTTAGCTTTCTGCATGCACTTCTAGAAGGGAACCCTATTTTATAAGCACACCTTAAAGTGAAAAGAATTGTACTTTGCAGTCAATGAAGAAAAGTAGATATAAGCGAGGGAATCAAAAAAACGAGTTAAGTGACTACATGTGAACCAAGGAACACCATTCATTGCTACCATTGTGGTAACCCATTCCTAAAACACAGCTTGTCCTTTACTAACTCTGCACAGCACAAGAAAACACCACATATAAAAGACACTGCTATAATCTGTCAGGAGTTTCACTCTAAAACATAAACAAGCAATGGATCTCAGTTCCACCAACAGTTTAATTTTTCCTCTCTTTCAGTCTGAGGAAATTATAATTTCAACCTCTCACATCACATCTGGGGCAGCTTTTTGACCTTGCAAGCACACTTGCCATCGTTTTGAAAATATAAAACGAAGCAAAATTTGTCTCAATCACATGCAACAGAGCTATTCTGATCAGTGTAGGCTTGAGGTGTCCCAAATAAGTAACATCACCCCAAAATCATAATAGTGATCTCCACTACATAAACTGAGGTTTCACAAATTGAGTTTTTTCCCAGGACATGCTGAGCACATGCACCGATGCCTCTTGTCAGTGCTTTATACCAGCCCCTGGCTCTGCAGTGCTGATGTATCATTAATTAAACCAATTTCTCATGTAAACTGAAGAGACAAGGGTTCTGAGAAATCAGTTCCACATACAGATCCATCACACTGACAGCTGGGCCCAACTTTGCAGTTCTGGGCAGGGGACTCTGGGGCAAAAGACACCACTGTAGAAGAAAAAGGAGTCTAATTCTGGTCATACGCCAGCCCAAAGAAAGGCTAACTCAATTCTCAACGCAGATTGCATTACAGCTAGCCTGAAGTTTGCTGCCACGGCTCCAAACTATATCTGAATTAACATGACATTTTAGGAGTGTTTTTGTTGGGATGTTTTGTTGTTTTGTTTGGGGTTTTTTGTTATGTTTTGTTTTTTCATTTTAATTCTATTTAAATGAAATTAAATGAAAATGCTGAGATCCTCCAAATTCAGGGCGCTTAAAAATGATACATTGTCTACACAGCAACAGCATTTTCTTTGCCCCCTCAGGACTTCTGTGTGTCCAGCCGACCCTGCTTCCCTTTCCTGAACTGCAGCTCTGTACCCCAGAGTATGCTGGCCTAAATGCAAACCCTTTCTCCTCAACTCTGTCCAGTCAGCTACTTCCCTCTGGAGATAAAGGCCTCCTCAACAAAAAGATGTTCTCACTGCGCTGTGCAGAGGGTGAAGGTCTCCACTGAGCAAATCACCAGCTGAGCTTGCATTAAATACACACACACACACTTACATATATGTAGGGGAATTATGTTGTTTCACAATCCCGACAACTTGATTTAACAGAACTGAATCTCAATAAAGACATATGCCACAGCCCACACAGGGTTTTCCTTTCCCACTATTGCTAATAAAACATTTTCAAATTGGAGAACACGCTCATGTTGAACTACATATCATTTTCAATTGTTGCCTTCATTCATTTGAATTCCTATTATATTTGATTTTAAGTGCATATACTTCAAATGCAGCTTCTCACTACGGATATCAAATACTCTTACAGAATGTTCCAAGTGCTAAACATCAGCAGTTTATTTCCCTCTATATAAGAGCAGTAAAGTGATTGCAGTATTTTTGGTTGGTGTTAAGTATGTAGAATAGTAATCTGTTCAGAAATGCCATGCAGGGTAGTCAGAGAAAAGTTACTGACGAACTTGGGAAACACCAGCCTACCTTCAGGGTACTAAAACCAGCTCCTGTCACACTGACTATCATTGGTGAGCACATATTCCTCCTTCCCTAGAATGACTGTCTTCTCATTCTAACTTTCACAGTTTATTGGACCACATCATCTCCTTGGTTCAATCTTTCCTTTTTTTCAAAAAAAAGGCTCCAAACTCTTCCCATGGTATTTTTAGTTCATTTTTTCTTAGCTCTGATTGGTATTACAATACATATTTAATTATGTTTTCCTGCTCCCAAAAACATGACTCCCAAAACATGAAGTTAAGAAAGAAGAGGTAGATCCCAGCTGTGCTTTTGGAATGCAAATAGCGACAATCTGCCTCTGTATAGTTATCAATAATGAACACCCAGTTACATTACACTATGGATGCTGTAACAGATGGACCAGAAAAACCTTCACGCCACGTTCTGGGAGGGAGGGAAAAGACTGTAACAAGCTATTTCATCTGTGTGGTTTTGCTCCACAGCTTTATACATTTCATTTCCTTGTTCTCACCTACTGCCCTGCTATTTTGACAACAGGTGCTACTTTCAGTAAGTGTAGGAAGACTGTATGATACAATCTTGATATTCTTTTAAAATTAGCAGGGTCTCTGGAGTTGATACTTAATTTGCACTATTTTGCCTGTTTGCTGTCCCTAGCGATCCTTGCAGTGTGTTCCTTCCTGAAGGATGTTGAGCTCTGGAAATGTAAAGGCTTTTTCAAGCCAGAGTCAATTGGTCTTACTTGCACTTCTCACACACTCTCTCTTGTGCTTAGAAAAAGAAAGTTAACAAAGAAACAATATACAAAACAACTCACAAAACAACCCTTCTTTTTTTTTTTCTTTAACCTATAGGCTGAGCATCTGTTGTCTCAGAACTCATTCCACATTAGCTTCTACTGTCTTTAACTACAGCCACTAAATTGGACTAAAACCATTCTATCTAATAATTAACCAAATGACCAAAATACCACAACACTATTACAGCACGAATAATGTTCCAATTCAAGAATTAAAAGTTTATGAATTCTCCAGCCATAAAAATGTTAATTTAGACTGTGCGTAAAGAAACTACAAAATACTTTTCCCCTTATCAGGGCAGGCCTTATGTTGTTAAAAAGCTTTAATCTGTTGCAGGTTTGTATCTTCAAGCTTTTTCGTTCCTAGCTACAACTACATGTGTCAGTAAGTCAGTGGGACTGCATGCAGACTTTAGAAGCGCATGAAAATTTAACTCCTTCAAGTTAAATAGTAAACAGAAACCGTTGGCTAAAAGGCTTCATTTTTAGCAGAAAAGCAGGAGTTAGAGTTCTTAAAAATCCACTTCCTTCCAACTCTTAAAATCCAAAGCACCAGCCGTATAAACAGCAGTGTTTGATGACTTCACATCCCTTGCTGGCATTCCTGATAGATCATGACTGAACTGGATTTTATTTAAGTGCGTGACACTGCAAAGGGAAGAGATGAAGTGAGAAGAATTTACGCTGTCTTTGCAAATACTGACATACACTTGACTAAACACAAAAAAACCCAAGAAAACTGATACCTAGATTCTAAAAGACGTGCAGTTTTAGAGGTGCTATAAGGTGTTCACAATTACTATTTACCTGTTATGGTCTTGTAAAATAACAGTGATTCCTGTAATATATTTCTGCTTCTTTCTGTCAGGAGAGCTGCAGATTAGACAGAGCAACTCTTTCTAGTCAGGGCATTAGGACTCAGGGATAAGTAGTTTACTACTGCTCAGAGGCACTCCAGGACATTTTCTCTAGTCTCCCACCACCCAAATAGACATGCTCAAAAAAAATTGCTTCAGGAGAAGCTTAATGTTTCTAGAAGCTCTGAGTTAAAGAAAAACCCTGCCTCTCCTGAGCCTTGCTTAGCAATTTAGATGTGTTAGGTAGGTTTAGAGCACTGCTGAAACAGGATTCAAGAAGAAAAACCTCAAGTTTAACACTACCTTGAGCAGTTTTTATCTTTACTGACTTAACTTGTCTCTGATGACAGTGGGAGCATCATTTGCTCCACTGAATAAACAGTCAAATTCAAAACAGCAACAGACAGTAGAGCTGGCTATAGCCAACATAAAAATAAGACTCCTGTGGCAGCACTAAAATTTAAGGACTGATTCAGTCACATCTAGAGGTAATGGGGAAACTAATGAGTTGCAGCTTTGGACCCATTCACTTTCAGTGTAATTCAGGCTGCACCTTTAATTAAATGAGAGACTCTACCATAAGCACTGCTTAGAAACTACTGAAAAAGAAGATGGGGAGAGATGGAGCCTCTTTTCCCCCGCTCTCCATTCCTTTTTATGTTCTCACATCTGACGAAACAAATCTCCTAGCTGCTTGGAGCAAAAATTCTGCTGTTGTTGCTTTTTAGGAGTTTTCTGATGATCTCTCAATGGGAAACTGAGCAAAGTCAGGTCCCAGTATCTACAGCATCAATCAAAATGAAAAGAAAGATGATTCCCTTAATATCTTTATGTTTAATTACTCCTTGCACCTTCTCACAAGGGTTTAAACTAGGCTGGCTTATACTAAAGGCCTCACAATCCACAGGTCTTTGACATAGAATTTGAAAAACAGGTCTAATAAAGCTCAGAAAAGCAGAGCCTTCTTTTAAAAAAATGAAGCTTGAAAAAGATCATCTGCTCCTTAAATCCCAGTCCTCAATGCAAGATGGAGAGCTGAAGGGACTAAGTGCGTGTTTGTGTTTAACTAAGGCAATCTCTACCTTTGAGAATAACAGGAGAGTGTTGTTTTCATTACATGTCTCGTGCAAACCTTACCTTTAGACAGGGGCCTCTAAACATCCTGATAACTACAGCACATTTAAGAATTTTGATCTGTTTAGAGATGTTTGTGATGTATAGAACTCTAAGCATATACTCTGAGCTGTAATCTTAAAAGATTATGAGCCCATCCTTTCACCAGCAATGGGGCTCACCAGCTGAAGAGTTTATTTTAAGATCCCTGCCAGAGTGAGTAACAGTCAACAATTTCTCTTGTGCAACCTGAATATACTATTCCCTATTTCATTTCCTATTTGTATCCCTTACTCCAAAGGATGCTTTTAGGACCAAGAATATATTGCTTGTTTTCTGTGAGTGGGAAGCACAGAGCACAGTGTTCTCTAGATGTTAACAAGACACTGATAACGTGAGTCAGTGGTACTACTTGATACCCATCAGATGGAGAGATGCAAAGTTGTGCTTTCTCTCTGTAGAATCATTCATGTGGAAGGGGGGGAAAAAATCCCCCAAAAACAAACCAATGTGTTTTTCTGCTGACTGGAGAATTCATCACAAAATACTTGTCCAGTTTGATGCTGAAGAAAACTCAGATATGAGATACTTCTGTTGCTAGAAGCAGTGATAAGCATAAAACTGAAACCAATGAATCTAAAGCACCTAAGCAACAAAACAGTTGGATAAAAAATATAATGTAATTGCTTCCAGGATTATTTTAGCTTCACTATGCAAATAAACACAAACATTACTGTGGACTACTGAAGAATCTATCAGACTATCAACAGACTCTTGAATAGTTGAGAGTCAATTTGACAGCTCAATTACCTGAGAAAAACTTACTTGACCATTACTAAACACATTTAAATCCTGAAAGTTCACATTTACAAAGCAGCAAAGAGAAGCTTAGACTCTTGCCACCACTACAGCTCTAAAAGCTTCTAATATAAAATCATACTGAAGGGAAAATAAAAGCTACTCAGTACTCTTTAAAACAATAACATGAGTACAAAATTAAAGCAGTAAGTCTTGTCTGTATAAGGCTTTGTGTAGTATCTGCGCACATTAACTAAAACATTTTAAGCTGCATTCTGAACAGTTGCCTGCAAATGTTCTTTCAGAAATCACCTGAGATGCTGCTCTGCAAGATGAAGAGTCTGATTCACTGAATTAAAAGAAAGAGATCCCGTTGAGTCATGGTAGCTGAGTCATTGAGTAGTTATGTTCTATCTAAAACAATTTTTAATCACTTGAAGATACTCAAAATAGTAAGGATTTCGAAGGAAAAGGGAAAACATTAATTCAGAAATGCCGGTCTTCCTTTTACACATATCCCCTAGCCACAAGGGGATACATGAGAAAAAGAGTTATACAGATGTCAGATTTTGTAAGCAGGAAATGTATAGAAATAGAGTGCTTCCCAAATATTTCTGCTACACAACTGAAGTTTTTAAGCACAGATCAACTGCTGTTCCCGACACTTTTCACTGTATTTCATTTCTTTGGCTGCCTATACACAGATATAATTCTTTTCATCATTACTGTGACAACATCACTGCTGGTATTCAATTGAATTTTTAAGGATTCTAGGGCTATGCATGCCACTTTGTGGGTATAGTTGATTTAGAGTCCTCAAAATAGGGGAAAAAATTAAGAGAGAAACCAGCCTGTTCTTCCCGACTTCACCTTTGTCAGTCTTAAATCTGCCTTCACTGCACAGTAACAACTATCCTTATTCTCAGGTATTTTACACACTTTTAATAGAGAATTACCTTTATAACCTGCTACAGCTCTGAACAGAATGAGAGAACTGCAAAAGGTCATCTACTGATTTCAGCACTGAAAATATTCCACCTAGGATTTAAAATTCATCTTATAATAACCCCTCCAAACAGTAGAAATATTCTAAATCAAAATTAATGCTAGACAGAGATGAACAACAAAGATGCATAGAAATCTGATTCACTTCTTTCATCCCTTTTTTATAAAGAGGGCCGTTCTTCTGATAAATTGAAGTAAAGATGTTATAGTTTTAACTGTTTCCAGAGCATTTATGGTGTTCCCTCTGGTAGTCCAGCAACCTTCTTTTTTCTGATACTTCTCTTCCTCATTTTTTTTCCTTCCCTAAAGAATCACAGCTTGCCCTCTACTGCGACAACAACAACAAACCCCAATCAAACACAAAAATCCACAATCAGACAAAGAAAAAAGGCTGGGCTTATTCTGAATGACTTACTAAATTGATTAGTCTAGAGTATTTTTCCCACCATCTTTTTTACCTTCATTTTCCCCCCAGCTATATAAAAACAAAACACACAAAGCATACAAATCCAAATCAAATAAAACCCCAAACCAACAAACACATCCACGTCCACCAACCCCCTGTGCTCAAATCTCAGCTGAAGATATTTATCCATGAGTTGTGTCAGTTTAATTCAGATTGTAGACTCCAAAAGGCAAGGATAATATCTTATATAGTTCTTGTAAGCTCCATATGCTTATACTACTCATTCTTCTTACAGTATTACTCATAAAATTTTACAACTGTGTGACTGAAAGGAGAGAAATATCTAAATTTCCCTGAAGTTCAAGACAATTTGGCACTGAATGCCTATTTCTCCATTGAAACAAGTAAGCCATTCTGCAAATACAGATTCAGAGCTTAATTCAGCTCAAAAATACACTTTCTTCTTGGGTTACTCTTTCATTGCCACTAACTGATACTAAACAGCTATGTTTTATCCCGCTATTTCATGGCCTCAAACTTGCATATACAAAGAAATTTGCAGAGCTATACAAGCATAGGAGGGCCTCAAATATGTGACTCAGAGGGCTCACAGGTTATGTTGAAATTACGTTTCTTTTGGGAAGCTTTTTCTCCAGGAGTACCACACCAGGTGAAACGCAGTACTTTTCCCGTAGTCTCTTCATAGCTTTGGAGGGATCCATTTGTTTTTTCTTGTTTTTCTAGGAGGACTAATCTTATTTCCTCACCCACATTAATTCCTATTACTTCTCCATTACTGTGCTGCTGCAAAAGTATTTCCATTTGCAGTTACATACCATTGCTAATGACATTCTTTATGCTCTGCTATATAGAACTTTTGAAGAAATATCTGGAAGTTATTTTAAATTGATATATCAATATTTCTTCTTTAGATATTTTGCTTTCCCCTTTGAAAGATTTAATCATCTTCACAGCAACACAAATTCAGACTTTGATGCCAAAAAGGGTTTAAGTAGCTGTTTTGCTGAGCAGGATGTAGAGTTTCTTCAAATGATTCTCATATCCAATCCATAACTTTAAGGCAAACAAAAGCTTGTCTTCCAGAAAACTGCATTTTTCTAATCTTAAGAAAAAAACACAGTGCCAATCTGCAATGAGTTACTAACTTGCATGAGCCATTTTCTGACTTCCTAATTCACTTGAAAACACAGCAAAAAACCCCACATCTCTCAAGGGAAGCAGAGTTTGCATCTGAATTATTTTTCCAGGCACTTAAAGAGATAAATCAAGAATTTAAAAGAAATTGAGCCAGCAAGTATTTCCCAGCAGCCTGCTTGAACTCTGCTCCGCAGGTTTATATAACTTCTTGCTTTCAGACACAAGGATAATGAGAAATTCCCCAAAGGAAGTCCCTCATGAACATCCCAGAGAAAAATCACAAATATCATTTTCCAGAGAAAGAGAACCGAAGTCACACGAGATATAATTATTGAGGTTTTCTCACAATTACATATGTAACTGTAACTCATATTCACTAAAATGAGTTTTTCAAGATCTTTTAAGTAGTGCATAAGCAATTGTATTTGCAACAGTGGGAGCCATCCCAGCAATAAGACAAATTCTTTGTTTTAGAAAATACATTCCAGGTTTAGTAAAAATGTTTTGAGTTCACAAGGAAAATCATAAAGTTTTCAGCCCAGAAATTAATCTAATTTTTGAAACTTGAAGTGAGATTCTGTATGATGTCTGTCTCAGGGAGCCTTTGAAAGACTTTACTGTGATAACAGTGAATTAAAAAGGACATCAATATCACCTTCCATTGGAAGTGAAGGGATTTTTTAAAATTTAAACTAAAGGACTCGTGAAGCTGGAAAAGTGCTCAAGGTTCTTGTTTTCATTTGTTTAATGATTTGTTCAGAGTTTGTTTTAAAGTGTTACCATTTAATAAGAATTTTTTTTAAATGAACATGTTCACTCTCAGAATATAACACAGTCTCTGACTGAGAAAAAAGGAAAAACCACATGAAGTGACTGAGTAGTTTTCCAAATTGGAGCACATGAACCTTTCCTTGTTGCCCAGCTTTCAGAATGACAACAAGCAGATTTAACAACTTTGCATGCAAAAATCTGTTACCAAAACAAGATGTAACAGAAAAATTCAATACACATATAAGTAGTTTTGCCCTTGAGGATTACAAAATCTGAGAAGATAGTGTAAGTCTGCTGAGATTGGAATTTTACTTCTGTTCTTTGTATTCTACACACTAACTTGGCAGAGGTTCTAGGCCAAGTCCTGCATTACTCGGTCAGGCCAAACATCTGCCCAGGAACTGGCAGACAAAGAATTGTGTCTCACAGGTGTTCAGGGTTATAAGAAATTATCAAAAAATGGATTTATGCTTAAACAACACAAGGACACCTCTTACAGAATTTATGTTCTACTCAGTGCAGAATACTGCTGTCATCTCATGAGGAAACCTAGATGTCTAGAGAAAAGTTTTTACGTTCTTTGACTCTGAAACACAAAAAATTAGAGAGGCTCTACCTCACCATCCACAGAGTTCTACTGTAGCTTCAGCTTCTAATAATTACACCAAGTAACCTTTTAGAGTCATGTGCAAAAGGTACTCAAGAAAGAAATTAAAATTCTCATACACTTCAATATTATTCATTTCATTACAGACCAGCATACTTTATACTATCCAGAAAGTATAGAAAAGCATAGATGGTCCAGTGTAGAAAAGACAAGGCAAGCCTTTGAAAGGAGACAAAGGAGGAGATAGAAGGGACATTGTGAAACCCCCAATAAACAGTGACTCACACACCCCATAAAACTCCCAGAAAGAGGCTGCAGAGTTCACAGCCTCCTCCTCCAGAAAGCAATGACTGCCTGATTAGATAAAAATTATTACTGAAAGCTGCACCTTCATCTGTGACCAGAATCAATGAGAAAGCAAGGAACAGCCTCATGGGCTGTGACGACAGGAGACCAAAGCATAAGATGTTTGTCCAGATCACACCTGTTTTCACCTCTGTATCAGACCCTTTTGACCACACCAGAAAAACAAAGGGTTTATTATAGCCAGGAGTTTTGAAAATTTGCTATGCTTTGAAATTTTGCTATTGTTTTGTTCAGATGCTGGTGTGACTTATTTCAAAGAGAAACTATATTTCTAATACATCTTCAATTCACAAAAATGTGCATTTCAGACAAGTAACTACTGTATAGTTCCCATATCTTAATTATCATGAACTGAAACAAGACTAAGGTTTCTCTCACTGGGCTAAGAAGTCAGAGTAGTAAGTGTGAGGGGGTTTAACCTATTTCAGGGGAACCTATTACTCTGATTTTTTAACTCATGTCCAGAGCAGCCTAAAAAATAGCGTTCTTTCTCACATACTTTCGTGGCCACATACACAGTTGTTATCTACCTGAGATACAATGTAGAATACAGGAGTTACAGCATGTCACTAGAGGTTATGTGAATTAGGTTAAAAAAAATACCAGGATAATGACATTTTTAACTCCCCTCTTCTACATTTTGATTCAGCTGATTAAGGCATGTACATGGCCATAAAAAAACCCCACAGGTTCAGATAGTCTCCAGCTTTTTTGGCACTGGAAAACCTGAAGCAGATACCCTAGGGCAAGTTAATAAATGGTTAATTGTATGTGCAGCAGCAGTATTAAGTCACTATCTCCAAAAAAGTTCCTATCTTATTTATTTCACCAGAATAACAGCTCTGATTTCACTATTTATTATATCATAAAAGCACCAATGCAGAAGTAGCAGTGGAGAATTGTGACAGAGTTTTATACACATATTAAAAGTTTATACAGCTTACAACTCTATGTTGCACTACAGCAGTATTTCATTACTTCTAAATTAATTGTCCAACCAGGAAGTCACAGATCCTAAACTAAGCTTTCACGACTAGTACAAAAAAACAGCATCAACAGTACAAGCCCACTACTGACACACAGCTGTGCATCTACAAAGATTAAAGAATCTCAGCCCTCCTTGAGCCTTTTCCCTAGAAGCAGCTATAATCACAGACTTTGAAGACAAATACAATGACTCCAGACAGCTTAAAAAAGAAAGAGAAAGCCTTTGGGGGAAAAAAAACCACAGGAAAAGATAAGGTTCTCTCTCACAATGGAATAGCAAATTGGATGCACATACTTGTCTTCAAGTACTTAAATTCATCTTTTATGTCTGTACTCATCAGAAACTCAGAAGAAAAAAGTCTAAAGGGCTATGGGCCAACATCTCCTATTATTCTGTCCTAGGATGGGACAATTAGAAGCACAAATAAGGGGGTCATCAATCCATTAAGATTAGCAGAACAGCTCTGTACAGCTTCCTATTGGGGCAGTAATTCAGTAAATTATAGAGTTTCAGAAGTTTACCTGATGTAAATGAAAGAGAACTTAGAAATTTTAAAAAAACAAGAAGTGGAGACTTGTGGTTATTTTTTTTTCTGTGCACATAACAGACAAGCTTTATAAAGTTTTATACAGTAGCTACTCT
The DNA here is from genome assembly GCA_014706295.1 of Lycocorax pyrrhopterus obiensis. Classification (NCBI taxonomy): domain Eukaryota; kingdom Metazoa; phylum Chordata; class Aves; order Passeriformes; family Paradisaeidae; genus Lycocorax; species Lycocorax pyrrhopterus. Next base: position 7,547,564 of record JACSVZ010000007.1, read on the forward strand.
ATCCACTAGTTTTCAAAGGTTTCTAAGTTTAAGGTTTTCAAAGTTACCTCATCCTATTTTTAGATATTATCAGTTAAGAAAAAAACTCCAGTCATTGTGCACTCTGAAACTCCCAGGATTATAAAAGCAATGCCTGAAGAACACAGTCAAACATGAGCAGAAAAACAGATATTAATCACAGTCACTAACCTTATTACTGCTCTCCAGCTCCCTCACAAAGCAACACCTTCTCAAGAGCTCTGCAGAGTCTCAACTGGCAAGAGTGGAAAAAAAAATCTGATGCAACCTGCACCCAGCAGGCTGCAGGTGTGTGCAATCCCACCTAACTGCTCGCACCTGGGCACTCCCAGCTCTCCGCCCCCTCACCCCATAATTTCCATCTGGAGCTCTCAGCAGGTTGCAATCTGTGTTGTTGATCTGAATTGTTTCACTGCAACAGGAGTGGTGCACAGGGCACTTTTCTTGTTTCCAGACACAGTAGGGTGAGGTACTCACAAAGCTTTGGAGAGACTAAGGACCAATTTTTTTTTTTTATGTTTGCTCTAAAAAAGAGCTCACTGCTGTTAAGAATCTCACAATTTCTGAATTTAAGTGGGTAGGTCAGTACAAGAAATCCACTGGTGATTTATATGCACTTTCGCCAGACTCCACTGAGAGGAAAAACTCTAAGTAAGAAGGACAGACTCATTAGAGTCTAAAGCTGCAGGGAGATGTAAAGCAAGATGTAAAGACAGAGTTGTTCGGACTCTTAAAGTAATTAGCTATTGCTTTTCCTGAAACCCTCCTAAAAGTCATAGAACATTGAAAACTCCAGGGATTTTTGAAAAGAATTTTAATTTAGGTCTGCAGTCCAAAAATAATGGCAAAAGTGTCTTAAAAACCACAAATAAACGGAGCCTTTTTTCTTTGTTTGTCTATGTATAATGGTTTTCATGGAAAAATGTTTTTCCAAGATTATTTAGTATTTTCTGACACCTACAGTTAAAAAAAACCCCAAACTATGATGAACTGACCGCGACACACTTCCCCTATTCTTTGCCATGCTGGGGGCAGTGGGGAGGAGGAAGAGAAGAAATTGGGAGTGAAGTTGAATCCAGAAAAAGGGAGGGAATGTTGAGTCCAGCCAAAAAGGGGAGTGACAGAGTGGTTTTGGTGGACACTACCCTGCCTTACTTGTTCAAGCACCTGCACTGGTCACCAGCATTACTCCTATCAGGACTGCCACAGAAATAAATTGATTTCAGTGTGGTTTAATGTGCGAAGTATCTCCGTTTTTTTTGGTTTTGTTTTTTGGTTTTGGGTTTTTGGGGTTTTTTTGAATGGAAACTGCAGATCTGCTTTTGCCTCTGAATTCTTGCGAGACTCAAACACAAAGAAAATGTAGCAGCACACTGCAGTTGTGTGATTAACTCTCAGGCTGACAAGGGAGTAAGAGAAAAAGCCCTTTTTGGCTGACAAAATGACCAAATTATGATCTCCTGGTGTGAATGGAGTGTGCAGCTCCACAAAAGTCAGTGAGAGGTAAGATTAAGGCAAGATTGATGTGTAACAGTATTTAGACAGACATTTGCTGTTTGTCACTCTAAGTCTGAGCAATGATTTTTCGTATGAAAGCATTCTATATCTGTCATCTGTTTTTAACAGAAATTCATGAGATGAACATGTATTTTTTAATCTTAGTGGAAGAGAAACTTGAAAAGTAAATAAAAATAAGGGAATACAAAGATTAACTCTTAAATCTATTCATACAATAAATATGAGGAGATACATTCAGAACTAATGACATACTTCCCTGAGTGAATATATATTTTCTCGTTGTTCAGTTTGATGACACGGCAATAAATTAGTGTGGAGTGCTAAATCTTCTGTATGACCCCCTCAGTTGTGTTGGCACTAACTTCATGTGCATATATTTCTGAGCTCAACAGGTGCATGAAAAGCAAGTCAAGGAGGGAATGTGCATTCTGGGGTGCATAAAACTTCACCTGGAAAACCAGCGTTAATAGAACACAAATGTTCACTGAGAGGGTAGATAGTGGGTCAAACATCATTATTAAACTGTAAGATTCCCTGAGGAAGAGTGATGAATAGTACTGAAGAGCAAAAACTAAAGCTCAGTTTATTTTTTTTTTTTACTGTTCCATATTTGTGATCTTCCAATATTGTGGGAAAATGTTTCTGCCTGTTGTTTGTAAGAACAGAAGTGTTTGTTTCATCTGTGTGAAAGATGTTTTGCAGGAAGAATCCAGTATCAGTCCCTCTGCTAGGTTGCTTTTAATTGACCTAACATTTTTTTTGTATATGCAAGGGGAAAAAATAAATCTAAACCGTCCCATTCAGTATTTCTTTGTAACTAACCTGTTCAGAGGGAATTAAGAGCATGCTGAACATGTTGATATAGCATAATTCATTCATTGTAGAAGCTGAAGAGATTCACCATTCACTGTGAATTCTTTTGCTGAATGCAAGCTCCTGAATCACTTTTTTTGTGTGCAATGCAGCAGTGAGTCCTCCATTTGCATCTAATCTGTGTATATTACATACCAGAAGGCCAAAATCAACCCAATTATAAGCAAATGAAATTCTGTTGATACCAGGTAAATTACCCAAGTGCTAAGCTTGCTACCTAATATTCTTTACCATGCTGGTTGGCAGAAAAGGGTACTTGCTTTCTCAGAACGCTAACTGCAGGTCCTTTTCATTTCTTTTTAGTTTATCATGCTTTTGAAATGTCTCAGAATGATCACGTGAGATGACAGACTTGTTAGACACTGCTGCTGGCTCTGGGGAAGATGTTTAGATACTACATTTAGATCTTTATGCACTTCCTTTCATGTTGTAATAAGATGTTTACAGTGAACCATTTCCATTTTCTTCCTCGGGCCATTCTCCATGAGATGAAGTTGTCCACAAGCACTGAAGCACCACACCATTGCCTCTGGCTATAGAACTGCTAGTTTAGATAAGCTTTGTTCCAATAGAAAATCATCAAGCCTGTACTGTTTAATTTTTTTTTCCTTTCGAGACTGAGTGCACCACAAGGAATCATGGAAGCAGGAAGAAGTAGGGGTGGGGAATATGATAACAATTTTGGCAATAAATTCAGTATTGCTAGCATTTTGAGGCTACAATAAAGATTCAGAAAATCTTCATGTTTCATGGCATTTTGTCGTTTTGTTGCCACGATGTCTTTTCCTTGTCTGTTCCGACAAACTAAACCCTTGGCAATATTTATATGAGTTTTCAAGTTAACTGTCATTCAGAGCTTAAATGCTTAGTGTAAATGAATCACGAGTATAGAAAACACATTCCATCTAAAATTTATCTAGACTCTAACAGCACTGTTCTTCTTAAGGTGTGCAATGACTTTAATTTGTAGTGGTTTTTGTTTTGCTTTTTTTTTCCCTCAGTTTTGCTTACAACAATGATAGTCAATATTAATAAGTAAGAAAGCACATTCACCGGGACCTAGCACAAGTTGTCAGACATCCTGGTCAAAGATTCTAACAACTTGGGTGTTGATCCCCTCTGGAAACTCCTTTTGAAATAAAACCAAGCAGAAAACACAACAGCCTGTGAAGAGCCTGATGCTGGATTCTGTTCTGAGATTTGTACTGCAGCAGACTTCCAGGGGACTGAAGCAAAAAAAACTTGAGCACAGCTGCTGGGTTACATTCAGGCATACGTGGGAATTGCTGCTGGTTTGGTTCATTGGGAATCAGACACAAGACTGGAAATATAACCTAACTGGACATGTTGCAAATACCACAATATTAATTCCTTGACTTTCATAATTTAGATTCTGAAATAGTCCATTATATTCTATTACATGGACAATACAGAGGTGACAGTGTATAAGTACTTTAACTTCTTTCCCCTTTCAGTAAATTTGGGAAGTGTATGGCTGTATAATGCTATTAAAAATCTATGAACTTGCAAGGAATTTTAAGACTGTGTTATGAAAAACAGTATTTGTATAAGCGATTTACGGCCCAGTACTAAAAACGTTGCTATTTCAAACCTGAATGTTAATGGTAGCTGCCTGTGTAGTTAATTTTAGTCTCGAATTAATTGGACTCCTCAGTATCGTATTATTTGTAGAGCAATAGCCACAGGCGCTTTTTTTTGTTTTGTTTTGTTTTGTTTTGTTAATGAGTTTTTTAAAGTATTTTATCCAGTTTCAAAGCAAAATCAGGATGTTTCTCTCCAGCAATCCAGGTTCCTAGTTTTACACATTCACAACCCTGTCTTTCTTTGGAAAATTTGATGCTGGTTAATGGGTCTTTTTCATTTTTGCAAGAAGTACTGCTATGGATACTACATCCAAATTACCATTTTGCTTGTTTATGCAAAGCCTAACAATGATGATACTGCTCTGACTGCACCTTTAAAAGAACATTATTGTACTTCTACATCACACATAGGAAATGGTAGATAATGTATGCATTGTTTGTTATCGCCTTAACCTATGAACCCAAAGTGGTGTGGGATTCTGTTCACTATGTAAAGAATGTCTCTTTACGAGAGATTTAACCCAGATTTAACCTTCTACCTCTATAGCATGCAATTTTAAGTCTGAGTGGTAAAGGGTAAGCAAGCTGACATACAAGCATATCCCACTAACATGCATAGAGGTTTTCTAAAGCAATTGGTTACATGGATATGATTCTAAGGCTGGGAGTTTAGGATTTTAAGTTTAGAAGCATTTGACTGAGGAAATAAAGTGGGCTTAGGTGTTTAATGGCTCTCTACAACTGAACTTGAGAGGAGATTGTAGCCTGGTGGGATTGGTCTCCCAAGTAACAAGTGATAGGGTGAGAGGAAATGGCCTCAAGTTACACCAAGGGAAGTTTGGATTGGATACTTAGGAAAAAAATATTCACTGAAAGGGTTGTCAAGCACTGGAACAGGCTGCCCAGGGAACTGTTTGAGTCATCATTCCTGAAGGTATTTGAAAGCCATGTAGATGTGGCACTTAGGGACATGGTTTAGTGATGGACTTGGCAGTCCTGGATTAATCGTTGGACTTGCTGATCTTGGAGGCCTTTTCCAACATAAATGATTCCATGCTTCTATGATTCTGTAGCCTTACACACATAACTCCACCAACAGTTTGGCAAAGTGAAGTTGATGCTAACTGGTTGATTCATTTGATTTCCACTGACAGCAGCTTTGTCAGTGGTTGTATAACAGCATCCTGCAATTGCAGCAACAAAATATCTGTAGCTGTTTCACATAAACAGCTTTATTCACAATGTGCTTATCTCCACTGGCAGGGTGGTGTAAATAAGAATCACCTACTACTGCTCCAGTACATATTCAGCTTCTCTATGACTGTAATATTGATGTTCCCCCTTGAACTTCCTTCATGATTTGTTTATTTAGGTATGAAAAGTGATGTCAGATATTAGGCCTTGCTTAAAGATAGCAGCAATGACAATCAGCTTCAAAGATGAGAATTGACTTGAGCTTCCAGACCTTGAAATAACCTGCTTAGCCACTTATCTCTATGTACGATGCTATGCGTTACTTTTAGATAAATACTAAATTGTATAATATCTCAGGATTTAGGTACTAAACTAAATGAAATACATTATCTATCATGATGCTTTGTGGTTTTAATTGTAGATTGGTTGAACTTTGTGCTTAAGAACTAGAGGACAGTTTGCTACATCAACAGTCAATCCCTGGAATGACAATAGGATACCAGAGTAAGAAAGTAGAAATTCTAAATATCTGGTGAAATGTCTTGCTTCAGAAATCAAAGCAAACAAAATCTTTCTATCAGACATCTGGAGAACAGACAATGTCAGGTCTCACACCAGTTTGCGGACAGCTACACAGCAGTTCTAGAATGCACTTTACTATGGAAATAAATCTTCCCTTTTCACTGATCTTCAGAAGGGGCACAGAATTTTGCTTCTACCAGATCTAATTTGAAGATGTTGAGGGACACAGCAAGATGCTGCAACACTTGTCCACAGCACAATATTTTAAATGTCCTCTGTATGGGTTACTGGATTGAGGACACATAATGAAATTTCTTCTGAAGCCTTTTGTGCAGCTCTGGAAGCTCTTCAATCACAGTCTATTCCCTAATTGCACTCTGGAGAATAAAATTGCTCTCTCTTTCTGCCTGTTGCCTTTTGCACACAGCAAAAATCTAAACTGAGGTAGAGCTGCAAAGCAGCCTCTCAATCAGCATGTGTTCACAACAAGATTTCTGACCACAAGGCAATGTGCCCTCAAGTTATTATTTAAGGGACAACTCTGGAAGATTATGTGTGTTACCTCCTTAGATTTTCTTCAGGTTGTGAGCTGTTGAATCACTGCAAAGAGTCTGGAAAATTACATCAGAAAATCCTCTCAAGGAAAGGGAAACATTGAAGAAAGATGGAAAAGAAGGTGAAAACTACAGACTAAAACCTGTCCTACGCTTCATCATGAGCATGAGACTACAAAGTGTATGACTGTAATCCAAGAGAAATTGAGTTTATCCATCTTCTGAATGCATTGATGGACTAAAACTTCACCGGGGGACGTCCAACAGCAGTCACAGTCCTTAACAGTTCTGAGTAAGAAAACTGAGTACCTGTAATAATACATAAAAGCATACGAACCATCTGAATTGAAGATTCCCTTGGTCCAAGTGAGGTACAGCACAGTTTTATTTGATTTCTTACCACAGGTCTGTGAGGCTTTACAGTTCAGGTTTTCCCAGATCTAGGAACACAGATGCTGTCACCTCTGGGATTCCCTGGACTTTAATCAGACACTTCCCACAAACTTGTCTTTGGTGAAGTGAGCTCTGATTCCTCAGCTGAGTCCCTAGATCCTAGGTTCAAATTGCACAGTCACTCTGGCAAAGCAGATGAGAAATATCTTATGCCAAGAATTTTCCTTTATTTTGGCTTCAAAAGCTTTCGTTTCATGTGGCTGAGCAAAGGCTAAAAGCACAACAAATGCTTCCTTCTGAGGTCATCTAAAAGATTGATTTTGGCTTTGTCAACTGGACAACCAGCAATAATCTCCTATAACTATAGAATAAATGAGGGAATACAAATAATTTAAATCTAAGTTTGTCATTTACATAATTTATTTATCCAATTCTCAACAACTCAATGCATTTTTACTTGAGTTTCCCTCATAAATACACATTTTTTTTTCCTTTTACCATTTTCCTGCCTTGCTGTGCTCTTTAATGAGTCCCTGCAAGAAATGGCTGCTATTACTCTTAGGTGATGGAAAAACAGAAAAACAGGCAATGAGTCTGTTTGTGGGGTTTTTTTGCTTTTGAGCACAGTCACTACTGCATCCAAGAATCACTTTTCCAGGCAGTGAACATGGGTTTCATTTTATAATCAAAAAAAATGTCACAGCCAAATTAGTCTGTATTAAAAACATTGAGAAGATTCTCTTTTTCCTCACTGCCTCTACACATAGCAGAGAAAGAAATATTACCTAACCTTGAAATTTAATTGTTGACATATTTTTAGGCATGCCTTGGAATTTACTTTTCCCTTTTTTTTTTGTGAACAGAATTCCAAACTAGAAGTTGAAGCACTGAAGTTGCATATAGATAGATAGTATTTTTGTCTCTGCATAACAGGCATAATTAGTCTTATCCATACAACTATAAAAACAGAAATATGTTCTAAAAGCTTAGCCATATGCTCTCTATTTAGTACTGATTCACTGGAAGGGTTTTTTCCCCTAAAAATATTTAGTTAAAAACTGTGTCTAGCACTGTCTGTTTTGGCACATAACACTAAAAACCCACAGTGCCTTACCACCAACAAAACCCTCAGCCTTTCCTGTAGGTGGTGTTAACTGTGCTTCCTCTTCGATTCAAATGATCTGACATTCGAAACTGTGGATTATTAAGTGATTCCTTCAATATCAGTAGGATTAGCAGCACCTAGATCTTTGAGAAATTCAGGCCAAAATTTTGGGTTAAAGAGTGTAAACTCTGCAATCTGCCTGCAATCCTGGTACGAGTAACCAAATGTAATTCAAGACAGCAGTAAATCCCCATTCACCTTTGCATTGTTACACCCTGACTTCTCCCATCTGAGAAGACCAATAAAACAGACATCTTGCTACTTTATATCCTGATTTTTTTCTGCCTCAGTTGCAATATTTCTAGAATTAAGGACAATTTTGTCATCAAATTTCTAGTATAGCTAAGACAAAGCAGTAATTCTCTTTTTTGAAATGTCTGCTTTTTTGCAGCCACAAAATGAAAGATCACTTTCTTGCTAGCACAGAGATAAAACAGAAATACTTGGCTAATGGGCAATTTATTAAAAAAATCCAATCTATACGGCCTTCAAATGCAAGAACAATTTTTCACACTTTCTAACCAAGATCCTTTTTCTCATTTTCAGCATTTAATAGGATGAGTTATTTCTCAAGCACATTTCCCCACCCTATCTTTAAGTGCACAATGATGTCAAAAGGGCACAGGCAAGATAAATCCAAGTGTTCTTCTATTTGAGGGTGCTGAGATTTCAGAGATTTTCTTTATTATGCAGAATGAACATTTTGTGCTAAAAAGTTTTAGAGCCTTGGAGCGGCTTTCTGCAACATTTCTAAAAAGATCCTAATAGCTTGAAAGTTGATATTTAAAGTGGACTTGAAAGAACATAAAAATAATAATTGCCACGTCTGCATAGTGCTGTCATACATGAATAGTGATAATTGCATTAATATCAGTAATTCCTCCTGGAAGCCTTTACTCTTAGCATTGCTGTCATTACTAAATGTGTTTATGTCAGCTACTGTAATAATTTTTCTAATGCCATAACTTTCTTCAGTTAATTATAAACAAATTGGCACACTTAATTAATGGGTCCTACTAATAATATATTATCCCAGATATGTGTGAATGATTCCCTGTTACTACCAGCGACGCAGCTCAATTAATGATGCCAAATGCTATAACCTTCTTAATAGCAAAAGGCACACTAATATTCCTAGAAAACAAAATAAGATGTCTTTAAAATAGACACACAGCAAGAGTGCACCGAGGGCAAAATGATGCTGTCATGTTGGGTTTAGGCAACTCTGAACTCACACAGAATAACAGAGACAAACCCTGCCTGGTACTTAACTTGTAACAGAATAAACAAAACATCTGCTGACTGAACCAAAGTGTAGTGTCTCTTGTCAGCTCAATCAGAAATGAGCAGCCATGGCTCTGTTCCTACGTGGGACAAAGAAACACAGAGAAAACCAAGCATATGAAAGTCCTTAATGCTGCTTAGGAGACCTCCATTTATCAGAGTTAATGAACAAGCTGTTTCTCAAGTGGTCCAGACACAGCTTCACCGGAGTATTTAAACTTTCTGTCTACAGAAATTAGAATTTAAGGTTACATAGGTGGCTTCAGGGGAGAAAAGAGGCATCACAGGATCTTGTCCTTTGGTGTGGTTGGCAGGAGGGCCTTGCTAGTGGTAGGATTTGTAATATTCCTTTGTTTAATAGCATAAAAACATTATTTTTTGTTAAATTCAAGCCAATTCGTTACTGTAATGAGTAATAAACAGAAAACATGAAATGTCACAATTTAGTAGCAAAAAAAATTTATTTATTTCAGCTATTTTCCCCTCAGAAAGAATAACCTGAACTTTACTAATTGCCCAAAATGAAACACTACAAGTTAAAATACTTAGTTTTTCTCATTTTCTGTTAATCTCAGGAACTGTTCCTGTGAACTTTGTGTGTATATAGCATAGTTGTTTATACCTAAGTGCTTCAGGTTATCTACATTGCCATTTATTCATATACATATCTGTGAAGTATCATGCACATTGCTGAGTGCTACAAAAATTAACACTTGAAGGAGCATGATAAATGAGTGAGTTAGCAAAGTGAAATTACCCTTTCATCAGTGCAGCCACTTTATACGTGACTATTACAGGGTAGTGCAGGCTGGTACTTGGATGGTGGAAAAGTAGTTTGCTTTGTAACACAGTTCTATTATTTCCTTTCCTTCCTGGGGAGGGGAAGAGAGGCAGAATGAAAAAGGAGAAGGGATGAGAAAGATGGAGCTAAATCCCAGGTTCGCTCTGGAAGCACAGATCAAAACCCTTTAATACAATCCACCCTCAAAACTGAGGTGTTTCGGTATTTTCTTCAAATTTCATTATTGCCAGGGAAAGGCCTACTGGTGATAAAGGCCTACTGGTGATAAAGCCTACTGGTGATAAAGCCTACTGGTGATTCATACATGAATGAGTCTTTCATTCTAGAGAACATGCCAAGCTACAGGAGGCAACTGTCTCTAGAGAAAAAATGGTTCGGGGCTGCCCTTGGCTCACTGAACACTTCAGAAAATTGTGTTACCACTGGTTTTTGAAATTACATTGCAGTCGCCGCTTGCAAGCGGGAGCCCCAGAAACAATGTAAACTCTTTCCAGCTACTTTGCATCAGTATCCTAGAGGCAGGTCTTGTGCTGGCAAGTTCTGCTGCACAGTCAGAACAGTTTTACATCACTAAATGTCTGAAATGTCTGACCTGAGTTGCAGGGACAAAGGTAATGTAGTTAGAGGCTGAAGAGCCATTGGGTTCTGATATGTAGCAGCCCACACAATATTTTTTAACATGGTTATCTTTGACATTTTCTCCATTCACCACCGGTACAACAGTTTTGACCTGTCTCAGCATTCTTGAAACAGTTTTAAGTTCATTATCAGGCTCAGAGATTTTCTGTCAAAAGTGGACCCGCACACACATTCATCCCTATTCTCCCCTGTTTTAAGTTCAGACAATGCCAAGGCTTCTTGGCAGAAGGGATTCTCTTAACCTTTCTCTGTCCACCACTATCAATTTTCAAGATAACCGTTCTCACAGATAGAAATCTACACTCTAATTTTTGAGTGCTCAGTGCTGGTCCCAATGCCCTGATTTATTTCACTGTTGTTACAGATCAGATACTGCTGTTGTCATTTACTAACGAAGTCCAAATGAATAATGTCTGCTTTCCCTGCCCATTTTAAATCACAGACCTGACCTAGAACATCTCTTACTTTTATTTTAAGAATAAAGAACATTTTTTGCTAAAAAAGTTCTGGAAAGACAAAGCATTGGCTACAGTGTATCCATAACCAACTTTATTACCATATTTAAATTTAAATTTAGGTCTAGGCATGTCAAATAGGTCTCTAACATGATAACTTGCTGAATTTTGAAACAGACATTGTTCTCCAATCTCCTTTTACTTTGCACCAATTCCACCTTGCTCTTGCCTAACCTACTTCACAGCAAGGTTTACTCTGCTTCTCATAAACTGCACTTCCCTGTCATCTCATGGGATTCACCTGAACCACAAGAACTCTCACATCAACAGAATTACTAATAACTAAGGGATCTTTTACATCAAAGGAAGCACAAAGCATCTCAGTAATGCTGTAGAGGTACAAGAGAGGTATGATCTTAATGAGAAGGTCACGTGTTGTTTGCTCAAATACAGAGAGTAATTTGGGCTGAATGAGAATTGCCCTGAATTTATGAATAGCTAAATCTCTCACTTCCTACCAGCAAAGATTAGGCAACATTGGACATTTTTTAGAAAAAATTAGGCACTCTATCTAAGATAAAACATTTTATCTTCAACAAAGTACATTAGCCAAAAGATATGGATAAACATTTCACTCCGTAATAGCCTGCTTTACCTACATAAAGTGTAACATGCTTACCGACTTATACCGTCAGAACTGCCAGCAGAATGTATCTATGAGCCACCAATTCATACTTATTCAGTCACTTTTTACCCTCCCTCTTCTTTTCTGCTTAACAATGCAAGAAACCTGCTGGTAAAAAACATTACACAGCTTTAAATCACTTCGTTTGCCACAGCAAATAATTAATGAAAACAGTGACCTTGCTATAACTCATTTATATATGTACTGAGGGGGAAATTCTTCCTGGCATGAAAGTGGACAGCAAGAAAAGTGCTCGACATAAGGTATGGATTTAAAAAAGAAACAAGACTCAGTTCACTATCCACGCATATTTTAAAACTTAGAGATTTAAGAGTGCCATCAGATCTGCTTTATGAATACCACAGATCATCTGATTACTCTACTCAGTTCCAGTGCATTGCACAGTACAACCTTCATCAGTGATGCCAAAAACTATTCAAGATACCATTTAAAATAGGTAGTGAGGCTACATCACCACCCTTTACATCTTTTGACTGAAACTGAAAGAACTTTCTGCAAGAATTCTTTCGTAGCGTCAGTCTATAACATAACCTGTGTACTGAGAAGTTTTGTGAGTCATTAGGAAATTCTGCACTTAGAATAATAGTTTATGGCTGCACCGACTGCTAAAGAAAAGTATTGGATGATCATAACTACAAGCTTGCACAGAACAACTCAATTAAAACTCAGGCAACAGAAAATGTTATTGTTTAAATGAGCAACCAATAAGCAGATTCTACAAGTGGAAAATATTCCAGAGCTTGGTATCTGGGTCATACAGCTGCTAAGTTTGCCTTCTGTGTAGCAACACTGACAGAGAAAACTGTTCAGGGGGATTCATATTTACATTTTTCACCAGGGTAAACAAGAACAGGCACTGTGAATTGCATGTTTAGGGAGCTGCATGTGGGGCTGCAGCACTACAGTGATAGCTGGTTTTCCTTTCCTAAACCTAGAAGTAATGCCCTGAAAATACCAGCTGTATTCTGTTCATATGTGTACAATATCAGGATTTAGAATGCAAGTTAGGCAGCACAAGCACTAAAATGTTTCTGAACAAACAGGGGTGTGAAATACTGAGACACTGGACTGTAAATCCACCAGGTCTTCTAAGATTTTTCAAGAAGGTCTATCCTTTTATGTTCAGTTGTAATTCTGCCCCAAAACCCTTAATTTTTATTGATCTATACTTTAATCTGTATGTTAATTCCCTTGTTAAGTTATGCAAAACAGAAATATATGATCCTGGCATAAAATGGATCTTCAAGATCAAGTAGTTTTCTGTGGTGGGTTGACCCCGGCTGGATTCCAGGCACCCACCAAAGATCCTCTATCACTATCGTCCACAACTGAGAGAATGTAATGAAAGCTTCATGCCAAGATAAGGACAGGGACACATCACTCACCAACTACCAATTGTGGGCCAAACAGACTCAGCTTGGGGAAATTAATTGAATTTATTACCAATCGAAACCAGAACAGGATAATGAGAAGTAAAACAAATCCTAAAAACACCCTCCTCCCACCCCTCGCTTCTTCCCGGGCTCAACTTCCTCCCACCCAGCGGCACAGGGAGACAGAGAATGAGGGTTATGGCCAGATCATCACACATTGTTTCTGCTGCTGCTCAGAGAGAGGAGTCCCTCCCCTGCTCCAGTGTGGGATCCCTCCCATGGGAGTCAGTTTTTCCCAAACTGTTCCAACGGGGGTCACTCTTCCACAGAGTGCAGTTCAAGGACGGCCTGCTCCAGCGGGGCTCCCCCACAGGATCACCAGTCCTACCAGGAAACTTCCTCTGGCATGGGCTCCTCTGTCCACGGGTCTGCAGGTCCCTGCCAGGAGCCTGTTCCAGCACAGGCCTCCCACAGGTTCACAGCCTCTCTCAGGCATCCCCCTGCTCCGGTGTGGGCTCCTCCAGGGGCTGCAGGTGGATCTCGGCATCCCCGTGCCCTCCCTGTGCTCGGGGGCTCAGCTGCCTCACCATGATCTGCACCACGGGCTGCAGGGGAATCCCAGCTCCAGCACCTGGAGCACCTCCTGCCCCTCCTGCACTGACCTGGGGGTCTGCAGGGCTGTTCCTCTCACCCATCCTCACTCCTCTCTGGCCACAATTACTTCTGTGCAACAACCTTTTTTCCTTCTTCAATAAGTTTACATATTTACAGTAATAACAGAGGCATTAGCACCATCTCTGATGGGCTCGGCCTAGGCCAGTGGGCCTCTCTTGGAGCCGGCTGGCATTGGCTCTGTTGGACACGGGGGAAGCCTCCAGCAGCTTCTCACAGAAATCACTGCTTTGGCTACCAAAACCCGGCCATGCAAACCCAATACACTTTCTTATCTATTTCCTACCTCCTCACTACAGTAAGAATTTAATTCTAGTGATTATAATCATCAAGTGATGGCCAAAAGAGAAATTTAAAATATAAGTCTACAGGCACTGAGGTTCACACTACCGACTAAATGAAAAAATGCCTCAAACCCACTCATCGCAGACACTAACTGCTGGCACATTTGTACCTGTGCATTTAGTCAATAAATATCGTAAATTATTTGTAATGATTAGACTGAACACTAATTTAGGACCGAGATCCTCCTGCTTTAGGACCCAATCCCAATTGAAAAGTATTACAATAAGCATTACATTGTTGGTAAAGAGACATGCCTGATCCACAGCCCAGTGGAGCCACAGGTGGCATTGACTTTTAATTTTAAGGAGGATTGGAACAGACTACATTCTTCATCATGATTCAAATTGACAGTTCACACTTATGGCTTATGTTACAGCCCTCAAGTATCCAATTGATACTACGAACTGTCTTTCGCAGGTTCAACACCTGCACAGAGGGAGAGATGGCCTCCCATCACATCTGCATAGATAAGATGGGCAAAAGGAGAGAAAAATTTCTCTTTCTGCTATGAAATGAAGCCGGGAGCTGACAGTGCTACCCCAGAGCTCTGCAGAAGGCTCTGTGGGAAGGGCCCCTGACGTTATTGAAGCTGTGTGCTCAGCCCCGAGCCCTGCACAGATGGGATTGCTCTGGGTGCCTCAGCCTGCTTGGCACTGCCTCTTGCACCATTCTGGCTATCCTGGTCCAGCACCCACTGCTTGCCCAGCTTCCCTGCCACATGTGCTGTACATGTTCCTGACCCAGAAATGCTGGGAAGAGCACTGCTTATGGAATGGGAAGGAGTCAAACTTTGAAAGAATCCTCTCCAGTTCCCATTTGTTTGAACAGATGTACAACCTCTGCCATGCCTGGGAAGTGTTTCCTCGCATCCTGCAGTGCACCCTCCAAACTCTGGAAATTTGAAGGGAGCACTATGAATTCCAGCATCCATTAATGCATCCAAGGAGTGAAATCCTTCCTTACCTAAAAAGTGTAGGAAAATATATTGACACCAGTGAAGAAAGTATTTCCTAGCATTCCTTCCCAAAATTCTATGGGTTTGAGATTTAATGTTCAGTTTAGGAAGGTTTTGTCCTCATCATTGAAGTCCAGTCATCAGCACTAAATACACTGAGGCCTTTTTCTCAGCTTTTCTGCTCTACCTTTCTTGCCAGCACTGGATGACAGTGTCAGATTTCACTTGAAACAAACTCCTTTGTCTGCCTCCCTTCTTGCTGAATGAATCCTTGTGCTAAACTGTTCTTTTCCTGCTTTCTGGCCAAAATGAGCAGAGCCTCTTTCTGAAACATCCTCCTCTAAATGTCTGTCCATTAAGATGAATACAGACATGTTGCACACCCCTAGCTGTGTTTTGTGCACAGGGTCTCCATTTCTGTGGTGTTTGTATTTCAGCCTGTAATAGGAACGCACAATGCAAGGAAAATGCCAGAGTCAAAAGATAACAGGAAGTCATCTGGTTGCAAACAAACAATTCTGATAAGTTTATTCCTTTGCTTAAATCTATCTTATTAATGAAAGCCTAATATTTATAACAATCAATACAGAGAGTATTTAAAACAATCAATACAGAGAGTATTTCTAAAAATCAACACAGAGAGTATTTCTAACAATCAATACAGAGTATAAAAGTCAATATAGAGTATTTCTAACAATCAATAGACAGTATTTCTAACAATCAATATGGACTATAACAATCGATACAGAGTATTTCTAAAATCAATAGACAGTATTTCTAACAAAAAATACAGAGTATTTCTAACAATCAATACAGACAGTATTTCTAACAATCAATACCGAGTATTTCAAACAATCAATACAGAGAGTATAACAATCAATACAGAGTATTTCTAACTATCAATACAGACAGTATTTCTAACAATCAATACCGAGTATTTCTAACAATCAATACAGAGAGTATAACAGTCAATACAGAGTATTTCTAACTATCAATACAGACAGTATTTAAAACAATCAATACCGAGTATTTCTAACAATCAATACAGAGAGTATAACAATCAATACAGTGTGTTTATAACAATCAGTACAGAGAAATAAGGAAATTCTTAACCTAAGGAACTTAAGGAATATCATGCACCAACTTTTTCTTACCGGAACAAAGTCATTTTCAAAGTTTTTCAAGAAGTCTAACTACAACTAATACAAAATACTCTGTAATTCTGTCCACGCAAATGTAAATGGCCCTGTAAATGAACAGCACAGAGAGCTTTGCCAGGAAGGCCACTCCTTTCCAGGCTTTCCCCAGGAGCCCCAGCTCAGTCTCTTCTTCTCCGTACTCCCCTGTGCCTCCATTCCGACGCGGCCTCCAGACCATGAACATCACAGGGACAACCAAGCAAAGCACTGCGCACGTGTGCCATCGGATTTTTCTCTCCAGTTTCCACAGAGGCCATGCCAGAGAGGCCTGTCTGGCTTCTATGTCTGCAATTTCCTTCTCCAAGTGCAGCTGGTGCTGCTGAAGGGTCACCTCCCGCTCCTTCATCTTCTGGACCATTTCTTCCTCATCCTCGGGAGAAATTGTCTTCTTTTCAGAGGATGGGAGTGGCTGGTTGAGGGTGATAATGGCCACCAGCATCAGGTATGTATGGAAGATTCCTCCAACCATGGCAGATCCTTCCTTGAAAGAGAAAGAAAGGAGGAAAGAGCCCAGATTCAGACTATATTTCCTCGGTAAGAGAAAGGAAAGAGGTTCCTCTCTGGAAGAAAAGCTCTGGCGCCCTCGCTAGCCCTGCCAAAAGGCTGGAGGCCAGGGGTGCTCCTCAGGGCACGCCTGGTGCTGCAAGTTCCAAAGCCAGCTGCACAAAGAGGCTCCAGGAGCACATGGTGAGGAGCAAGAGGAGGAAGGTGCGAGACACGGAGACACAAAACACGAATGGCCAGGATTGAGAAGAGAGAAATTCAGCATTGCAGATGACAGAAGAAACCAACCCAGTCCCCCAAGCAGGAGGAGGAAAGAAAAGGCCCCCAAGCTAGGTCCACTAATGAGCTGGGGAGAGGGAATCCACTGCCCTGCTTTCCAGCCGCTCCCATGTCTTCAAACCCTTCCACTGTCTTGAGACAAAGCCTGATGAAATCCTGCTCAGCATGGGTAGCTGGGTCCTTGAAGGGCTATGTCACGTCGAGGCTTCCTTGCCCTCCCAAAGCCCTTCCCTTGGCAGCCTTGGGCAGGGGATTCATCCGCCCTCCCTCCCTCCCTCCCACAGACCTGTTCTGAGCACTCTGTGGGCACACTTTCCGTTCTCTGTGTCCGTCCTCAACTGTGGTCCCAAACTGGGTCAGTGGGCTCTGCCCTGGGCTCCCAGGAGCTTGCAGGCTGCAGATTCCAATGCTCAGCCACACCACGACACTGCCACCACCAGCAGCACCACCACAAGCAGCACCAGCAGCAGCAGCAGGCGCCTCTCAGCTGTTGGTGCAACTGCACTGCAGCACCTCCTGCTGGCATCAACATCCCGTCGTTGCCTTGGAGACCGTCCTCGAGTTCACCATGGGGTCACAGAGCCATGGAACCTTAGAGTTCTAGGTTCGTGGAATCTTAGAGTCATAATGCCTTGGAATCCTAGAGCCATGGTATCCTGGGATCTGCACTCATCTTTGATGTTGAGATTATGCTGGGACATCAGGTTCCTGAGAATGTTCTCCATTTCATCAATTGTCTGGATATTTTCAGTCAATTGCTCGTCTCTTCTCAATTGTGATGTGAGACGTTTCTCACATCAAACCGATTATTTCCTTTCCTTTACTATCCAGCCAACAAACTTCCCTTCAGTTTTTTACCTAAGTTTTCCACTCAGATCACAAGAAATGAAATATTACCACTTACTGCACCATCCATTTCCAAGAAGCAACTTCCACACAAGATAATTAAAAGCTATTTTTCATGGCATAAGATTTCTGTGGGATAAGCATGGTAAAAACTGTAAGAAGGCAGGAATAAAAGAGAAGATCTCTAGGGAAAATGCAAAACTAGTCTACAGTCGCACTTTTCTCAAAATTCTCTGGGACCAACCCTTTACAAATAGGTCAATGAAGAAATATGGATTCAATATCAAATCCATGTACATTTTACATGCACTCAAATACAGCATTCAGGCCTATTCCAATGATATTCTGGAACCTTTTACAATATCAGAGCTTACTGAAGCAACAAGTCATGTACCTCTCAGGATTATAACATGACAGGGTTAGTTTGCCAACCAACTGGCTACCAAAGACAAATCTGCAGTGATGTACAGAGCTTGGCAGCTCATTCAATACTCACCACTATTTGAGTCCATTAGTCATCCAAGAAAGTGACTCCTTTCAGCTGTGCTGGCTTCTTTAAAAGAAAGGGAGAAAGGGGTTTATTTTGAAAATACTAACTTCTATTCTCTCTGCACATTACAGTTTGCAGTATAGCCTGTACCATCCTAACACCACACAAAAGGCATTTTAGGAGACCAAATTACAAAGGGAAGTGAGACCAAACATAGGTTTCTACTCTTCTGCCTGGTAGGAGTATTTAAACAGAGACAGATCTGGAGCTCCAAGGCTGCCATTCAGATTGTTAAATGGGCTAATTGACACAGTTTGCTTACAGGGAGAGGGTTCCATACAAAAGGTCAGCAGTAGCAATGAAGAGAACCTTTGCTTTAGTGGCAACTACCAATGAATATCCGCCTTTTCTGCCCAAAACCTTCAGCGCACAGAGTTTGGGGTTTTCTCTCAATTTTATGGAGTATGCTCCTTCTGATTAAAAGCTCCCATTTGCTTCAAGGGCAGCAAACAGATTGATACTGTGTGATTCAGAGAGGCTCATTTCTGTGTCAGGTGGCTGATACAGAAATCATACAGAGAGGGCTGAACCTTTTAATCTTGGAGTGGACGATTGTGAAAGGCATTTATGCAATTATTCAAATTGCTTGAGTTACTGTTGGTAGAGAAGGTTAATTCAGCTTAAGCCCTTTCTGGAGGATAACCTGAGCCTAAATAATACAAATTAAAAACACATTCAGTAACTGTTTTTAAAGACTTATTTATTCCCAGCCTAGAATAGCAAAACTTCCTATTGTTTAGAACAGGTAAACAAATGAACATCGTTGGATCTTTGCAACAGAAACTTATGCCAGATTTGATATTTCAGCAGTGTAAGACTTCAGACACTGTTATATGAATACAACACACATAATAGTTCAGTGAGCTTGCTGCACTATAACGGCTTAACAACTGAATGCATCAACAATACTAATGACTGTTTCTGATCCAAGATCCCACAGTCCATTCCTGAGGAAAGGCAATGGATATTTGGTTGTAGCAAGAGCATTGGACTATCTGATATCATTATTGTGTGAACAGAAGGAAAATCCTCCAGAATATTCCCACTGACACTCTGCAGTGGCCCAACCCTGTGGAAAACTTACTGAAAACATCCAGGTAGAATTCACTGAGAACAATTCAGAGATGATAAATAACAGTAACACATCATCAGACTGCAGAATGCTTTACAAGACAGGTATGCAGTGAGAGAAACAGAGACAGACTATTCCCAACGACATGCTCTAGCGATTTAATTATAACAACAAACAATAAATTATTATTCTTTTGTAACAATAAAAGCAAAAAGGAACTGGAGATAATAATTCTAATTTCTTAGCTTGCTACCTTGCCCTGCAACGCTTCCTTCCACATGCAGTCAAATAACCTACATATTTAACTAAACCACAATCAGAGCAATGATTTGGAAACTGCTGGCATCAGTGGTTTTAGATTATGAGGCACAGCTCATGACTTTTTTCCCTTAAACACTCTTGTTCAATAGAATGAAATTACCAACAAAGGGACACAGAAGTTTCCTTTCTTCTTGTTTTCTACTAGAAAACAAGCAGCTTAATAGAGGAAATATCAATACTACATTATCTGCTTGACAAGAACGCCGGGAAGAACAGATGTGGTGCAAGTCCTGAAAATGCCTTGACTTGCAGAACACGAGCTTAATTCCCTTTTGGACTGACCCTAAATCCATGCCCTATTACTCCACTGCTGATGACTTCCTGTGGAAGTCATTTGAATATGTACTACACCACGGAGCTGAACGACTGGGTCTGGCTGGGGTTGCGGCACTGCTCAGCAGCACTCACACAGCCTCAGGGTTTGCTCTTTTCTCTGCCCCTCCTCAATGAGTAGGCTGGAGGTGAGCAAGAATTCGAGCGGGGTCACAACCTGGACAGCCATCCCAAATGGAGCAAAGGGAAATTCCCTGCTGTACAACATCAGGATCAGCAATAAAGGGATTTTTGAGGAAGCAGACATTGCTCAGAGGCTGGCTAGACCTATTAGTCTGCTTATGGTAAGTGGTTAGTGATGGCCTTCACGTCATTAGCTTGGAGGTTTCTTCTCGCTCTTTGTTTATTAAACTGTTTTTCTCAACACAAGCTTTGTCACCATGTAGGGAAGTGTGGTGCTTAGCTGCTGGCTGGGGTAAACCCATCACACTGAGATAAAAAAAAATAAATACAAAATTCAAATCTACAAAATGGAAGTTTCCACACCTCATCAGACTCCTGCAGCTACTAGAGAGCAGGATCCCTTTCTGCCAATGTTAAAGATCTCCTTTCCTCCTTTAAGCAGTCTGGAATAGTGAGACACTGTAAGGCTGAGAAAACAAGTGAGTCTCAGAGTCATTACAAATGGCATTGCCTTAGGTGGGATCGCAAAATACACAGGACTCCAAATTCACTTTGACGTTTTTACAGAGATTTAAATACATATTTTAAATTACAACTATGGGTAAGTGAATTGGTAGTAAAAATGAGATTGTTTCGAATGACAGATATAAATTGATCACAGTGCCATTCATTGCTCCTTCTCCAGTGGAAATACAGTATATAAATGAGAAGTTCACTGAAGGGCACCAGATGGCTTAATGGAAAAGGAACAAGACCAGAGTTTGCAGGTCTGCCCTTGTTTTTCACTATCATTCCTCATATGACCACTTGCTAAATGGAACTGTTCATGCAAAACTTTCAGGAAGATGTGCTAAGAAGCAGCACAATTCTCAGTTTATATCTTCTCAGAACAACCGTAATTTTTAAAGGTGTTAGTCCAAGGCTTTGTGTTTCCACTAAGAAAACTGTACCATTTTATTGTGTAGATGGTAGTAGCTCCAGCTAAACATATTGCTTCATTTGCTGAACATAAAAACAATTTCAAAACCAGCTTGTCCATGTTTTTAAATGTCCAGAAGGATTTCATTATGTAGCCTGTCATTTGGATATAGGGACCACTGATTGTAAAGGTAGTGAGAGAAACCCACCATCAGTGGAACTCACAGAATTCAGGAGGCCTCAGAGCTGCTGAGACTAAACTAGTTAAAATGCTGCTGTCACTCACCACCAGAAAAGGCACTGCTCAAATTTTTAGAAGTGATTTTTTACAGATATTTAAAATCAATTTATTAAAATGCAAATTGCAGTATATGACTATCGCTGTCAGGCTGCAATAATCTTCTCAAAAGCCTGCAATGAAGATTGCAAGGTTCATTATGTGTGTGCCAGCTTTGAGGAACCAGCTATTTATTAGTACTGGATCTTGTAACCTGCACTTCATTTTTTTTTGTCATTGCAATTCCTTGAAAGGTTTGCAAATATTTGTGATTTAGTGTTGACATTTTATTTATTTATTGTGAAAAAAAGCTCTGAATGCTTTTTTAGCATTCACATGTCAGCTTATAACTTAAATGTGGAGCAATAAATGAGAAGCTCAAATGATAGATCACTGGAAATATTAGTATTCCTATTGCATTAGCAGCAAGTTCAAGATAATGTGCCCACATATTTAAGGTGCTTTTCAATCAGACAACATATTTTGTAATAGTAGAGAGTGTACTATGCAGCACAGAAAGTACCTAAGGGAGGCTGATGGTGAGCATGAGGAAAAGGAACAACAGTTAATCACACAGCTTGGTTAATCAAATTAAAAATTTTGTTCCACGTAGCTTTTAATTTAGTTCAGTTTATTGCTCCTTGGAAAATTGATTTAAAACATCAAATGCAAAAAATTCTCCAAAAAGGCTCTAAAGTATAAAAGTACATCCTTCATTACATTCTTCCTCCAGTTTAAACCCCAAATTTGAACGTATCCCCTGGGAAAGGATTCCCATGGTCAGAGATTTCGCTTCTCTTTCTGAAACAACAAACCTTGACTTCCTCTTCACCTTTCTGTGAACATTTGATTGTAAAGTCACAAAACCTGGACATTTCCCTGCTGAAGCTGCTCAGCCATTCCCTCCCTCCCAGCAATTCTTTGCTGGGTTTTCATGGTGCTGGAGCCCTGAAGAGCTTCACAGCTGTGCTCTGCTTTATGGACAGCAGGCATGTTTCACAGCTGGGTGGTTTCGCAGTTCAGGGAAGCACTGGGGTAGGTAACAGAGCTCAGTTACACTCCAGGCTGTCCAGGTGTCCAGAGTGACTCTGAAAATTCTACTGGACAAGACAGTTAACCCTTGATACTCATCACAAGCGACACACCTAGATGGTTCCAGTGACATTACTGAGCCCTAGTAATCTAAAGTGCTGATTATTTCCCATTTGTATTTCTTTTCTGAAACAGAAATTCTGAGTCTCCCTTTTTCTCAGCTTCATTTTGTCTTGTATATTTACATGGTAACCTCTTTGGGGTAAAGATTGTGTGTGCAGCCACTGACATAGATTGGTTTTGATCCTACTCTTTTCAAGTATAAGTAAAGCAAATACTTAATAAAAAGGTAACTACTAGTTTTATCTTCAAACATTCCAAACATTTGTTCCCAGATCTTGCAGAAAGATAGTTTCAGTTAAATTAAATGCCTGCTCTTCAATGCTCTCAATGAAAGAACTTGCTGTAGATTTAATAGTAAAGTGTTAACTTGCCATGATGTTAATCGGTTAAATACCGTGACTTTTCAACCTTGCAGGATTTTGTGTGTGTTCTCCAGGGTCTAAACTAATCCTCATGTTCATCCTGTTTATCCCTCTACTTGTTGACTCCACTTGAGGTAAATTAATCAACACTTCAACTGCCAACTTCTCCAACAGAAGCAATGGCTGTCAGCCCAAAAAAAATAAGGGCAAAGAGAAGCCAACCCCTGTATTCAGGCATGGAGACATTTAGAACCATGAGGGAACAGGGACCTCAAAAACTTAGGTTACTGAAAAATACGTTGCTTTTATTCTCAAAAATGACTGGAGATTTACTTTTAAATTCTAGGCAAGATACGTATCAAGCATGGTCAAAATGCTCTGTCCTGACATACAGCCGAAGGGAGTGATAATTATTTGTTACAAAGAGTTCCAAATGGAATTCTAGAGCCACTCACACCAAGGAGTACCAGTCCCTCAGCAAAGGAAAAGACTGACCATCTGTTGGAACTCGCTGTTTAGTTGGTAATGCCAGTAAAGTTAAATATCCTGCCATTCTGGGTGGTGGCAAACTGAGTCAGGACCTTTCAAATCTACAGTGCATTCTGTTTCCAAGGATATTTCCAGCTGGCTATCATTTCTACTGAAAATTGTAATTCAAAGGCCATTTTGGGAATGGTCCAAAAGTAACTTGAATGGATGTGTAGGCTTTTGGGTTCTTCCATCTTTCAGGTGAAATAATCTGAACAAAACAGTGTTCTTGGTTATTGAAAAAATAAACATCTAATTATTTTTCTAGTGGTTTTGGGTTCAAGTAACTAAAGCCTTCATGCTAACGTGACTTTTTTTCCAGAATATCTTCTGTTCTCAAAACCTAGTTCTCAAGAAACAGTTCTTAAAATTAATTTTAATGATATTTCAAAGAAAATGCCTTCTACCTGCACCGCAGATCTTCCCAATGCTGTAATTTATTCTGACACTAAAGAAAGTAGCTAGAAGTCTTTACATGCAAAGTATAAAACAGTATTTCATGTAATATAATAAAATACAATAAAGTAAAATATAAAGATTTCCACCACCTTAGAATTAAATACAATAACAGATTATGAGCTATCAAAAGGAAACAGATGGTAAAACCTGACCTGTGAAAGGTCCTCCTGTACCTGCTATATGTAATACAAGAACACATTTACCATACAAGAACATCTTCAGAGAACCTTTAAGTCACATTATTGAACTCTCAAATTAAAAGACACTGTTATTGTAAAACTGAATTCAGAGCCCTATGTGTATCTTGCTTATCATGGCACAATATTTCACTGACCTATCACATATAAACTATATACAATTTAAAACTGCCAGCAGATGGCTAACAAAGAGGTAATAACATAATTTGTATAACTATCCAAATTTACCTGGTTTTATATTGTAATAATCATAACTTGATGCAATAATCAAATTGGTCTCAACAGCTACTGTTGTTACAAACTACACAAAATGCAGTTCTGTGATATTTTGGAGGATTCCCCTGGTCAGCAAAAGTGTACAAAAAGTCACAAATACAGGCCAAAGAGCTTGGTAGTGTCATACTGCAGTCATAGATTCAATTTCTGTCGCAGTCTGTACGGTATTTGTGAAGAGGAACTACATTGATCCCAGACAAATATTCTCTCCCTGAGGCTTCCTAACACCCTGTAAGAGTTTCTGTAAGTCAGAGCCGAGACAGCTGACTTCTGCTTCAATTCAGAGTGAGAAAGATCCACACAGAAGATTTCCTTTGATGTAATAAATAATTAGGTCATATCAAACCAAACCCCACAGAATCTAAAATGGAAACTCATTTTCCTGCTTCACAATTATCTTTTAAAGCATATTGCCTTTCCTTGTGAATCTTGTTTTTCTATTAAATTACATATAATCTTCAGATTCTGAATAAAATACTGTAGAATACTAAATATTTAAAATGCTAAAACAATTGCAGGACCATTGGAAAGCTTCTTCAAGTCTGTATGAACAGCTGAAGTCCCGCTCTGTATTCTGTATCTAACCAAAATACCAGCAAAATAAAACCTCTAATAGGAGCTACATATTCCCCATAGTCAATTATTAGACAAAAACATGTCATTCTCAGAAAAGGAAGAGTGTTTTCCACATGCAGGGATATCAATATCACCAGGGGGCTGGGCAGTGGGGGGATGGAAAGGAGAGGAAGAAAGGTCCTTAACAGACAGAGAGAATAAATAGAAAAAATTTACACCTCCCTAGAAAAATCTGAACAGTGGAATTAGAGATCTTATGCCATCCAGAGCACTATATATTATTCAATAATTACTAGTGTTATTACTACTCTTCACAGTAGTAGCAATGTTCTGCAGTCAACAACGTCCAATCCCAGATCGCTACTTGTGCCTTAATTATGTGTTTATTTCTTCATTAGAAAAGCATTTTTACTGATTAAAGTACATAAGTGAAGCTTCATTTCAAGGGGTTAAGAATGCACTTAATGTTAAATTTTGCTTACATTCCACTGAATAAATCTTTTAAAGCAGAAAATGATTGGCTCACTAGAAATAAAAATTTCCCTTTCTTTTGGGGAAATTCTAGGTACAATAAATGGTTAAAGAATCTTGAAAATTGTAAGAGGAGAAAAAAACCCTCAGAATTTGATCTGGATGAAGCCTTACAGACATCCTGAACATTCAATTCTAGGTTTCATTTTGATCTTTTTGTAGAGATGAACACATCTGACAGATACAAACTCAAATGTGGAACTGAACTTGACAGGAATTTGATTTGAGGGTCTGCAGCCATGGTTTGAGCTCCACGCTTTCTTAGAAGTTTAAATATTGGGACTTTAGGGTACCAAGCTTCTAGCCTTGCACTCTTCCATAAGGTTCTGCCCTGTTCCTGTCCCAGTTTTCTTTGTTCTTGTGTGCAGAGCCATGCTTTTGGGGGGGTTGTTTAGGGGGGTTTTGAGGGGGGGGGGGTGGGGGGAAGGTTTTCAGGTTGGGTTTTTGGTTTTGGGTGGGGGAAATTTTTTTGTTGGATTTTTTTTGAGAGGCAGGGTAGGAATCAAACAAAACATGGCTGCAGCTTCATTGGCCACCAAATTCCATAGCTTTCCTTGTAGTTTTGGCTTTTTTACTAGCATTTGAAATCTCTATTTATTTGCTCAAGGGTTTTTTGTTTCTTTTATGTGGGGATAAAAGCAGTAGTAATCAAGTGTCTGAATACATTACCAGCTTTAGTGAAGAACTGTCTTTTTCTCCCTGAGCATTAATACACTTGAAAAAAAGAAATATGTGAATAGAAAAGATATAAGAATGCTCACAAAGTCATAGAGTAGAACAGAAAGTGTTTCAGTTGTATTTTTCTCTATTTTCCTACATCTGGAATAAATTTCATTACTTATTCCTCTGGAATCTTGCTACCTCTTCCTCTGCAGTCTGTTAAGATGTAGGTGAAAGACTGCTCCAAATCAGAAAATTATTTTGGTTAATATCTGAGAAATTAATGAATGTTTAGCAATTAACATTGGGAAATACAATTATTTTAACTCAAAAGTTGTCTTGTATTCAACCCAAAATTCACCTCCACCATTAAAGACATACATCCAGGGAAATAAACTCTAAAAACATGCTCACAATAAATGTTCTACTCTGCTGATGATTTTGTGTCAAACCTCTTCAATCTCTCCTCACTAGAACCAGCTCCTGATTTGCTTGGTACTGTATAGATACTCTGCATATTAACCACATATAGGCCTCCTGCATATAAATGGCAACTGAGAAAGCAGAGACAGCATTTCAAAGGTTCAGATATTTTATTTGGAAATTGCAGCAAGAAAAAAAAATTAGGCTCATGCAAATGCAATGCAGTATTCAAGAGACAAACACCAGTAATAGAAGACACACAAGACAACCTGCAGGGTGTTCTCTGAATGTTGACTGAGTCCCTGAGCTGGATACTGGGTGGATTCCATAAAGGAGGGTGATATGCATGGCCCAGCATGAAATTGCTTTTCCTTATGCACACATAACTAAAATATACACAATGGATTTTATTCTTTGCTTCCACTCATACTATCCAGACTGGCAGAAATACTACGGTATTATTTCAGCCTCGTAAGTGTGCACTAATAATCAAAGTCTAACCTCTTCTGAAAACAAAGTGGACCTCTGAATGTTAAAACACAGGAACAGCTAAACCATGTTCAGTGGGAAGAAGACTTGACAGGACGTTATCCTCACAATCTTCTGCTGAATAAATATGAACTTCACTTAGAAATAGATTCTTAATAGAAAATGTTAAACATTAGTCAAAAGTCAACGTTTTCCTATAAAGCAATAAACCTCATACAGCCAAAGTAATCTGCATGAAGAAGTACCATCCCACGTAACACAAAACATCAGGCAGTGCAAATATCAAAAGACAGTTTGAAGAGTAATATCCAGTTTGTTTTTTAAAAGCATGTCCAGCACTTACAACAGAAACCCTTTGTGAGTTATATCTATCCAAAATGGGTCCCTGAACTCCAGAGCTTGTAGAAGGTAAATGCTAAGAGCATGAAGTGAGAAATGGGGGAAGAATGGGGAGAAATAGACCAAGGAGGTGAAAGCCCTTCCGTCTTCACGTGGAGAATGAGCTGTTAGTGGAACCTGTGTTACGAACAGGAGGAATCACGTTGATATCTTAGGTCACTCAGAAAGACCAGGTAAGCAAGGGCACAGGTAGCACTCAGAGCAGCCCTTTGTGTCAGAAAGGGAAGATGTGACAGGTCCATGAAGCCAAAGGACAGAATTACCAGCACCTTTGCAACAGAGAGGGATCAGTAGATTTTAGTGGGCCGTAGCACAGATGCTTCTGTTGCTGCCCTGGTTTTTAGTAAGGAGAAGTTACAGATTTTACATCCTGGGCTTTAAAAGCACTTTGTAGATCTCCCTTGAAGACTAAGGGTTAGATTTAAAAAAGTAGGAGGTCTGAGATTTGATATTTGTGGAAAATGTTCTCTCTGATGAAGAGCTGTCTATCCTTTCCTGATTTTTCTGTGTAACTACATTCAGGATTTCACCCATCTAATTCTATTTCCTATTTATTTAGATAGATTTCAAGACAGAAAACTGACATTTAAGAGGCAGAAAGCAAATTGCAATACAATAGAATGGCAATTTCCTCTCTTCAGCTGCAGCACCAACCACCACACTGAAGATGTGCGACTAATAGTTAGTTCTGTCTAATCTTTTATTACTATGCAAATAAGACATGCCAGAAATACACATACACTATTATTTTCACAGGCTGGTTTGAAACAAACTCTATTTAATAATTTTTAAAAAAAGGTTAAAGTAAAATTAACTTTTAAAGTGAATACTGCTATTAAATCAGTAATACAAGGAAAGAATACTGTGGTGTTCAGACCTCATGAATATGTTAAGAGAGTTTCGTATAATGCTGACACAGAACTGTCTGAAGAAATCTTTCACGTGGTATACGTTGCCTTTTGCTCTGCACATGGATGTATTTAAAAGTTTAGATACCTTAAATACGGAATGAGATTCTATTTGACATCATATCCACTGAGGTTACTCTGAATTATGAAAAGTAAGCCAGTCTCTGCAGAGATATAACCCTGAGAGCTAAGGTACTTCTCAGATATTAAATATGGTTCCTTCAAGAGTCATATTGATTTACAGAAAACCTAGAGATTAGAAAATATTAAGTATTAATCAATATTCTAATTTTATTCAGGCTCTGTATCATTTAACCTATTTAAATACTTAAATGTGATCACTGAAATTTGATAACAAGTGGGAGAGAGAACTCTTGATGAATTTGGTGTCCACTGCACTTCAAACACTGCAGTTTAATTCAGTTCTGTACTTAGGAACACTAAGCCAAAGTCTGAAATGCTTTAGCACCTGAAGACAGTGATATGATACCAAAAGAAATATGCCAAAATTTAAATTGCTGATAACTCAGAAGCTCTTAGAACTATGTGGCAAACAACTGAATGCCTGCTCAGAAAATCTAGAGTTCATGAAATTCTCCAATCTAGTATTCACAGTGGTATCTTAATTTATATTACTTTAGGGTATTTTTAGTTTAAATTCTGCCGTCTCTTTCTACTATATGTGGAAATAGAAACTACTAGAAGCAGTCCCTGGGTACATGCTGGGATGTCTGGGATTTAATGTGTAAGTGCTGAATAACTGAAATGAACCATGGTAGGACAGAACACGTCCTTTTCAGCAACAATTCATGATTTTGGATAGGTAATCTGCAACACCTTTAAGAGGGTTCGATTTCCAAAGGTAGGTGCTTATGGTTTTTAATAGGAATCACTGTTCTGTCATGGGGGTTTTTTAATATAAGCAATCATACACTAGAAAAATCAGGCATTTCTGAAAAAAAAAGTATTTCTCAAAAACATACTGTTTAAAGTTTGTTCTGCCTAGCAAATGACCAGTCTGCAGAGAGGCTTCATTTACATAACACTTCTGAGGGATTCCTATGTCCCAAATTCAGGGTCACAGACTCAGACTTTTCTTTGGCTAGGACTGATTATTCTCTCTAGGCACCTCTCAGCTAACTGAACTAAACAAATTACTTTAAAGAGGAGGGATGGATGCAGGAAAACAGACTGTCTTTCCTTAAGCCAACTAATACAGCTGGAAAAAAAGGTTTTAGGATCACAAATCCTTCACGTGAAATAAATAATCAATTTCATTATAAGTAAATAAAAGCACTGTAGATTAAAGGAGGCTGAAGATCATTAATTAACATCTAATACATCTATTTGGGGGTAAGAGCTTATTTAAATTTCATTCAAGCAATGTTTCTTTAGTGGAATACCAATGATTAAGGAGGATTAGAGAAAAGGTGGGGGTTTGGGCATTGGTTATCCTTTGGCGGGATTTGAGGGTTTTTTGCTGTTTGGGGCTTTTTGGTTTTGTTTTTAATATATAAGCTCTGAAAAATCATAAATCACCTCACAGAAGCACAATATATTTCAGTCACTTACTTTTCAAAAGATACATTAGCTTTCACTACTCGAGATTCATTAAAAAACTCCATTCCCCTCACTGATGGTTAAAAGCTGCCTTGATCCCTCGAGAAAGTGCCATCTGTGACTGTGTCACCTGAGCATATTCAAAATCAATTTATACTTGAAAAGACTTGCTTTGTAAGACAAAGCTTTTCCCAATTATCTCTCTGAAGCTGGCATAGATGTGTGTAAAAACTATATTAAAAAGGAAGATGACAGACAACCACCTGCTTCACTTTGTTAATGCAGAGATGAAATAAACACAAAAAAATTACCTTAAAATAAAAGGCCTCTACAGCATTCATGACAAGACGAAAAAAGTCAGCACTGCAGTTCCTCTGCAAAAGGGATAATAGGGATAAGTGAGGTGCTTTTATGTGACTTTAAATCACTGCTTAGTTTATTGTTAACCCTGATAAGACCTTCCTAGGATTTTGCCTCCTCAGTAAGGCAGTATGACTGCAGTCTTAAAGACAGACCAAGCTCAGGGATGTCTCTGTCGGAAGACAGAACAAAGGTGAGGAGAACTTGACAAGCATCAATGGGTGGGTGTGTGGTGAAACTCTATGGACAGGTTTGGGTTTGCATCTTGAAAACAGGGCAAGTCCAACAAATCCCTTGTTGGTGATCAGACATTAACTGATGCTGTTACCTGATTCTGCTTCACTACAAGACACTTCTCTTTTTCCATACATGAAGAATTAACACATGTTAAAACAATCAGTTTCATTAAGAAAATCATGAAGAAAGACTTCTTTATGATAGTTCAGGGTTGTAACAGGCTACCAAAGCTGTTACCATAAAGGGAGTTTGGTCTCACACATCAGAAGGGCTCTTAAAAGCCCTTCTGCCCTAGCTGCACACACAGTAGCAAGACAAATGGACAGTGAAGGACACACAATTTCTCTTGCCTAGTGACTTTACTGTCTGTTATTAAGACTGCAGTAGCTACTAGGTGTTTACTATTTTCAGCTTTGTATATTTTAGGCCTTTATTTCCCCAGATGCATTTCTTTAATCGCAACTGCTGTCCCAGTGGATGTATTCTGAACAGCAGTTAAACAAATAAAGTATTTTTATACCATGATATAGGAGAATATAAGATTTGCTGTAAATATTTGTTTATGAAAATGTGTCTCCCAGGTATAGCAGCATATTAGCTGCCAAGACACTTGACAAATCAAGATGTATATATTTACAGTGCACATTAGAATAAACAATAAACAAATCACAGGAATACAAGGCACATGTGGAGAATGACTGAAAGTGAATGGTTGTCTGATACCAAATGATATAAATGTTTCCAGCTGGAAAGCATAACTGAAGGCATAGTTTATTGAATGTGTGTGCCTCAGGAAATAAATTACTGCTGCAGGCAAAGTTTCAGCAGTGTACTTAGCTTCCTGTATTTGGGCACAATGCCCACCCAGTACAACTCTCCTCTCGGCTCCTTTGGTGCAAAATGTTGAGATACCACCAGCTGCTGTCCCCATCAGTCTCTAATGAGTCCCACCTGTCCTTCCAAGAGGCAATGAAGTCGAGCAAAGTCCTTAATCCTCACCATATGTCCCACCCTCCACATCAGCCCCCAGGCAGGAGGAGATGCACAGGTGTGTCAGCCAGGATTCCCGAGGGAAGCTGCGAGCCAGGTAAAAGCAACCCCAGTGCTGGGGAACGCAAACAGCCCAGGGAGTTCTCTGTAGCACAGTATTGGTTTCGGCCTCCAGAGCAACCTCCCTGAACCAGTGCTGTGTCTCCTGCCCTTCCTTTGATTCCTAAAGACATTCCACATCCTAACACTAGGCAGGTCCACAGGCTGTTCAAAGGCCTGCACGTCTCTCAGTCCATTCCTCCTGTCTCCTGCTTCACATGCTCAGGAAAGTGTTAACTCTGAACTGAAAGAATTTTCTTGTGTGCCGTGATAAGAAGTGAAACAGTTGACATCACCATTTTCTCTACTGACACAGAGCCGCTGACTTAACACTCTTGGCTTTAAAACTCTTTTCCACATTCAGGGATGTATCCAAGGGGCAAAAAGGAGTTAAACCTAGGAAAGAGTAGCACCCATTTCTCAGACCTGTATCCTTGTCTTGCCTCCTTCTCTGCTTGATAAAACAAAAATCTAGCTGGCACCAAGTTCTAAAGGTGGGAAACAAGGTCAGATTCTGATAGTGCAACATGAGGCCCTTAAAAAGGGAAGAGGGGAGAAAGATGAGGCCAAGACTGGCACCTCTAACTTCTGCTGCTCATATTTTGCGGTCACACACCGACAGATCACAGATGTGCCTGGACAAAACCCTGATTCATAACACATTTTTTCTACTTCAGTCCGGTTGTTAAAATGCTCAAATGATTTATAAACTCACTCCAATTCTCAAACCCTGAACAACAGGTTAAGGATTTTTTTAAAAAATCTTTCTACACTCTTTTTTATCACAGAATTTTTACACTTCCATTCAAGTTTCCATCCTCCATAACCCATACTTAGAATAGCTTCAAATTCCAGGCCCAAGAGCAGGATCTTTGTGAAGGCAGGAATTTCAGGGCTCAGTTCTATTCACAAGCACAGTAAGGTGGGCAGACATTGCAGCCACTCTTAGACCCCCTGACAAGGTCGTCTGTATGACACGAGGTGTGAGGTAGCAGGAATCACATGAAAACCTAAATCTTCTCTCTGAATTTACCTGTAGTTGGGAAAATTACCCAACCAAGTTCATCAATACCCACTGTGCAGTCAAAATGCATGACTTCTGCTGGATTTATTTCTCATCCTGAAAAGATGCAAAGCTCCAGGTCCTTTGTCTGTTCTGTCACAGCTG
The DNA here is from genome assembly GCA_014706295.1 of Lycocorax pyrrhopterus obiensis. Classification (NCBI taxonomy): domain Eukaryota; kingdom Metazoa; phylum Chordata; class Aves; order Passeriformes; family Paradisaeidae; genus Lycocorax; species Lycocorax pyrrhopterus. The sequence goes on from JACSVZ010000007.1 coordinate 7,580,435, forward strand.
CCTCACCCACATTAAAATGGAAAGGAGGAATTACTTATTGCACATAGCAAGTTTCAGCTGGCCATAAATCTAACACACATTACTTTACCAAACATGTTTATATCAGAATACTTACATGGAGTGTCCAGGACACTGGACAGGTACTTAGTGACAAACTAAAACTGGTACATAGATGAATAATTATAGTTTCCCTGAAGTTTTTTTTACTGCACATAAGCTACAGGGCTATTAAACAATTGCAAAGTCATTTTCCAAAATTACATTTTTCACTTGGAGACCAATTTATTTTCTATCTTCCCTGCACAGAGATTTTGCTTGATGTAGCAGCAGGATTTTGAGCATTTGCCATTCTTTCTTTCCAGATGTCAAGCAAATCTCCATTACTCTCAACATATGTGAATTAAATAATCTCTTTTTTTCCATTTTCTCAAAGCATATTGAAACCTTTGCAGACTGTCACCCTCTCTGTCCCCTGAGGAAGGACTTGATTTTTTAAAAATCCTATTTCTTTTGGGGTTTGTTCTTAGATTTCGTATTTAATAAGTTCTTTTGTAAAACTCACTGTATTTTTGCAGAGAGCAAAGATGTAATCAATTATGGTCCCAAAGAACATACTTGTGTAACTTTTCACTGACAATTCTCTAGGAGAACTCACACTACAAACAAATCCAGTCAGAAATAGGTCTCTTTCATGGTTTTAACTGAAGAACAGGAGTACCATATTAATAAAATCCCACACTGTATCAAAAAAAGCTCAAGAAAGGATCATTGTTATCTCAAGCCCACTTTGGGCAGAAGCAGCATCTTATGGATCATCTCAAGATCAGTTTTAGGACATTTTGGGAATAGTAGCTGTTACCAACATGCTATTTTCTTCCCTCACAAGAGCCTTAGTGAAGGAAGGAGACTGGTTTAAATTGCAGATTTAAAATTGGCAGAAGGATTTAGTCTGTAACTCACAGTTACTAATGGCAGGGTCCTACGTAATTTAAAGCCAGATTAATACTTTGTTATCTTTTTATGGATGACACCCGTGCTTTTGAATGTTACTTTGATTTACTTGATAAAATAGTTACTTAATTTATGTGATTATTTGATTGAATTCATATAATAGAGGACAGGAACAAGATCTTGGCAGTGAAAGGAAATAATCCTCTCCTACAACAGCGAAAAATGCAATGACTTATGATTCAAACAGAAACAGAAATCAGATCTGCAGAACCCCTCTGAAATGAATGCACTGTGGCTGCAGCAAGGCAAGGCTGACAGCTCTAACAGCAACATCCACGTGGAAGCTTTGGAAGAACACTCCACCACTTTTTAAAATGTTTGACATAAAACATGATGGTATTTTTTTTAATATTATAATTTAAATATTATATTATGATTGCCCAATAAATAGCTCTTTTTTAGGGTTTAAAGATATATTTTAACGCTAAAAATACTTGACCAAAATTGCTGCAGGAAACATACTATGCAGCTGTGGACTGAAATTCTGTTACTGGTTACAAATATGAATGTTCCCAAAGTTTAGAATTTGATTTTTGGTTGAGGGGGAAGAGAGTGTTGTTGCTGTGTCTTTGCTTTCCAACACATTCATTCATTGTTTCCATCTCTAACAGAGATATCAAGATCTGCCACACATTTGCCTTCAAAGAAATTAAGACAAAAATTTCAGCTGAATGCTCATTTCAAAAATAAAAATTATATTGTCAAAGGAAATTTTTAAAGTCTCATGGAGTTTTCCATTTAGTTTACTTCAAACTGAAAGGATTTCTCCCGGCAAGGCACAGCTTTCAATACACCAGGATTTTATGCTGTTTGCTGCCACTGCTGTTGAGATAATCCAGCATCATTGTTTCTATTCTTGATTACTACAATATTTCTCATACTCTCTTTTCTTCACATGCTAGTGTAAATTATTTAGAACAGAAAAGAAAAACTCATAATTTGCCTCCTTCTGTAAACATAAGATCCTTAGCTGGCATAAATCAGCTGATATACACCTGCTGAAATGCTGTCCCAGAGAGAGTTTGGGATTTAGCTGAGAGTGTTGGGGGGTTTTAAATATTTAAATAATATTTTTCCACCTAACAGTTTTCATTAATTTACTAGATGTCACCCCAGTCATGTGAATTTCATATTACTAATAAGGCTACTAATTTCTGATGGACCCAGATACTCCATTAGGTCCTGATTTAAAATCCAGCTGAAAGATCTTTGTAGAAATCAATTTAAAAGAAGCAATTAAAGATATGACATTGGCAGCTGCCTAAAAAGAAAACTGACAGATCATCATTAAGAGCATTTGGTTTAATATTGATTACTCCTTGGACTGTTCAATTAGGCTTCTAATTAGGATTGATTGGTTGTGTCCTTAGCAATGAAAGCAAAGATGGCACCTGAGAAAAATAAAAGTGTAGGTGGTTGGGTTTTCTAATTAATGTTGACATGCATGCCCTGTGATCAAAGAAAAACTTGCAATATCCTACATATTCTGTATTTTATCTGTTCCAGTCTCAGACTACACATACTTAACCATCTGTGTCTTAATCAGAAACCTCCTGGTGTGATTCAGACTGTCTGAATAGAACACAGCAGAATGCAATGCTGCTTTCCACAGTGCCTGAAAGGACACCTCACACACTCCGAAGGAAAAAGAGGAAAGAAATCACCAAGCCATTGAGTTCCTCATAACTGATCCCTGTGGCATTGAGAACTATTCCCTTCTTTCTGTTTCCTGTCGCTTACAGCTATCTCATGATAGAGTTAAAATTCCAGTGGAAGGAGATTAAGATCTCACAGTAATTCCTAAAGAAATTTCCACTCTTGATCCTCACTTCTACACATTCATTTTGAAGCAACTGTTTCTGCCTCCAGCAAGTTACTGGCTCAGAAGAGGCAGACAGGGCCCAGCCTGTGAGCTCAGCTGAAAGCTGGGCCCTGCACAGCACTTGGAACTTCCACAGGTTTTATCTAGTTTAAACAGTATTCCCACTTACTGCAGCCAGGTGCCTCTTCCCCCTCCCAAAGTAGGCATCACTATTATCAGCAGTGTCCTTGCTGACCTTGACACCCTCCTCCATGGTTCTCTCTTCTAAATAATTTTTCTTGGCCATCCTGTAACCAGTTACCAATTTCTTCATGCACTGGGAAAAGAGAGAAGCTGAGTCCTGTCTCCAGCTGCCTGCACCAAATTTATCCGGCTGCCTCGCTGTCTTTGTTTGGTAATCTCACTATGTTAACATTAATAAGATTCCAGTTATCTGGAGGCTCTGAACCTAGCACTACCTCTTCATTTAAATGCTTGAAAAGCAACTCCCCACAAACTTCAGTCAACAGAGGATTCTTTCATCACCTCAGTGTAATCTTCCTGGATTTGCACTGACATCATCCAATGGAACATGATGCTTATTATTAATGTATAGATGCAATACTGCAGTGGCATCAACCCACGTAAAACTGACTTTGAATGCATAAAAATGTAGGCATTTGCTAATAGCCACATTCATTCAGGTCCCTTCCAGTTCTGAAGTGTACTGATATCCCTGTGGTGACAGAAATTACTGCTATCTTGTGATATCTTGAGAGCTGTTAATTGACTTTGTGCTAGCAGGTAAGTGCCATTAGCTTAGGATGAGGATCCACTAATTGTGCAAAGTAGTCAATTGCAGTAAGTAGCTTTTGCTTTCTGGAGTACTTAAAAGCAATTCAGGGATTTGTTCTCATTAATGGCAGTAATATTTGTGTATTCAGCATAGAAGCAGAGCCTACCTCTGTCTATTTGATCTTATAATTGGAGCAGGTAGGATATGCTGAGCCACAACCTATGAACCAACCTGATTTAAATTCAAAATCCAAAAAAAATCTCGGTTTATATGTTAACATAATCTTATTTACATGAGCTATAGAGAGAGTCAAATAATTTCATGTAAACTTTGGAAATTCTTAATCTATCTCACTTGTACCTGTGAGATTATTCTTCAAAGGCCAATTTCTATGTAACCATACTGCCCTTTAAGGTCTGACTGGACCTCTAACACCAAGCAAGGCTAATCTGTCCTCTTATTTATGCTTTAGGAACTAATCATACTACAGAAAACTAGAAGTTTTCTGCATCCAAGAAAGAAGCAGACAAAGCATACAACTTTTAAATTTATTTCAACAGTGACATTTGACTTTTCTCCCAACCCTGGAAAGGATTTTGGGGGTAAAAGAAGTGCCTTACTGTTTTAAAAGGGATTGCTCTAAAGGGAAGTGAATGGAGTATGTAAGTGTAAAGGACTAGAGTTCTTAAAATCCCAGACTATTATTTGGTTAAAGAATTGTTACTCACACAGTTCACTGCAGCTGCAGAACAACTAAAATCTAAGAGCAGGCAGGGATTCTCATGCTTCTATCAGAAAAACGAGCACCACCCAAATACTTAAAATATCATTTATACTAGAATTGGGATTCCAAGATTGTGAGAGAACAGTAGGAAAAGCATAAACCTTTGTTGCACTGGGTCAAATTTCATCTGGGGCGAGACAAATTAAATATCAGAGGCATGAACAAAATAATTTGGTTCTCAGGGCAAAGACAGAGTCGGAGCTTGAGCTCCAGCAGTGTTCTCATTGTCCGCTCTGCTAAGATTTTGTGATGTGGAGGAAGAGGCATCAGCAGCCACAAAGGGTGCAGCAAGTGCCCCCAGTGGTGTTCTGCAAAGTGCTTCTCACTCCCTCCCATTTGGGAAGTGAATTAATCTGAATGGATTCCAGTCTGGTGTTTCTCATTACTGATTCATAGTTATTCAGGCTGCCTCCAATTATGACTTGAAATCCTCTCCAGGGGATGCAAAACTCATGTTAAATGCTCACTCTACTAATGCACCCTATATCTGACACGAATTTACAAGGCAAGGGCAGACAGAGACCAGGCAGTATCGCAGGATTTCCCCATTTCCTAAATTTTCACTCCTAACAACATTCTCTCTCACCTGCTCCAGGACTTTGTAAAGAATTAGAGTTCTTCCTCATCAGAGCTGAGATCTCATCTGTCCAGCACATTAGAGTCTGTCATTCTACATCTCGCTGCAATGAGAGAGAGCACGGAGGGCTGTAGAAACTTAAATGTACTCTGTAATGAACCTCAAAGGGCAAAGTGTTTATAAACTAATAATTCTTATCCCTGGAGCAGAGGGGCGCAAGAGTCCTGTACAAGTAGTAAATTGTTTCCCTGTACAGCCTAATAATTGACTGTCACTTTGAACAGCCCTCAGCACAGCTGAACACAAGGTAGAGAACATACTGATAAAGAAAGAAACAAAAAAAAAAAAGAGAGAATGGGCTGTGTTTGAATCTCATTTGTAAGGCAAACTCGCCTCTGTTTAAAATTAAATCTAAACAAAATATGACCCCAGAACCATGATGTATTTTATCTTTTATAGGAAAGCAAAAGCCAGTATCATCCATTTTAAGCAAAAAATTATTAGAAGTTTTTATAATTAATATCTAATGGTCTTTTGCACAGAAGAAACTTGTTTAAAGTTAAAATCTGCACCTATTCTTAGTAATTTGCCCAGTAGTGAGACCCAAATGCAGCACAATGTTGGTACCACGTTTCATTTGAGTGGTGCAAAGAGGGTCAATGCCATGGTGCCATTTAATCTCCTGGCCAGTTAACGAAACCCCGACAGAGTGCCAGGCTGGAGAAACGAAGCGGAAGAGAAATGGAAGGAGAAATGGAAAGGAGGTGGTCTGTTAAATTGGTATGAAAGTGGAGGCAGCCAGTTCAGCCTGCTTTCTGCTTTCAAATCAAAATTCGCCTGACTTAATTCCTGCCCACAGAAGGGCCCAATCTGGAGTCCTGCTGGCAGTGTCCCACGTACCATTTATACAACTGCCTGCTTACAAACGGGGCTGATAAACATTGGATTCATCTCCTTTGACACAGTTTGGTCAAGGAATTCATGCAACAGTCACGGGGCCAAGACACTGTGATTCCATCTTTTGCTTTCCTGCTCATCAGCCACACACAAGTCATTTTAATTTTTTTACTCCGATAGCTTTAAAGACAATTAAATAAAATCTGTGCTCAGATTGCAGCCTTCTTCACTCAAGATTTACCCCCAGTGTCACCATCCCTCAGGACTCACACCACCTTAAGACAGTCAAAGTCTGTCAGGGAACATCGACCTGGAAGCCTCCAGTTACAACGGAAAAGACACATGTAAGGGGTGAACACTGTTCAGTTCTGCAGTTCTGCTCCAGCCCTGGATTCCATCCCTGTGGATAATCACTGGAGCTACCAAACCGTGAGTACCATGGAAGGGCACCCTCTCAAAGGGCCACAAGGACCAAATACTGGTAAAACTCTGTCACAGGCAAAATTTGTGACCTCGTAACTCTGACAGTGTCTTAGTTTCTGATAAAATGATAGTTCAGCCGCAGATAATGACACTCTTTTTTTTCAAGGTGCTGTATATTAATCAATCTGTAAATAGGTTACAAAAGTATCAACTTGGGGGTTCTCAGTTTCTTCTAGATCCTGAATTTTTTTGGGACTCATGAAAATATTTCTCTGCAAATGGCTTCCATTACAGGAGTGGATGCTCTGGTCCCTGCAAGTAATGGGGCTGGGATGGTTTAAGAAAAGTTGCCTAGTTTCAAGAAATGCATTTGTCTTTATGATTCACACTGGTCAACTCTTTCAACTATATCCTGATAATGCCTCAAATGCCACCAAGCCTCCTATTAGACTGTTTCTTTTAAATCATCCTCCTGTGAAAGATCATGCTTTAAAAAGAGAAGAAAAATACCCCAAAGCCCTTAAGATTCCTGAGTGAGTACCTTAAAGGCCTTTATGCCAAAGAAAGCACTATTTTTTCTTGCTCATCAGCTTTCATCACATGTACAGTAAAGCAAAAGAAGAATTAAATTTACCTGTCTAATTACAAAGGATGCCCTGAATTACCAGAAAACAGCAGCAGCTCATTCTGGGCAGATATTGCAGGTACATTTGGCAGCTTAAGTTCAAGCTGTGTGTCTGTCAATAAGGGCCTCTCAAGTTTTTCAGGCAGTTGCAACGTTTTTTATGTCATACAACGCATGCTACATTAGCAAATATTATACAAATTACAAATTAATTATGAAAATAACATGCTACTCTTCAAAACTAAAAACTCCCTAACACAAGCATAACTAAATATGCCATGTTACCTAAAACTGAATCATATTTTGTTCAAGCTTGGAAAACTAAGATCAAAGGGGTTTTTTATAAAAACATAAATTCTTTCTTAAATGAAAAAAAAAATCCATCCAACCTGAAAGATTAATGGAATAGTCATTTAAATTTTAAACAATTACTTTCTCTCTGTATCTGTCATTGGTATCTGGAAGGAAATAAAAAAATGGATTTATTATTTCAAATGTGATGTACTGGAAGCTGTGTCCAAGGATCTTAATCCAGTTGCATCGAAATTTGTTATCCCTAATTTTTTATGGACAGGTTTCAAAAAGCTGAAGAAAAAGATTGCCATAGAAATAATATAATTTCAGGGGAAAAAATAAAAAAAAGAAAAAACACTAACAACTTCCAGTATTATCACAGAAGCACACAAACTTCATCTACCAAATCATCCTGAAAAGAAGGCAGAAAGACTTGGAACACATTGAGAATGAAACCAATGCATCTGGCACACAAAGCTTGCTGTTGGGTAGAGAAACATGCATAAGGATCTGACTGAAATAATCCCTCCAGTAAACGCCACTTAGAGCTGGAAAATTTACAGGACTTAGGAATAGAGAGGACAGAAACAGTAGCCAGCAAGAGCTTGATACAGTAGGGGTTTTTATACAATAAGCAGCTCATCCTGTGCCTCAGAAACCTCTTATTTTAATTACTTTTTAGAAAAAAAGTACACCTGTACTGCTGAGATAATCATAAGGCACCTAAAAACGCAGACTAAAACCTCAGAAAGAAAGCAACGACACAAATATTGCCTGAGGATATCAAAGACAGAGAAATTTTGAGGCACATTGAGAAGATTAAAAACACTCCTCGGGATATTTTTTTTGCTTAGCTTTCAAATGCAAGAATCCACAACGTGGAGTATTTTTTGTGAAGCAACTGACACACAGCCAAATTAATCTTAGCTTGGAATGGAAAGACAGGCAGATGCCAGTACATTTTCTGCTTGAAATATTAATGAACTTAGCTTCCATTGTGAGTTTTGCTCAGGATGGCCCCTGTGGATTGAGGAAGGGAAGAATGCGCTGCTGAGGGATTCTCTCATTTCAGTGTGGCTCTGGACTGTCACCACTGACTCGGCTGGAGTTACTCTATTTTGTGTATTTAAGAGGTAACTCAATTTCCTGTACCTCAGGAACCATCACTTTTCACATCTGCTGTAATCAAAACAAGTTTCTTTTGCAGTAGATGGCCTTTTCCTACCTGTAGCACTTTTGCAGTTTGATACCTGCCAGTGGCAACTTTGAAAACGATCCACAAAACCAGCAGGTGGGCACTTGGCAGATTTATACTCACTGCTGTTGCAAGCAACAGCCAGAATCAAAAATCAAAGCAAGGAGCAAGGAGCAGAGTTATCACACTTTTAAAATGTGTGTAACTAGTTCCACAGAAATAAATAAAAACATGTTTTCTTTACTAGGCCCAAAAAGAACACATTTTAGGCCATCTCCCAATGGAGAATAAGTGGCAGCTGCATTTTGCATACACACATTGGAAGTAGCCCACTATCAATGGTACAGGGGAACAGTGGTTATTCCATGCCCAGGTTCAGTGCATTGTTTATAGAGACACTTTCACACCTCCTACAAAGCCTCCAGCAGCAACTTCCACCTTGCAGCTGAAGATCAATGAGCTGTCACACTGGCCAAGCTTCTCCCTTCCATCATCATACTCTGAGTGGAGTTCTGGTGCTTCCACAGCTGACTTTTCCGTGGTAGTAAACAAGCTTCACTATATTCAGATGGTAGAGGGATGATAAAAAGATGGCCAAAGAGAGAACAAGGATGACACTAAAGTAAACGTATTCTGGTACAGCTATTTTTTTACATATTCATGTTTCTAATTTCCGTTGAACATTCTAAATGCAATTACAGCAATCCTATATTATTGTAAGTGCCTATTATTCATTATACAGCTTGATTTCATACTGAAGAAGATGGCCCCCAACTTTGCTGCAGATGTATAATTTGAGAATTTATTTCCCCTTTCACATGAAAATTTCACTTAAAGGGACATAGTTTTTTTAAGTTTTCCCCAAAAACCACCGGAAATAACTATTGTGAGGCACAAAGATGTGAAAATTGTCAAATTCTCAAATTCCTCTCATTTTGCAAGCACTGGAGCTCATAATTTGTTCTTTATTATTAATATTTTTCAGGTAGATCCCTTGGGATGAAACACATAGTGGCACAAATAATGGACACCAGTTGACCACATTCTGTGGGGAAAGCCTGAAAGATCTGGCATTGTTTAGCCTACAGAAAACATGTTTAGAGAATATACAATAACAACCTTCAAATATAAAAAGAACTGCTGCAAAAATAAATTTTTTCCAGCAACACAGCAGATATGGCATAAACCAAGGAGCTAAAATTTCTATGTGAATGTGCACAATTGTAGTTCTTAAAATACTGCAATATTTACACTGAAACCATAGGGACCACCAAAGGTAGAGAACAGAGTAAGTGACCTTTTGATTCATTAAAATTTTTTCAACTGGCTCTAATTATAACTTCCTTGCTGATTCATAAGCAAGAAAATAATCTCATGTGAATCAGCTAAATTATTCTCTGTGAATAATTCATTTAGCATGAGTATAAAACTATACTTTTTAAATAGAAAGAAAGCATGTTATAGAAAATGCAGGTGATGAAAAGTTACCAAATAAATACTTATTTCTTAACCAGATGGGTTCTAAAGCAGAATGCTTGGATTCATTCAGTTCTGCTGGGTCTTTGTGGATAACAGCATTGCTTATGGACAAAGAACGACTTTTTTAAAAACAGAACTGTAAATAAGAGCTTTCAATCTTTATTAATCTATGAGCTGTCCAAATTATGCCAGAGAAGGTACATTTTGGAATCGTTAGCAATTCCGGCCCTTGACTACTGTCTGTCTCATCATTTAGGTCCCTGACCTTCACTGGAGCCTGGCTGTCCCTTTGTACCTTTGGTTGCAGGGAAAGAGAAACAGTGAACTACAACTGCAGAGATACTTGTGCTCTGATAGGTTTCAGCCTTGAAACTAAATCAGTGATAAAGTTTTAGGCTCCTTCCTAATCTCAGCATGGAAAAAAATATCTTAACAGTGAAGTTCAGTTTTACTTATCAATCCTACATCTTACTTTAATGGGGTTTCTCTAATCGCCCCCATTGCAGAAGGCACCACCATGATGTGAAGAACATCTAAAAATGTAGGACCTTCCTGTGGAAATGACATCTCCAGTGTCTTCTTGTAGACTGGAAGTCATTTGTCCTTCAGTTATCTTAGGTGTAAATGAACACAGTGAAAGGACTCTGGTGTAAACTTAACCAACATACAACATCATACCGGGGCTGTTTAACCTCCAGTAATAATTACAGTGCTTTGGCGGCTACACTTCAGTGCTAATTTATAATTAACTTCAGGTGCTTCTTTGATCTTCCTGATATATATTTTCCCTGTTTCCTTATCAAGAGTCTCCATGCAGTCTGTAATTATGCTTCTTAGTGTGACCACAGCTTTAAGTAGACTCATTAATATAAGCTTTGGGAAAACACTGGTTAAGCCAAAGCAAGCCCTTTCCTCTGAGCTGGAGCATCATCTGAAGCACTGCTGATTAAAAAGGTAGTATTATATAAGCTCATAATAGGTTTGCCATAAAAATAAAAGAATGATCCCCAGTTTTAAGGTAATGCATGCCAGAAGCAGTACAGCTTGCACCCTACCAATGATCCACATATTAAGGCATTCAGAGCATTAATACCACAACACTACAAAATGCAAAGTGTCATGTTTTATATCCAACTAGGCTCTTCATCCAAAGAGGAAGGTACTTCAAACTTTTTCTGAATAATGAAATATTGAACCAAAAATATTTTTTAAAGTGTTAAAAGCTGTTAAAATAACAGAGCGGTACAGCCAAACCTACCTGAAGCAAGAAAGAAATACATAGTGCAAGGGAGCAGAGCAGTATAACTCATTTCCTCAGCTAAAGCAATGATCAGTAATCCTCAGAAGACGAAATCTAATCTCATATTTTCAACAGATAAATAAGATATGCATCAGGAATAACTGCCCTTATATTAGACACTTGCTATGTGAGAAACATTAAGTGGAAATTGCAACAGAAGTGCTAGGGACAGGTCTTTTGTAAACAAATCAGTCTACACGTACAAACTGGGACTGGTGTGACTTCTCCAGTCACAAAACTGGTGTTTCACTGATGTGCCACTCCAAAATCCAGGAATGCCCACAATTATGCAGGTATAAAACATGCTCTATACCAAACATTTCCTCCCGCAGGCAGAAAAAGTCTGAGCGCTGCAGAGCACTAGCACTGACACGCAGCATGGATGAGAGTGTGTGCACAAATGTGCCTGGCTGGTTGGAGGATACAAAAATGGGGAGGTTGTTATTACAGCAACTCTAGCTACACCAGAACCTCCTTCCAGTGCACACAAGTGTTAAGAGAACTAAATTTCCAGGTCTATTTTGTGATGTCAGTTCACAAACTTATGTTTCTTAACTAATTGCTGAACAGAGTGACAGCACAGGTACGTACTAATCCTGACATACTGCTCAAGCACTTCTTCCAGTAACACGACCTCCCCACTCCAGGACAACTTCCCTTCAAATCAGTAATTCCATAAGAGTAAAAGAGGGAGAAAAAAAATCACAGAATGTATGAAATTCACAAACAGAAGCTACGACTGATGGGTGAATAAACATGAAGCCACATCTTTCATTTTATTAATTTTTTCCTTCTACATAGATGAGATAAAACCAGGCAAAGGACCAGAGAATTTTTTTACCATCATAGATACAGCAGTCTTCCCTTCATACATCATCAGATGAAAGGCATGTTGTGCTTATTTTACTGCAGTCTCATTCATTATTCTACCTGGCAGCAACCTGGAATGTTAAAAATAAATATCCCTAGCACAGCCTTATAGTTGATGCCACACAGCAGCAGCTGGAGATCTGCCAAGTGCAAATTGAGTGGCTTGAGGAATTTTTTCCCTGTGTCAACAGAAGCAGCTGTCCATCCCCATAAAATCTGTGTGGGCCATCATGTTCTCCTGCTTAAGAGTCAGGATTTTGGAGGGTGCCTTTCAGAAAAAAGTTTGAGCGTTGTCCATGATGGAGATCCCATTTCTGCAGAGCAGCACTCAAGTACCCCTGGAAGAACATTTGGCAGGACCTTGCCAAAGATATTTTGAGAGTGAGACTTTTTTTGTCTCTGTATTAAAAAAAATCGCATCTGTCCCTTTCTAAAGTGCTCTCAGAGCTCTGTTTTTTCCATGGAAAACCATTGCAATCTGTCTTGAATTATCAAAGCTTGCATTTTGATGTTATCATGAACAGCCTTTATTAAATAGTAAGAAAACCCACACGGTAATCTGTTTATGAAGTCTGGCTCTTGTCTTAGACATTGTAAGTTCTTCATGATGATATGATAAAGATTCATTTGTTACAATGTTCCTTTCTTAGGTTTGTGACACACTTTTTCAAAATACAAGTTATACTTTAATGATACATGTTCATCCAGAAAGAGTTCCATTCATATATTCTGGAACTTCTCTCAGAAATTACAGTGTATCTTTATATGTGCTGAATTTTTTATGAGGCCTCCAAAGAATAGTGCAAAACATCTATGCAAGAATGTACAAGAAACTATGAGTACCATCAATACAATAAACAAATTAATTTCTTTCATATTGTTTACTAAACTGAAAACCAATCAGGCTTACTTTTTAATACCTCTTTTGGTCTTTTGCCATGGTGGAAGTCATCTTGGGGAAATTACAATTAACACTACTATTCTTCAGGCCAGTTCTTTCATATTTTTCATAACAGATTTTGCTATTCCCGTTGCACTAATCAGACTGGTTTGTGTGTCAGAAATCACTGCGACCTTGTGATCTTCAAGCATCATATATATGAAATGTTTGGGGGTTGCTGATGACTATTTCCCACTCAAGTAGTTTGCCCTGATCCAGTCCTAAGAGGAGGTGATCAAGAAGATGGAAGGAATTTTTACTGAGGTGCACAGCAGGAAGATGAGAGACAATGGTCGCACATTGCCCAAAGAGCTCGTGGAGTCCTTTGATGTTTTCAGATCCAGACCGGAAAAAACCCTGAGAAACCTGCTCTAAGTTCATTTGTTATCCTGTCTTGAGGAGGAGATGCTTTGGCTCCTAATTTAAAAAAAAAATCAAAGAAAAATCTATCAATCAATAACTAAAGCTAAGGCAAATTCAAGTGAGATATGAATTTCATATTTGTGACAGTGAGTGTGACACTCTTACATGTTACAAGTCTATGAACTACTCTGCTGAAATCTAATAATGTTTTTTTTTGCTTGTTTGGGTTTTGCTTTGTATAAATGGTTTCTTTTACATAGGCTTTTCAGTAGTGATTTGTGCTGAGAAAAACAGTCACTGTCCATCACAAACACTTTTGTTGAAGCCAATCATATGAATAAAACAATGTTTGAGCAGAATCTGCAGAACCTACTGTAATACAGAAAAAAAAAAACCTCCACAGAACTAAACAGATTACCCAGAACTAGCACAGCTCTTTTCCTTGGGGAATTACAGAATGGTCTTGTAGGGCAGAAAATTTCAGCTCCAAATCTATCAAAATAAGTGCTAGTTTTCTTAAATGCATTCACTACTATGAAGCATGTACCAAGAAGAACTAGAATAAAAATGAAATAATTCAAATAAATGAATAGATTAGATTAAATGCAGTATGGTCACAATTGTATGATTCAGCAAGGATAGGAACATACATTTAAATCAAGCTAAAAAAGTCATTTGTCAGCAGCAAGCATTAAGATAACTTGAGAACCAGAGGAAAAAAACCTGACAGAGTGATTTTTTGCAGGAATGGGTTTCTGTGACTATATCAGAACATTGTTTGATGGGTGCTAGAGAAAGATCAACCCAAAGGCCCTGAAACTTAAAATATACAGAAAGCAACTATTTGACTTTTAATAAAAGGCCCCGTAAAAATAAAAAGCTTCCTCCAAAAGCAGTGTCACTGCTGAAGAAGGAATAAGCCCAAGACAGCACAACAAGGCTCAGGCCAGCTCTGCGGGCCTTCCACAGAATCCATGACAGAATTCCTGCTGGGTTCAACAGAGCTTCATCTTCCCTTGTTCCTCTGCCTCAAGTCTGCATCACTGGACATCTCTCTGGGCTGCAACTTGAAAACATTTGCATGCTAAAGCAACAGCAAAAGCAGCAGCCTAATTTGTGCCCAGAATGCCTTTCTATGGTGTATTCCTGCTTAATTCCTGAAGGCACAGTGCTGGCATGAGAGCTCCCAGCTTCTACCCTCTCCGGGAAAAGTCTCTTTCCCAGTTCTGATTTCGTGACAAAACAAAGAGCTGCAGAATGCCAGGACTAACTCACCCTCACTGGAAAGGCTGGGAGAAGTTTGGAGATACATAAATACACTAAACTATAGGTTTATTTCCATTACAGTGAATTGTGAGAGGCTGTACCTATAATCCTTACAGTTTCTTTCCAGGACCACGTGAAACAACGCTTTCTGCAGCTATGCAGTTTGTATTGCTGCAAAAACAAATGGACTAGAGAAGCAAGCAATATGACATGAAATGCTACAAAACATACATTTTTCTTTGCAAAGGGTGAGAGAAAAGCACAACCCTGTAGCATCTCCTATTTTCATCAATATTTTTCCCAGTGTCCATAAAATCCTAGCAAGCAACAAACAAATGCAACCAAGAATCTGTAAATACAATTGTCTCTGCAGCTTTTCATCATCTTTGGGTAAGCAGGTCAGAAGGAACTATCATTGCTGGAGAGGAAGACTTCTACCTACAGGGAGGCTGTCACCCTGCACAGCTATGGCACAGTATGATTCTGCTCTCTTTATTCTGCTCTAATGCTGCAGATAAAGCTGATACAGCTTCTGGGAATAAAAATACATTCAAACCACATCTCAAATTTGATGTTAAATCAAAAATTTATTCCAGAATAGAAATCATATTTTCACTAACTCTGTAGAGGACAATTCTACAAGAGTTACAGAAAGAGTTACTGCTCTAGTTCTTTGTTTAAAATAAAAAAATGCTTAAAAAATTCCTCTCTTCTCTGAGTGTCACAGAGATCTCTAGAGACACCTTGGCTTCACACTGCCCCTTCTCTTAAAACACTATTCAACAGCAGACTCTTCTGTACACTCACACCTCGAACACGAGTCCCAGCACGGCAGCAGGTTACATGCAGGACACCACCACACCACTCCACAAGGACATCAACACAGTTCCACAGACAGAACCAAGCAGAATTTCTCTATTTCATGCATGTAACTCCAATAGCATTAATTACAACAAACTGACAAGTAACCTACCTACTACAGACAAGCAATTACAGCCATGCTACGTGTTGCAAAAGAGGAATGCAGGCTAATTAATAGCCCTTGCTATATAAAGAAGTCTAAAAAAGGGTTGTGATCACCAAAAGACTTGGCCTTTTCAAAGAAAAGCACGCGGTGGGGCTGAGGGAATAGAGTACGACTTGTGACCCAGCCTGGCTGGGGATTCTCACAGCTATCTCTTCCCATCACACCAAAAAAGATTTTAGGATTATTATTGCTTTTTGCAGCAAATACATTTGGAAGCACAGCCTACCTCCAGCTCCCAGTAACTGAGGGTGGGCAGTAGGCAGCATAAGGTGGAGGTGAGATTCCATGGGGGCTTTGGGGAAGATGCAGGAATGCTGCTTCCTTACCTGGCACCCTCAAAGTGACCCCCAAGCAAGGTGAAACTCTTAAAGCAGAATCACAGAATATCCTGAGTTGGAAGGGACCCACAGGGATCATCGGGTCCAACTCTTGTGAGAATGGCCCAATCAAAGAGTCTGAAAGCCCAAACCTGAAGTTCCCATTCAGCCCTATGCAGACATCAGCTTAGAGACAAAAACATTTTAAATGGGATGCGTTTTTTTCTTATACTATCAATCTGAGATTTTTCTGAGCCTTTCAGTTCAGCAAAATGTTTTGATACTTGGACTTTTTTGTTAGTTCAGGCTGAAAGCAATGTTGAAATAGCATTTCCCTCAGGAAAGATTCTACTCTTCAGTCCTTTCTAGATATTGTTTTAATCATGACTCTTTAAATAGAGTGAAATGGCCTAGCTAAGCATCAAACTGGGAATTGTTAAAGAAAGTATGCTCTAACTGTTTCTCCATTTCTGAAAAATCCATTTACAGGGTTGCAAAGGTATTTACTTTTATATGCAGGCAGTGTTTCTGCTCCCACAGCAATTTTGCTCTCTATGTGAACTAGCACCTTAGGAAAGACAAAATGGAAATACCTATTTTCTGCCCTTAGAATTAGTTTTTAAATTCTGAAATGTTCTCGGTCTTCCATTTATAAACAAAGAATGGTACCAAGTTCTTCAAGACCTACTTTCATTTTACTGGGAGTATCTTGTGTTTCTGTCAACTTTAGCTTTACTACAAAAAGCTCCCTGAAATGTCTTTCATAATCAAATGTTTTATAGTTTAGATTAAAAAAATATTTAGCCACCTACTCCTTGTGATATCAACACTAAGTTATAAACTACACAGACACTTGGAGTCAAAGCACTTCAACAACGCTGGGCCCAGTTCAGCAAAACACTGAATTATGTATTTTTGGCTCACTGAGGTCAATGGGAATCAAACACACGCCAGACCTATCGGTCTGGATACACTTAACCATGCACAGCACACAGCTAAGTACATTTTGCTGTAAGCTGCCCTGGCTCGTTTGCCATGCCCATCCAAAACAGACATTCTCAGGAAAGGAAATTTAGTCCTTGTATCTCCATAATTTATAGAGTTTGAGTACTTGCACTTCCAGATCCATTATGTGACTAGACATAATAAAAATGGTTTCTTAATATATCTATGAATGTAATATCTGTGAAGAAATGCCATTTACCATGGAAGAAAAGAATTGCTAAAAACTTTCCGCTGTCCCAGTTATTCCAGATCAAAGCCATCCAATGAAAACCTGTTAAAAGAGAACCAGATAAAGCACAAACCTGTTAGGCAAATCAAAGCAGCCAGTGGGAAAATGATAAAATACTGAAATAACTATTTAAAAATTGCATCCCTAAAACTCTCAGCTAGATGAATACATATTTTAATACTGCTTGACAAAGTGTGGTGTCCCTCATTTTTCTTCTACTACATACTATGAATAAGGAAATTATTTTCAGGAATAAATCTGTTCACCAGTGTGTTCATTTTTCATTGGCATATTGATCTCAACTCTCTATCCTTTGGGTATGAAGAAAGTTTTTTTATTGACAGAACTTTGGAGCTGGAACCTGATGCTTTATTTACCCCATGTCACAGAAACCATTTCCTGATAATTCTTGTATACTGGCCCCTAATCTTGATCCCAAAAAGGAATGTACTGGTGATGGACCCTCTTTGCCATCCTATCAGGTTTTGTTCAGTAACTTTTAAAGCTTTGGAAACTTCTGCATGTTCTCTGAGGTACAGGAAGGTTAAAAATTACCTTTTTCCAGAGTCTAATCAGAAATATTCTTTTAGAAAGTGCATGTGACCATTAAATCATTAATTAAATGTCATAAAATAACTGCGATGATTTTATAACTATATTTAAATATTACTAATAAATAATTATCTGCTGATTTCAATAATGTTTAATAATTTGATCATTTAAATTTTATGAATATCCTTACATTCCCATAAAATATGTTGGGTTCTTTTTCTCAGAGGCAATTCTTTCCAACGAAAAGTGAAGAACGGTGTTTATTTCGAGCAGTGTTATGATCCAGCACAATGCCAAACAGATAAGTTCCATCACACCCTGGGTCCCTGTACATTACCCCTGCTTTCCACCCGCTGTTTTCCTGTGAGTATGGATGATGTATTCCAGGAGATGTGTGCACAAGGTGCCTCATTGCCTCTTATGGTTCTCCATAGTGCCAGTAATCAGGTACACAGACGAATTAGATCTTCCGTATTCACATGAAAAATTAAAAGGAGGCAACTTAATAGGGTGTTCCAAGCCACCCCACAAGGGTGAGATTAACACCTTTCTTGTTAATGGATCCCTTGGGGTGGATTGGTGTGAAACAACACTGAATGATCAGTGTTTGTAAATACAAATCTGTAAGGTTTATTTTAGAGCAATTTGGTGGCAATGGAAAGCAGGCATGTAGCCATTTTGGTTATCATTATCTTTAGTAGGATGACAATATGAAAGCATAAAAAATAACACTTAGGAAAACATGTAAGGAAAAGAAAGAGAAGGAAGGGTAAGAGTAAAAAGATCTCACCACCCAAAGGCCTCACAACAAGATTTGGTTGTTGCAATTTCAGTGTCTGTTGGCTGAAGTGATGGTTGCAGACTGGATCCGTCAGGTGATGAGGAAAATCCATGGAACACAGAATCCATTGGGTTTACAGTCACTCAGGTTCAGGTGGGAATGCCCAGGTACCTCTCCTGGGGTGGGGAGTTTCACACTGGATGGCACAATGTTGTGGCTCACGGGACACTTAGGGAGTCCCTGACACCTTGTAAGATGATGGCCCATTATGTCTCATCAGCAGAGATTAACAATTTCAGGATTTGTGTGAATGCCCCTGACACTGCCCTGGCAGAGGAGTTTTCACAGCTGAGCTAATTTGGGTGAGGACACAGAGACAGTTCCCACCACGGAGTTTGCCTCTTTCCTGACCTGGCTCCACACCCGGCTTGTAGCCAGCCTGAGGTGGGCTGTGGTTTACTAAGACAGACTGAATGAACACACAGGGGTTCTGACCACCTGCACATACTCACATACGTGCATATTTTCAGGTAGAAACTCCTTGTGTCCTCTGTTCTCCTCAAACATGAGCCATGCAGCAGGAGACAGGCTCTTGTACTCCCCAAACAGAACAGAGAAAACTACTAGTTCTCTTGATTCGCTACTTAATCTCATCTTCCAAACACAAAATCACATTCAGCTTCATTCATTTTACTCATTAATTTCATTTAGAATTGCAGGTATTCTCACATGACTCTTAGGAAAACCAAGCCTAAAGACAATGTGCAATGCATACATTAATAATCCAATGCACACAAGTAATGCATCCGGGTACTTCACAAAAAAAACCAGAGGAAAGATCACTCACACATTTGCTTACTTGCAAGTCACCTACAATTTTCTGTGAAGCTTTTTTTATTATTATTACTGATTCTTAAGTTCTTTTTATCACCATAATCAACTGCCTTTTCCAGGAAAACTTTATCGTTCTGTGTCTGCTGGCTCTTGATGGAAAAACATTTCACTTCTGTGGGATGGAGAAGTGTTTGCTTTCAGGTCAAAAAAACAGTTCTACTTCTTAAACATCACCTCTTCCGCCTCCTTCAATCACTTACAGTAACTTTCCTTGCAGTGGGACAACCCCATCAGGCACTTTTACTATCATAAACCCATACTATGCTTGGCATAAATACTGCCAACCACAGACTTACTTTACTAAAAACTTATTAGCTATGTCATGTTAGCCAATCTGCAAAAAATATTTATCCACCTACAGGGATAGAAGGAATGACATGATTCTGTTGTGCCAGAAAAGTGGTGATTTCCCTGACAGGCCTGGATGGCTTTCATGCATTCAGCAACACTGATGGATGGAAAGCAGAGCTTCTGTGCTCTGCTTTGGCTGTAACTTGTCAGTCTATCACATTAAAAATACCCAGGACTTTAGTCAGCAAACATAAGTACCTTATCCTCCTGCCTTGGATGTTAAAGCCATATTCCACTGAACTTCATCTGGGAAAAGGCTGGACAGAAGGTTGAGTAAGCACAAAATTAATCAAAAACTCTTCTGAGCCTCTGTGTGCTGCATTTCTTCCTCTACCATTAGTAAATCCCTATTGTCTGTGTGAGCCATGGAAGAAAATTGTAATCTATAAGACTGACTGAACACTATGGCATTTCCATTCCTTATGTTATATATAAGGACAGTAAAAGAACTGATGAATACAGGAAAATGCAGGGAACATTCTCCTTCTGGTAGATCCTGGTTATTAGGGAAAGTAAGACATTTTTTAATGATATGGGTACATGTCATACTAGCTATTTTCATATTTTAGCTGTCAAAATGAGTAAACCAGATACTTTTGAAGAAGGAATTAGAGGTCCATTTGCTAAGCTGAAGGCACTTAGCACTCCTGTCATATCATATTTTATTAGGAGGACCAGTAAAGGATAACAACTGTCAGACACTGTTCCTATTTCAATCCTTAAAAATAGTATAAATTACTTTTCTGTTTCAAAATACTTTGAAGTTCCTAAAATTCTGTCATAGAAAATAGCAAAATAGCTTCTAAGAAGCCAAAATTTGTCTTTTCCATTCCTGTTACCACTGAGCCTGAAAGGTAAAAGGTTATGTGTCATGGGAGGCTGACCCCATATGTGCTCCCTGTATAAAACACAGCTCCAGTTTGGACTGATTTTCTAAGCAAATGGTGCAGTTAGGGTGATAGGCTGTAAGCACATCTCCCACTGTTTGAATAATTACTTACAAGACAACATTTCTGTCCCCCACTGTTCTCACCAGTCCTCAGCAAGACATGGGGAAACTTGAGCACTTTCTGACTCCATTCCCTCAATTACAAAACCTCAACATTAAAGATTTTGGGGTTCTTTTACCTACTTTGTGAGGCCACTCATTCATCCCACCTAACTGGCCATGATGAGGATGCAGACCAAGCTAAGACTACCCTTCTGCAAGATTGTCTATAATTCTACAAGCACAAAAAAAAAAAAAAAAGGGCAAAAAGCAAGCATGTCTTTAAGTCTCTTCCACTGCATGTGTACACTTAAGGCTCTCATTGAAACTAAATGTCTCAGTTAAGCCACTCAAATAATAATGCAGCTGCTTCTTTCTATTTCTTGAAAAAAAAATTTATAATTTTCATTTGAAGATCTTGTGATTAAAAGCCATGCTCTTCTTCATGGCAGGCAGGGCTGATGTGCAGAACGCTTGGGGGAATGCAGAGGGCTCCTCTGCACGCTGTTATTCCCAGAGGTAAAGAAATATTTCTGCCCTAGAATGTCCATTCATAGCTCAGCCTCCTCTATGCTTCTACTTGAGTTTCCTCATCTTTCAGACTTGTAGATATTTCTGAACTCTGCTGGTTTTGACTGAGCCCGTTTTTGATCCTCTCCATAGGCCACAGGGAGCATATTTCATACATCACTCTTGTAAATTAATTATGTTAACAGATGAAGGGTGGAATCATATCAAAGGGTGTGCACATATCTCTGAAATCACCTGAGCCTAAAGACTTTTCTTACAAAAATTGGGTCTCTGCTTCTGAGGAAGCCTGAGGCAAAACCAGCAAGACTGCTGGGGATGCATCCCACTGTCTTCCCTATTCATTAAGGCAGTGAAGAAATAGTGGCAACTCTGCAGCATTGGGAGCACCCCAGAGAGTCACTTTTTTATACCCTGCAGCTTCTGGTTCCATAGTCAGTGTTGATGCTGCCATTCTCTGCTTCTCTCCTACTGCTCCCTTTTATTCCAGGCCACAGCATTTATTTTAAAATCCTTTCAAACCCTACTCACCTTGTAACACATAATCCTGCCATGGTCATGGAAGAGCTGCCCTGATCTTTGTATCCATGTGGCCAGGCCAAGGTGACCGGATTAACACAAATCTGTGAGATTGCATCTGGCCAGCCCATTTCTGTGGATCCCAGCATTTGGTACATGTACCTACTGCTTAAGGGCCACTCCCCAGCATAGCTGCTGAAATTACTTTTTCCAGATACAAGGGCTTCCTTACTAAAATGTTCTGTTTCAAATGCACTTTCCTTTTAAGCCAGGTTCCTGTATAACCTTCCTCTGTAACAGCACTATTTCTCTTTCTGCATGCCAGGCAAATAAAGCAGAAAGAGTGAGAAAGCTGGTGTAACTAATAAAACAAGTAAGAATGGTGTAGCACAATTTATCTTCCTTGGTACGAGAAAGTCTCAGGAGAGAGTTAATTCTTGGGGAGTGGTGACCATTTTATTTTTGCTCCTAAGGCCTTTCTCACATTGCTAGAGAATTTTACAAGATGAGAATGAATCTTTAGTTAAACTTTAACTACAGGGCAACAAAATACAAGCTGAAGGAAAAGGAGAAACAGCATCACAATACTGCCAGGTCTTTTTGCAAAAGACCTGCAGCATCTCATTGCAAATGAGATGTCAATCCTGTAATTAGCAATTCAGTCAGTATTAATTGTGTGTGTGTTACTTTCCATCAATCACTGTCATTTCCATGTAGTCAGGATGTTTTACAGAACTCAAGTTGTAAACAATATGCAAAAGTTTAACCCACTTTAAATTAATGTTCCTAAGTAGGAAAAGGGATGTTTTAGCTATTTCTTTCTATAAATGGACTTTTAAAATTTTAGTAGGTCCTAAGTGTGCATTAAAGGCCATTAGTCCACATCCAAAACCATTGTAACCAACATATAGCACGTACTTTCTTTTCAGGAGTAGCACAATACTGAAAAAGCCATGAGAGAGAGAGAGAGAGTCACAGGCACAAGTCATTCCAGCAATTCATATTTTATGAAGCAATGTCTGTTCTTGATTTAAGATGTGTCCAGCAAGACATAATCCATGGCTTGCTAGCAAGTGGGGGTCCCATTTTTAAAAAATATTTAATCCCCTGCCTCTCAATTTATCAATTTCAAGCATCAGAACTTGCTTTATTTTCATCTGATAGATTTCAGAAAGCCATCTGTAGGAAAATTGTATTTGTCATAAGTTATGAGAACATATAAATTATATTTCTCATATAACGACTACTGCAACCAGCCTTTCACCTCAGATTTGATAGATTAAGTAGATTGAGCTCCTGGAACACTTTCTCTTTAATAACATTTTTTCATATGCTTTAATTATTCCACTGGCTCTTCTCACTGGTGATCAACAGCCTTACTGAATTGTGAACATTAGTCTTCCACTGGGAGACCACTGAAAGTGCCAAATAAAACAAAACTTCTATTTAATATTCTCGGGATTGCATTAAAACCTTTGCTGCAAATTGCATTCTTTCTCTCACACACCATAACTACTTCTGACTGAAAATTAATTGCTCATCCACTTCTTGTGAGCTGCTTAGATCCTGTGCTTAATATGGGCAGTCTGTTCCTTAGCTGTGCCGCTCACTGTGAGATCCATAAACTCTGAAGCACAACCACCATCAGAGAATTTTTCACAAGTCTAAAAGGACATCATGAAATGAATCACAAACTGTGACTCTGTCTTCAGTCTGTCTCCTCTGGAGAGCTCAGCCCAGAGCACAGACTGGAACTCATGTGTGAAGCTGCCAAAAATGCAAATGACAAACTGGCTACCAGCTTTCATTTCACTTAAACCCAAAGTTAATCTAAAAAGCATATCCATTGTCCAGCTTAAGCCTGGTTTGCACAGTTTCCAGGTCAACTACCTGTTTACAAGTCTATCTCTTTAATAACTTGTTACTTTTGTGACAGAAAGTATATATGTATAAAAGTTGCCAGAAACAGAGGGGCATCTTTTCACATGTGGTATCACTTTTCAATACTTTAAGCCCTTTACTTACCTCCCCAAGACTGGCCCTCACGGGCCATCAGGTCAGGAAGTCTTTCTAGAAATATCCACACCTCATTGGTTTCAAAGACAGATGCATCTCCCTGGTCCTCTAAAACCTGAGATTTCACTTTATCATGTGTGTGTTTTCTCATGAAAGCCCAGCAGATGTGCAAGGACCAGAAGCTGTCATTTTTCCACATAAAATCTAATAGGATGTACAGTATTCATGGACAAATATGCTCAGGAAAAGAAAATTAAGATTTGAAAGGGGATGGCCACAGTGAAAGTACCCAGCTCCCACTAGGCCTGGTGACTTTCTCTGTTACCTGCACCTGGAGCTCGTGTGTTCCACATCAGCACAAGTGATTCCGTGGCATTTCTCCAAAGAGAGTGTTCTTTGCAGAATGAGCCATCTCCTCCATCAGGCACATTGCTCATGGATGGAAAAGGACAGGAAAAGTCTTCTACCAAAGTTATATTCACACACATCCTAGGACTATAGACAAAGAAAATAAAAACTTGAATAAGATGACTAAAAGGTTTACCTTCCTGGCTAGCAGACAGAAACATATCCATTTTACTTATATCTCTGTACCCTGATATGCACATACATTCTACACATTTTACTGTTACCTATAAATAACTAATGATTTATCTATAAAACATTCTTACAAGCTTTGAAATCTATTTAAAAATATGGACAACATAATGGAGGAGATGGCTATACTGAAAAATGAAATTGAAAAAGCTAACAAAGTTTTTACATTTAGGGGAATTATGGACAGCATTCTTAGGAAGAAACAGGATTTATCAGCTCAGTAGTTTACTGTGTGTATTTTTTCCACTGGAGGTACTACAACAACGAAAGGGCCCTAAGGAAGCCTGAGCCATTGTTTAGGAAGATACTTAACAATGTTTTTGGCTTCCAGCATGATTAATCTTATTACTGTCAATGGAACTATTCACATGCTTCAATTAGGCTTCCTGGAGAATGTTTACACAAAGTAAAAGGGGAAAAAAATCACAGCCCTCCAGAGCATCAATTGTTCACGAAACTCATTAAATTAGTATTTTGTTGTTACAGCTCCTGCAACTGGCTGCCTCAAAGAGCAATACAATACTGCAACCTATCAGCACTCCTTTTATTTTTTGCCAAATCTTTTGATCCATTCTGACTGGATTCCTCCCACACACCTTATTTCTCACCTTGGCTTCTTTCACTTACAGGATGGATCTCCACAGAGAGCTTGCCTTTTCATGATTCAGATGCAGCAGGAGACATTTTACAGTGACATAGGGCAGCCTGTTCAGAAAAGACAGTATTTATTAACTGCTTAGCATACAGCACCTTGAGGACCCTAGGTCAGAATGGACAAGCACAGATTACAGTAATTTTTGCTTTCCTGAAGAACAGTTTGTGATTTTTTCTCCTGGTATGCTTGTCACTCAACTCAGTGTTGCTTTCCAGGCTCTTAGAGACTTTTCTCATGTTCTTCATCCCTTATGAGCAAATATCCCATCCTGGTGTGGCTGTTACACCTTCATGGTAACACTACTCACTCTAAGATGGTTCTTGGAAGTTCATTTGGCTTTTCTGGCCAACAGCTCGAGAGAGAATTTACTCCCTTTGGTCGTATTGAGAAACAATGCAAAAATAAATGAGTAACAGAACCAGGAACATTTTCCATACAGGCATGAACTCTTTCCTCCACAGCTGTCAATTCCCCTTGCAGTAACTTCAATTTCTTTGAAAATACTATAGTGAAATTCTGTTCTGAAATTCTGGGCGCTTTAAAGGAGTCAAGACTTTACACAGATTTGTTCCCTTCATTCCCACATTCTGACACATGTTACTAAGTGAAAAGTCTGGTGCACACCTGGTTTTTGCTCTGGTTTGCCAGGATCCAAGAGCAGATATTATTAATCCAGTCTTGCACATACAGTTGAGCAATGTTCCACACTGCTTTGCAACATTGCTGCTTCAACAACCTTGTCTGCATCAGCTGATGTTGACATGGGAGCCATCAAAAAAACTCTTTTAAACAGAAGTTTGTGATTAGCTTTTGTATCCAGTTGCACACACAAACACAGTAACAGATGTAAGACTACTAAAGAGTGGAAGAGAAAGAATTTTCCATGTCATTATCTCTCTGAGATGGGAAGTACAAAACAACACCTATTCTATTCCATGTCTGGCACAATGGGCTTCTGTCTTTGGGCCAGATGTGATCTGCTTTCTAAAGGAAAGTAGAAATCTAATTAGAACATACTGTGGAGAGACTGACCTTACACTCATCTGAGTTTTCATTAAAGTAGCTATCTAAAGCACTTGATACGTTGTAGGCTGCAGCTGTCAGCTTCAAGAGCTACGTCTGAAAGTCCTAAATAAGAAATAATTGCCAGGTAATGATTGCAGCACAACGTTAGTGCACCTTGCTGTTCCATTACAAGAATAACCTTTTAATTACCAGGAGTTAAAAGAGGTCTTTTCTATGGGCACTGGGGCAAATTCTAGGAATTGTGAAGTTCCTACAATTCCTACAAGTGCATCAATTCCAAAGGATCTTTCCAGCACTTATCACCACTCAGGGTTTCACTCACTCAGAGTAATTAGATTTTTTTAAACCACTACTTTCTTCTGAAGTTTCAGACATCCAGCCAGACCTTCAGTAGGACACCTGATAAGGTCATCTGCTTTTTTTTTTTTTTTTTAAGGAAGGTGAATTTGCTCTTTAAAGTGTTTACTTCAAAGAATTTGCAGGTCTTTATTTACAAATGTGCTATATTTAAAGACATCAATATATCTCATCTGCTGGTTTTGCCCTTCAGTATGCAAAATTACTCAAGAGGATGTCACAAAAAGAACTGAGCACAGAGCATTTGCCAGCTCATCTCCTCTTCCAATTAAATTCATAGCTTTAAGAATGCAGACCTTTCCCTTGATCTGACAGGTAGCAGAACAAAGCACTTGTATTTTAGGTGTTGTCTGTCATGTTTTATCTGAGAAAGACATTTACATACTTCAACAATGCCAAGAACACAGGCTCCCAAATTCATATACAAAATGGAAGCATTCATTAATCACGGATTAACCAGGCAGCAATCCAGAAGACCAGCTTGCTCTAAGGGGTTGATACCAACTGAACATCCATCAATAGATTTCTAATATATCTGAGAACACATTTTGTATTTCAAAAAATTCCAGCAGCAGAAATGTCAAGAAGAGATTGCAACAATGAATAATTATTTGCTATTACCGCCAACGAGTTAATATACTAATGGATATCTACTTTATTCCCCCCTTGTAAGATAACTGATGGTTGATGCGTGTTTTTATGTGGGAACATTACTCACACCCCAAATCATGACATTACCCTTAAAGAGGAGGTTCTGATACTTTACTGTGTAGAAATGCTGTAGTGTGGAATAAATGCTGCCCATTGTTTCATTGCAGCTCTGCAGAGAGCTGTTAAAAGCCAGCGTCTCTTCAGTATTGAGTTTCTAAATTAAGATTTATCCTGCAACTGATGCAGAAACTTAAGAACAGGCAACAAGAATTTATTTTTTTCTATTTTCCACACAAAAAGGCTCAAAATAGATGGAACATTCACCGCTGTCCACTGGGGATATTTAGTCTGGAGAAAAGGCAGCTCAGGAGAGACCTGATCATTCTCCACAAGCACCTGAAAAGACGTGGCAGTATGTGTTGGTCTCTTCTCCCAAGTCACAACTGATAGGACAAGAGTTTGTGCATGACTCTAGGCATAGTTAGCTATGAACTGCTGCTTAACTCTCCCCCAGGAAAAGACCAGTGGTCAGCAAAGGGAAAACAGGAAAGCCTTAGCCTCACCTTCCTGTCTCATAGACCAGTACAGAGATATCCAACTTGCGGATGTTACAGGCCAGGAATGAGTGGGTCACGCAGGGGGCCCAGAGCAGTTCTTCAGAGAACACACAGTTTGTCTGGCAGACCTGCTGGGTAGCCCAGCCACACCACCCGCTCTGATTCAAGCCTCATAGGACAATCCAGCCCATCAAACAGTGAGGAAAACCAACTTTTGCTCCAGTGAGCAGCAAAAATCATTCTAACTGCCAGCAAAACAAACCAGTAAGTTTTTCAGTCCTGCTGAAATCAAAGACATCTCTACAGGGGCAGTTTTGTTCATCTTCAAAGCTTTTCAGAAACACTGAATAATCTTCATATTCCTCCCAGGGGCAGGAAAGTATTAGAACCTGCCAATTAAAACCATTACAGAAATAGAGGCACAGAGAAGCTGTAAGAGAACAGCTCAGATGTTCTGTGTAGGTAAGACCTGCCCACCCACTCTTCAGGTAGAGAATGTTTTGCTCCATTTGAAGTTCTGTGGTTTTTTCCTTTACTTTGCTAAGAGCCAGCACAATAGGTATCAAGCTGGGGTTCTTGCTCTTCCTGTCCCCCCAAGGTAGCTGATGGTAATAAATAGGTAAGGAGATAAAACAAAAGGCCCTGAGCAGCATTTGAAGCATCAGCTCCATTTTGCTGTTTTTTCAAACTCACAGACAAAGGTTGTCTGGCTGATCATCAAAGAGAAACTCAGCTGAGCCTTCTCTAGGAATAAAGTGAATCCATTGCAGCTCAAGAACAGAGGATAAAAAAAGAAATGGGGCCGCTCACCCCTGCAAATGATATCCATAAAGATACTCCAACAAACTGCTTCCTGCAGTAAAGGATTTTATCTGATTCCTTCTCACCTTCCACAGAGATAATTCAAAATGCACTGTAATAATTCAAAGTGTTTCTGTACCAAGGAAGTATGTGAGAATCCTTAAATATTTCCTGGATGCAATATTTTGAAAGATAAAAAAAAGGAAGATAACTATGTTCAATTCAGAGTTCTGATAATCTGGGATCTATCACGCTAATCTGCTCTTCAGAAAGAGACATTTGTTAATACACTCATGTGAAATCTTGCCTGCCAGTTGTAAGGAAAGGATGGGAACAGGGAGAAGGGAATAATTTTTCACTGTTCTATCCTGAATCACAGTCTTTGCACAGATGGAAAAAATGTGCAAGTGGAAGAAAATTTTGCCTGCCCAAAGCACAAATTCTGCCTCAGAGCAAGAAGAAAAGAGTAGGAGCTGAGAGCCGCCTTCATCTGGCTTAGAGATGCTCAGTCAAGACTTCCATCACAGGCACAAACCCCTGCAAAGGAGGTAGTGAAAAGGCACCTGAGAGGGTTGGAGGGCATATCAGACCAACTGTGCTTTATCATATCGCCCCAAACAGACGGAAGTGTGATTGCTCCTCACGGCATTCACTTCTCTTCAACAAGAAATAGTTGTTTCAGTTGTCTACACTAGAATTACTACTTTCCCACTCTGAGAGGGAGATCCTTCATGATCATGGGGCTTAGGTCCAGGTTTGTTTCCACTTCGCATGATCAGAGATAATAGTAACAATCACTGAAGGGAAAAACCCAGAAAACTTTGTCCTTATTCTAATTACAAATTTATTTTCCAAGTGCATTTTTAAAAAGCAACAAAGAGGTTGAAAACTTGTAGCCTGAAGATATTTGAGAATCCATGGACTACTTTTCATGTCCACAAGATATATTACCAAAGGAAACAAGCTCAGGCCAATAAGGTTTAATTTATCAGGACTCAGACCATCAGTGAAAAACTTCCAGAGGTTTGTACACTGAAAAAGTCTGAAACTACTGCAATAGGGTAAGTTTTTATCAAATAATGCTATTAGATAAACAAATCATTGTATTTAAAGGTATATCAGATCTTTCTTTGTCCCTTACTTTGTCGATTCCAAGACAAACTCTTAATTTGCTCACATCCTTACACCTAAATGCACTCTTGCAGGGTCTACCAAATACAGAAATCACACACTGATAAATAAAACAGAACTATGACCTAAGTCTTTAAGAAAGCATTTCTCACTTTCATTTGCACAGTTGGACACCCAGTCACCAGCCAGGTAGGACACAGTCCCAAGTTTGCTTTCTACTGCGCTTGGCTCAGCTCTTTGTTGTCTGACCTTAAAATCAGTTAGAAAAGAAACGTATTTGAAGCTGCACAGGCAGAACTGGAACAATTCCATCATGAATTCTTGAAGCAGGAAGCTTCATGGGGCACTCTGCATCTGTCAGATTCTGAAAAATGAAAAACAATAAAGTGTAAAACCAGTAGGATTTAGCATAAACTGTAATCTATATTTTAAAATGGAGTTCACAGTAGCTCATCTTCAACCTTAATGGAAATGTTTGTATTCACTGTGCAAGGAATGCTACCTCAGATGAAATTTGTGGTATTGCCTAGTTCTTGCAGATAGTAAAGTTTACTAAACAGTGGCAACACTGCATTTATTTTTGTGATTACTGAACTAATGGTAATTTATACAGAGGTGTGGCATGGAAAGACACAATATTAGACGGTTTTCTCAACATTTTTACTCAAGTACTACACTAGCTAAGATCTGTGGGCTCTTTGTCTCAAGTCACAAATTGTAAAATCATGTTCTCCTGTCTGATTTCCCCATTTTTCTTCCCTGTGGGTTTATTTTTAAGGTGAAGATACATCCAAATATCTACATTATATATTTCACAGGCTATTTGAATGACAAACTTTTAAACAACAGAAGCCAGAACGGTCCAAGAATCTGCAAGCCAAAGCTTTAACCTGGACTTCAGTACTGATCAGACTTATTATACCTGAAGCATTTAATTAGTCAGAAGGATATTGTCCCAAGATTTACAGCATGATAATGACTAGAAAAAACAGCATTAGCTGGTGATCCTCTACTTTAGTTAACTGGTAAATGGGCTGTTTAATTGATTGCTGTTTATTTCACTGCACCAAGGTCACACCAAAGATGAGCATGGCCCTGTAGAAGCTACATGAACACCTTGCAGAAGACAGTCCTCACTCTCCTGAATTAGCAAAACCAGGCACAGCGGAGAAAACAGAAGAGACTGAAGCCGAACAACAGATGAATGGTTAAAAAGATCCCAAGACTTCTAAACTCTAATCCATCACTGTGGCGTCTGGACTACAAGGTGCTCAAGGTATTTTTCTGTGACAATAAACTGCCATGTCCAAACCCAGTGCTGACATTAATCGGTAAAAACAACAACAACAAAAAACAACTAAGCAAACAAACAAAAATCCACCTTCTAGAAATAAACTCTGGAAGTGCACTGGGAAAATCTAGCAACATTTTTCTCCAAGCAGCCAAAGTAAATGCTTGATTTGGTTCCGTTTGCAGCAAGATTGTGCTGTCTTTTTCTGCATAATAGTTTGCACAGCTACAATAACACAAAGTGGAATGTGGATAGACTGCGTTTAGGCTAATTTATTGCTGAGAAACATGTGCTCTGTTTACTATGAATTCCATGCTTTCCTTTGGCTTGCCAAATGCATTTTTTCTCAGACAGCTGTTTTGTTTGATACTGTGCTTTTGTTTGGTTAACAGGCATTCCCTCATCCTGTTTCTTTTGATAACAGTGATGGATCACAGTGTAATTAATGGACAAATACACAGTGAAGTTTGCAGACCTGTCCCAGGGTGCCACAATGTAGAGATGCCAAAAGTTTACCACATCATTACTTTGAATGCTACCAGAATCCTAAGAACACATTTCAAGGAAGATGAGAAGACAAAAACAGCAGAAAAGGAGAGAAGGAGGGTAGGATAGATAACTGGACATACAGAGGTTTAAGGGCTGCTCTGCATATGGAGTGTCACAGGACGGAGAGTTTCAGTAGTCACACACACTCATTATCAGCACGTCTGCAGTGGTAAACTCCCCAGTGTTTACCTAGATTCACTGATTTTTATTTTCTTTTTATTTTTTAGTTTTAAAAGGGGCTTTTTCTCTTTGCTGGGTGGAAGTAACCCTGCTCGGAAAAAGAACCTTTACAGTATCAGCAGTGAGTGTGATGGGAATAAAGCTTTTGAGGGTGTACCAGACTTTGCATGTCATTTATGTCATACTATTAGAGCTAAGGAATCTTACTTCCCTCAGAGGGATAGTGAAAAGGAATCAGTAGAAGCATTTTTCACTAAATGTGAGGTTTTATTGCACATTTTCAGTTATTGTCCTCAGAATTTCTTCTTTTAAACAAGAAAATGGTACAAAAATAATCCTTATGCAGTTTTCTAGGAACAAGACTATTAATTACCAACATATTTTAGCCCTGATGTAGCAGAGCATGAAGTCGCAACAGCCATGCTGTGCAGTTCCAGGTTTTTATGTTTCCTTGTGCTACTGGCACGATCTGGTCCTCCTGGTCCTTTTCTCCATCCTGTAATTACCATTTCCTCTTTATTTTGACAAATCCATTACACAAAACATCCTCCAAAATAACAGAGGACAGACCTGTACTATCTCTCAGTAACCATCTAAAGAACTAGCTCTGACCACACTTGAAACTTGGAAAAGAGCATTCAAACTGAAATTTTCTTCGCCATTTCATTTTGCATATGTTGAATGAAGTCCCTTTCCTCAAAAATATATTAACTTTACAGTAGCTTATTGTGTTTGCTGCAGGCTTTTAATTGATTCAATTTGATTTTTCATGTTGCTTAATTCTAAAGTGCTGCAAGCTACTGTCTTCATTAACAGGATTATTGCACTAAATTCAAGAGCTTACCAGGATAATTTTTAGAAAACAGCTACTTGTTTATGCTGTTTATCCTCCCCTGAATCCCTCTGCTACATTAATGCCTTTCTTATTAGCCACAAAGTTTTTTAGAGTAGCCAATAATGGCCATCAAGTAATTTAAATATCACACATGGTGCTCCAGGTAACTGTCCAGCCTTCTGACTAGCTTTTGGAACAACACAATTAAACTTGGCATTCTGTAAGGAATTCTGGCAGAGTTCAGTACATTAGGAGCATTATCTTATCCATAAGGTACATATCACTGATGTATATTAATCATATTCTTTCAGTCTGTGCTGACTCAGCTGACATTCTGAATCACTCGCTGAAAATAGAAAGGGTGCATTTTGCATATATATATTTGGATGCACACACGAGCGCCTATCAGATTTTCTCTACCTTTTACCAGACAGTAAAAAAATGTTAAAATCATATTTTGTGTATAGTGTTACAAATGTTAATGTACTAGTAGTTATTTACTTAAGTGACATATATGTTTCCATTTGGACACATGAATTCACTGTTGTCTCCAATTATTTCCTCTGCCACTTCACTTTATGTTTTTTAAACCCCAGAATAGTAACAAAGTCTGTTTTCAGTCAACAGCTGAAAACACGCTGGATTTTAAATTGTAACAAGACCATACCTGACCATCTTACATACACAAGTCTTCCACCTAATGCAAACCAAAAATTTCAGACATATCACATTAAATTCATGTATCATCAGCCTCATCCACTGCACCCATCAGGGAAACAACTGCTTCAAAGTTCATCAAAACACAAACTCATTTTTTCCTGTTAGCTCTAAATCAGATTTCAAAAAGAGCAACAATTTCAAAATGTATGAATTTACCTCCTGTGTAAAATTATTCAGCAATTTTCTGGGTGTCCAGCCTGTGGTACATACATATGAAAAGGGCATAGTTTTCAGGTCACAGGATTAATACTGAGATCACATTACTCAAAACTTTAAAATACCAGTTTGAGAATCAAGTGATAGCAAGCTTATATTACTTGAGACCATCCCACATCTGTAAGCAAAGATGCAGTAACCAGGGACATTATTATTTCTTTTTCTTTTCTTATTTCTCATCCTAATTTTTTCATTGCTGTGACAGCTCACAGAATA
Source organism: Lycocorax pyrrhopterus obiensis (assembly GCA_014706295.1). NCBI lineage: Eukaryota > Metazoa > Chordata > Aves > Passeriformes > Paradisaeidae > Lycocorax > Lycocorax pyrrhopterus. The sequence continues at coordinate 7,614,045 of JACSVZ010000007.1, forward strand.
CCAGATCAGAACTTCTTGAAAAACACCTGTACTCCTAGTAAGAAGTAGCAGCAAATACACATTTCTGCCCTTGCAGGGAAGACAAGAAGGCAATGGATCACGAATAAATGGTCTGGGATCAATTTCATCACCAAGCCCATATCTCTGCCTGAAGGCAAGGTCAGCTCTGCAGAAGACATTTCTGGAATACCAGTACCAGTAGCCAATACTAGAATACCAGTGCCGAATGCTACTGGTTTAAACATTTCAGCTGACAACAGATCATTCTTATGATTTTAACCACCAACAGCTACCAAGGATACAGGCCTTAATTTTTACATACTTACCAAGCTGCCTGTCAGGTTCAAAATAAACAATTACTGAAAGCGAAGTCAAATATCTCCACTGAAAATGTCATGCCAGGTTTATGGGCCAAATTGTGATTTTCATCATTACTACCTCCAGTAGTTATTCTGGATAAATGCTGGTTACTGAAGATCAGAATATATTCCAGCAGCTTGGGTTATATCTCCACTTAAAAATGCAATGGTACATGGCAAAAACAAGGAAGGCAAAATAACTCACTCAAAGCACATGGATTTGTTTGGTTCTCAGCTTATAATCTTCTGCTTTATAATTCTGTCAATGTCACTATTAATGTAGTGGTAAATGTAAAATTGTCTAACTATAATATTAATTATGTGAGCACATCTCAAAGTAATATTCTACTTTTTTTCAGACATCATTTGCTGACCACAAGTTGTGAGTGTGACCATTCTGAACCCCTGAGGTTTTCCTTAGAGCACAGTGCAAGAAATAACATTTCTGGTTTCCAGTTTGATATGCCTGAATGATGGGTTGTTGAGCAGGGGGCCAGATGCTGCCTGCCAGCCTTGGTAGCAGTCTCTGCTCTGCACAGCTGTCTTTCACTGCTAGACTGACAACGTGAATTTGCATGAGCAGCCAGCGATTCCCAAACCCCTTCCGTGGAACAGCTTTCTGTGCCAGACGCAGACCTGCTACACTGACAAACGAATGGCCTTTCAATGCTGTTTCAGGGCACTGCCATACAGGCACACACGTGTCAAACAAGACAAGTCTTAGCATGAAAAACAACTTTCCTAGATTAAAAGGAACACAAGTACAAACATACTTTACATACGTTACACTGTTCTGCTGTATTTTTATATATGCATATCAATTTTTAGTGAGAACATTTTCCGTGTAAGGGCAATAAATATGTTTGCCTCACTAGAGAAGTCTTTTATTCCTATAAACAACGTAATTTATATATAACAATTGATAAACAAGAATAATAGAACGTGACTGTGTGCAATTAGTTACAGATTATGTGAGGGTGCTATACTTTCACAGTTAGGAATGAACAGTAATGCTCACAAAGGAAGAAACAGCAAATCTTTCAACAGACATTCTCCATATTGTGATAATGGAGATAAGTAGAGATGCAGATTGCATCTCCAGAGAATGGAATAACTAACACACATGCAAAATGAAGGAAGGAAATTACTTGACCAAATTTAGATCAAATTCTTTTCTGTATGTATCAAGGGGAACAGTCAGTTCTCTGCTGGGATATTCTTTCTCAAGGGAATGATGATTCAGAAGTGACTCAGGGTGTCCAGCACCTAAGAACTGATAAAAACAAGCACAAAGTGCCAGTATCATCAGTTGTGTTTCAAAACATATGGCATATCCCTAACATATTGTTATGCTGATATTCTCAAAGTTTTATACTTCTGAGCAGGTTTAACTGTTGAGGAACAGCTGGTGCCTTTTAAAATTCAATATCCTCTTAAATTAAATATCCTGAGTAAACCATCAAAATACAGAATCAAAATCTGGCTTCAAATCTGTAACACTGTGAAATAAGATCACCCAAATAGGACCTACATCACAAAAAGCAAGTGTGGTCTATGCCATAAAAAAGCTCCTATATTGTTAAAGTGATGCTACAGATTTGGTGCAGGAAATGTACCCTTTTTTGTCATTTTGCAGCTTGCTAAACATCTGCATTATGGGAATTTGACCTACAGTGCAACGATGAAATGAACGGACGTGAAGAGCCAGGACGTTTGCGCAGCCCTGCACGCACAGTGCGAGGTGCAGAAGCAGTAATGCTAAATCAGCCAGCACGTTGAACGAGATGTGCTGGCACATCCAGGCAGGATCCTTCGCCATTCTGCCACTGCCCTCTGCTGGCGCGAGTGCGACAGAGCAGCTCCTGGATGCTTCTTTATGCTGCTGGAGTGTTTTCCTCTTACTGTGCCTCTTTGCTGTAATTTACCATCTCTCTTTGCTTTAGGAGCTGCTCCGGTTGTTCTTGTCCATTTGCAATTGAGACCTTTAAATTAAAGCAATCTGACCGAGATGCCTCACAGGAACTATTTTGTGACTTCATCAGGCTTGTTTTCTTCACAGAAACACGTTCCCCACAGTACTGGATGCCCCTCCAAGTGAAAGAGAACTGTGGCTTCACATATCCATTCCTTAGCTAGTACTCTCTACTTTAGGATGAGGTGGCTTCTGGGGACACTATCGATCTTGACATGCAGGTGAGAAATAGGTCTCTTGTTTTGCTCAAGAGCAGAGTTATGGCTGGATTACTTTTTCCCCAACAGTAGTTGCACTTGGTTTGGGTTGTTTTATGTGACAGTACACTGGGGTGTAATTAACTTTCCTCTGGATTTAAAAAAAAAAAAAAAAGGATGCAAACAAAACAGCAGAATAGCTGGTAATTGCCTCTTGGTATATCTCTGGAGACTCATGGAACACTGGCGATGAATTTCAAAGCAGAAATTGTCCTTTATAGATCTTCAGGCTGACAGAAGCTGCTGGGCAAACTGCTTTCTCTTGCTTCCATAGGACCTGAATAAATCCCAGTGCTTCGTTACACCTGCAGGATGGCTCATGTGTGGGAATAATACCTCAAACTAATGAACTGTGAACTGGTTTACAGAGGCTGAGTTTACCCAGCATTCACAACTTTAAACCCAGTGTAAGGCGCCTCCCAAACCCTTACGTACCCAACACACCAACTCACTCTAGAACTTGTTGCAACCTGGGTGCCTCTGCAACCCAGAGCTGCTGAGGGGAGAGGCTGCAGTGCAGACCTCAGAGTGCAGGACATGCCTGGACCTTTCTCCTGGAGCAAGGACAGGCAGCAGAGGTGCCTGCAAAAGATGTGCCCAGGTGGAGGACATCCCACAGGAGCAGGTGGCTGAGCTACAGGAGAGAGCAAAAAAGCTGTGTGATATCAGGGCAGCTGAGAAGGATTTAGATGGCTCACTCCAAAAGCAGTCTGGTGGACACAGCCTGTGGCCAAACAGCCCAAACCTCAAGTTTCAAGAGGATGGGGCCAGATTCTTTTCAGCAGTGTCCTGTAGCAGGAAAAGAGACAAGGTACAGAAACTGAAACACAGAAAGCTCCATCAGAATGTGAGGAGAAACTTCATTGCTTTGAAGGCGACAGAACTGGAACAGGCTGCCCAGAAAGGCTGAGGAGTCTCCTTCTTTGGAGATATTAAAAATTTGCATGAATACAACTCTGTGCAACTTCCTCTAGGTGAACTTCATTTTCGGGGGGTTGGATTAGATGGTCTCCAAAGGTTCCTTCCAACCCAAACCACTCTATGATTCTGTAGAAGTGGGAGGATCTGTGAGCTCCAAAAGATGCAAAATCTACCTAGAGCAGAGGCTCCAGGTAGAAGGAATTAGCTCTCTAAGACAAGAAGACAGTCACGCCCTGGAAGAGGGGGCCACCCTCCATTCTTGGAGGTCTTCAAGACCTAACTGGAAAAAACCCTGAGCAACATGATGTGAACTCTGTGCTGAAACTGTATTAAGCAGGATTTTGTAGGCACAGGCAGCTGAGGTCTTTCCAACCTGAGGCTGTGAGCACCCTGATTTTGTGATCAATTCTGACCATGCTGGAGAGCCAGGCTTTTATTTCCCCTCACAGCAGAGAAACAAGGTCAGAGGTGTTTTTTATTTCTGATCCACCCTGCATCTCATAGAATGCTCCAAAATAAGTGATGAGTATTGTTACAGTTTTGTCAGTGCATCAGCATGAAATCATTGCTGTGGAAAGAGGTAATTTGCTGACCTATGGTTCTTTTCTTAACCTGATTCGTGTCGCTGGCATTGCAAACTAATTTTGGGCAAGCACTGTTTCTGCTTTTATGACACGTTCACCAAAAAAAAGTGCTGTTCAATTTTTTGTTGTTTAGAATATCTAATAGTTAGGCAAGAGCCATTAGGAGAAGCAGTATCTTTTCTTACAGCAATTGATAACTACTGGGAATAAAAAAATCAGATTTTCAGATACACTTCCTTTCTCAGATTTGCCTTCTCACTATCTGTCATTTCATCAAACCGCTGAGAAAAGCATTTGTGACTCCTGGCTATCATCAAAAACAATGGTGTCATATTTGTCCAGAGTCTGTTGACCAAATCAGGTTGCAAGCAATGCAAGGAACACAGACACGCATATGTTTATGTGGAAAAACTTCGTGGAACACCAATCATTAGTGAGACTCTGAAATCTCATTGCTAAGTTCAATGAAGATTTTTCCATCTGAAACATTATTAGGGAAGTGTCTTTGGGCTTTAAGTATACACAGGGGTCTTTTGTCTCAGAAACAGAGCATCCTTGTGCCAAAAGCTGCACAGGTGGAAGGGGCACATCCCACACTGGAAAACTTATATACGCGTGGAACAGGCAAATTGTGAGAAAATCATTGCACCCCTTTTGTGGGAGGACATTGAGAAACCACAGATTAAAAGACTCACCCAAGGTCATGCAAGAATTTTCTGCTCTGGCTGGGAATGTAACCTCAAATATGTTGGATGCTAAGCTTGTTACCACACCATTCTTCTGCTCAGGATCCAGGGGGGGCAAAGTGTTTCAGGATTGGTATTTATTTATGGCATATTCTGACTCTTCCTTTTTTGCTGTAGAATTTGGAGAACTTTGTAACACCATTGATATTGTTTGTTGAGAATAAATGTATGACTCCTGAGGCCAAATTCTTTCCTTGCTACACAAACAGGAGTGAGTGCTCAGTGTCCTTATGATTAATAGTTCATTCACTCCAAGCTACCCATTCCCCTTACCAAGTACCCATACTTGTGTAACTGTCCATCTTTTATATCTTCCTGACTATTTTGCATACAGAGCATGTTTTGCTTTATGCAATCCACATATTTTTCTGGTTTTGTCTATAAAAATAACTGATATATTGATGAAAAGTGTGACTACTTATTAGTTGCATCTTCAAAAACAAAAAAATCCGTCAAAAGGAAACCTTGAGACTCGCCCATGTATCCTTGCAGAAAATATTTAAATGTGGGTTTAGATCTATTCAGTCAAATGCTTCTTACACTTCACTGATTAGAATAACCAGTCTCTAACCACTGCAGAAAATTGAAATTATTCACAACCTAATGATTTTATTGTTTAGTATAATCATTTTTGAGCTATTGCAGAGGATCAGAAGTTTACTACATGCTTATATATAATTTGAGTCAAACCAGGTGTCCTGCAGTAAAAATCCATATAGGAAGCTGGCATAGAAAAATTACAAGAAAGTAAAAACAACAATAAAAACAGACATCATCAAGGGGGAAAAAGTGTGTCTGGAAAACCATGAATCTTCTAGCAAAGCCAAACACTTGCAGGGGGTGGGCCAATTACTCTCAAAATTCCTGCAGCATGGAAAGGATACAGGACAGACAAGGCAGGGATTTTTAGGTAACATATCTGGGCCTAAAGAAAATAAGAGTCATCAGATGATTTTGGTTGGAAGGGACCTTAAAGATTATCTAATTCCAACCCCTGTCCCGCCATGGGCAGGTGAAAAAAATGTAAGCCTGAAATAATTTACTGGTGGTAAAAAGTCACCAGTAAGGTGCAAGAGGAACAATATATTTCATACATATATATAACTTACCTAGAAAAGGGCAGCCCAGGGCTCTGCATGTTTGCTGTTACATTATTCTGAGTTTCTCATGGTGCAGCAGGTCTGTGTCCCACCTGAAGCACTCAGGTGTCCCTCTGAAGTCAACACCCATCACTCAGCAGCGTGTGTATGTACCTTGACCAGTCAGAAAATGGCACTGCCAGACAGTCATTATTTTTTCTACAGTAATGTTGCAAGCCTGCACCTCTCAATGATGCCTGAGCTGGATGTTATTCACCAGCTTAGTTCAATGGCTTGAATAAAGCTCAGAACCTCTCAGTGAGGTTTATGACCCTTTCATAAGAGCAAAGAGTTTGGAAATCAGAGTTGATCCCTTGCATGCATCTCAGTTACAATTGTATTTGAGGAAATTATTTCCATAAAATTAAACAGAAATACTACTTGACATTGATGCATTTTAATTAACATCATCATTTGTCATCTTGCACAAAACAGAACTAATACAGAATTATTTCTGTAAAATTAGGTTATCTCTATTCACTTTGAAACCCCGTAACTACTCCTGGGTATCAAGCAGATATATTTCAGTGTTAAGTCTAACAAAAAAGTTGTGTTACACTATAGCCTCACAGATAAAGTTAATTATATGGAAAATTCATTCAACTGAGTTTGCATTGCTTGATTTGAATCTCAATTAGCAAGAATTGGCTTTGTGTTTAGTTTTCTAACTCAAACGAACATGAAATGCACACATACATAATTTTTCTCTGAACATCTGAATCAGGGAAGTCTCTGGAGCTTGAGACTTTTGCTGTTCAATCCACACAGAATCTCAATGACCTCCATGAATCTCAGCACAGGCATAAGGATCTATGTGTAAAGAAACAGCTGCAGAAAATACGACTTTACTTCCCTGTCCTGGCTTTTACGTCTCTGGCTGTATTTCTAATTGAATTGCCACATTTTTGTATGGATCCTAATTAAAAGTATGTGAACTTCTGAAAGCCCTGAAATTACATAGGACAGGGGGGAATGGCTTCAGACTAAGAGTGTAGGTTTCGATTGGATAATAGCAAAAAATTCTTTAACGTGAGGGTGGTGAGGCACAGGCTGCCCAGAGAAGTTGTGAATTCCTCATCCCTGGAAGTGTCTAAGGCCAGGCTGGATGGGGCTCTGACCAACCTGGTCTGGTGGAGGTGTCCCTGTCCATGGCAGGGGGATAGGAAATAAAAGATCCTTGAAGCCCCTTCCAACCCAGACATTCTGTGATTCTATGTTACAAAAAACAAAACAAGAAATGTTTAAGCAGGCCTCAGAAGAGATGGTGCTTGGGATATTCATATCGGTGTTTTGATCCCTCCAAAGTTTGGACACAGCATGTATTGGATGCCATAATTTAAAAAAAAAAAAAAAAAGGAGAATTCAGGCTCTCAAAATTACCAAATTTAGACCCTTATCAGGCAGGAATGACTAGAGGGACAAACTCTATAGGGAAAGATATTATGCTACCCATTAATTTGGGATGACATCAATATGTTTACAGGGAAGAAACAAGACATCAATATTCTCTGTACATTATAATGTGCTCTAGAAAACTTGAATCACTGTAGTGAATGTGCCCAAGATACATCACAGGAATCGCTCCAAGTGACTGCATTGAAAAAAATAAAATTTTGTTTGTGGAAAGGAGGGAGTAAGGTTCTCCACGATGCATTAGAGCAAAATATGAGGGATTCATTTTAGTATCTGAAGTCACCATTGTGAAAAATACAATCTCTGATAAAAAAATTTCACAAGCATGAAAAAGTATCCAGAAAAATCACAAAGTAATTAATTATTGACTCAGGATACAAATGTGCTGCCCAGAATCTTGAAAGAGAACAGAGTGGCAGATCTCACTCCTGTCATCTCTTGCAACAAGAACAGAAATAACAGGCAGCTTCTGAGGAAAACAGTGTACAGGTGTTCCAGGCAGTAGCAAAGAACAGCTTTGAAGATGAGAAACATGGTAACATGAAAAATACCATGAAAGTGCTGAAATATAAGCAGTGATATAGCAGGAAGTAAAACACAAAATCCAGATTTTTCATTATTTGTTGGAAAAAGTGAAGAGTAACAGAATAAAAAACACTGTCAGGAAATAGATAAAGTATAAATATAAGAAGGAAATTACACTGACTGAAAGGAAGACTGGTAGAGAACGGGGGGAAAAATTCAGTTTCAAAAAATACATCCCTACAAAGCTCAATCTAGTACTTTAATGAGCTCTTCAATGCTCAAATTTCTACGGGGCTAGAACAAATAGCTGCTTTCCAATTAATTATCTACAGGAAATGCAGCTTCAATGAGATTCTAGAACGATCAGAAATAATAAAAGCATCCACTGCTGAGAGTGTTTTCACTGAATTATTAAAAGAAATAATAAGGAGAAATAATATGTAGTAATAATGAGTAGCAATAGGTAAAAAAAAAAAACAAATTAATTCTGGCATCCCACACTTCAGAAATCAGGCCCAATTAATACAAAACTACAGAGGCATCCTCTCATTACTGCAGCTTTTAAAATTCTAACTGAGTAAATAGGGGATGCAGAAAAGACAGTGACACATATTAGTCCAGTGCTGAAAAAGCTTTTAAATTCATAATGATACAAGGAAAGAAAGGAACATGTCAGAATATACAGTTTTCAGGAGAAAAAAATAACACAACAAACTAATAACTTCTGAAGTAGTCCTTATATCATGGCAGGATATTAAAGAATCATTTTGCTACATTAAGACAGCACAACTGCTTGTTTATAAAAATTGGTGTGTGAGAAAGTAAAAATTAGTCTCATTTAATACCGGTATGTAAATAATGAGGAGGAATTCCCCATCCTTGATACTCTTTAACCTGACCACGAAAAGATTAATGCCTTCATTATGTCATTTTCAGAACAGGATGAATCAAGCAGATTGAGCAATTCTTGCTGGTGAACTGCCTGCTTTAGGGGTCTGAGAATACTCTGCAGGCTCCAGGAAAGAAAAAAGCAAAGTATGAGTTCAGATCAAGAGTGCAGCTGTTGGCAAGATGAAGAGATATTAAACAGATTACTGATCAACCAACGACCAAAAATATCAGCATGTTAAACACCAAGAAGGAGTAATAATTCATAACAGCTTGGAAAGGAGACTAAGGCAAAGGTTCAGACCAAGAAGGCCAATTATTTTCCTTTATATACTGGATGCGAGACACAGACACCTATGAAAATGGGAAGAAATATAAGGACTTTTATAAATAGGGTTCAAGGGTGACAGGTTGAAGACAAGCTCCAAAATGACATGGCATAAAAATACATGAAGAACTAAGCCTAGAAAACGTATACAATCCTCTTTATTCCATAGGCAAGACTTACATCCAGGATAAGACACAACCAGCATCCTGGAATCCTGTGTGCCCATTGCAACAGCTGCAAACCCAACACAAATTTCTCTTGAAAGTAAAAACTTGCAAATAGGAATATCTGCTCCCTAGGCAGATTTCTCTTCTTCATGGTTTCAAAGGCAAGCCTAATAGACCAGAACTCATTGGACTACTTACTCAGATTTTGCTTTAGGTCAAGCGTATGGATAAAGCAATCACAGAATGCCCAAGGATTTGATACTTTTTGCTTCATTAAACAAACTCAATTTATGAGTTCAGCTGAAGATAATTCCTGATACTCTTACATTTTAACTATAAAGTTGGAGGGAGGCATTCCTTTGACCAATCTTCTGACACCTAGAATTTAAACAGGTAGCCTAAGCTGGAGAGAGATCTCCCTCTTTAGTCAACAGAGAGAGGAATAAAAGACACCTCAAGAGCAAGTCTAGTGCCAGTTTTCTCTGACATTACTGTGGCTGGTTAAATATTCAGTAGTACAAGGCTATACATATATATATATATATATATCTAATACCTAACATCTATATATAAGCATGGCTCGCTTATAAAACAGTCTTTCTTCAATTTAAACAGCATTCTAAATTCCAGAAGACTTTCTTGGGCACAGTTGCCTCCTAAATTGCGTTATTGCATATTGTTACAAGACATTGGCTCAACACTGAAATATCTACCATTCTATTGTGTTCCTACTGTCAGACAAAATGTGCAGCTCTTTTGTTATCTGCCGTAATAACACATTTAATAACAATTTTTTGTCTGTGGTTCAGCTCTTTTCTTTTTCTTATTTTTTATTTTAGAAACCTTTAACTCTGGCATGGATCCAGCATCCTGTGACACTATTGTACTACATTGAAAGCAGAACTGCAAATTCAGCTGAAAACAGTCAGTTCCCCTTCCTGAACACAAGCTGACATTTTTCAGGTAAATCAAAAGCTAGTGTTAAAAATTCCACAACCACTGCTTTTTCAAAAGTCAGCAACTTGTGTCGGCACCAACAACAAAGCAATTTTTCCGAAGGTAAAACTGAAGGATGCTATCCAGCAAAAGATGCCATGTGAACTTTGCGTTACTGGTTGACGAGATTCAAACTACCTACACCGAACATGCAGTGCTGGTGTAGTCAGATATAGGGATATGTCACTGAATGCTATTTGATTATGTCAAAATATGCAGCTATTTCTGCTACTTGTTCTCTTCCTACACTTCCTTTCACCTGTTGGTTTCATTTATCTGCTTTGTTGAAGACTGAAAACTCTTCCTTATACATGTCTACCTATCCAGATCACTGACCTGACTGGTGTTCTGAGACAGCCAGCTAAAAAAATTAAAATACCAGTTAAAGGGTTAAAGTGGTTCCCTGTCTGGCAGCCACTCTTTAATCTTCAGAGCCCACTGGCATGTGCCACCCCCCACACCTCCCTCCAGGACATGGGCTGCTTTCAAAAGAACCGTCTGCTCTCAGTTCTGAACGCATTCCCATTAAAGCTTTTAATTTTTTAGAAATTAAAAGAACTTGAATTACAAATAATTTGATCGATGCCCTTAAAGTTTGGATCAAACCAGCCAATATGTTCAACAGAAACAGCACGTAATTATAAAGCCAATAGCATTTGTCAGGAGCATTCAGTAGGATACTTAGAATAATAGAACAGAATCATAAGACCGTTTAGGTTGGATAAGACCTTCCTGATGTCCAACCTGAGCCTCCCCTGGTGCAGTTTGAGGCTATTTCCTTTTATCCTATCTCTGGTTTCCTGGGAGGAGAGGCTGACCCCCACCTGGCTACGCCCTCCCTTCAGGCAGTTGTAGAGAGCAGTAAAGTCCCCCCTGAGCCTCCTTTTCTCCAGGCTAAACACCCCCAGCTCCCTCAGCTGCTCCTCATCAGGCTCATGCTCCAAACCCCTCTCCAGCTCCGTTTCCCCTCTCTGGACTCGCTCCAGCCCCTCAATGTCCTTCTTCCAGTGAGGGGCCCAGAACTGGACACAGCATTCAAGGCGAGGCCTCACCCGTGCCCGGTACAGGGGGACAATCACCGCCCTGCTCCTGCTGGCCACACTATTGCTGATATAGGCCAGGATGCCTTTGGCCATCTGGGCAGATCCTGGGTCATTTTCAGCAGCTCCTTACCAGCACCCCCAGGTCCTTTTCCCTGGGCCACTTCCAGGCACGGTGCCCCAAGTCTGCAGTGATGCATGGAGTACTTAACCATAACGGCCATGGAAATTTAAAAGGTTGTAAAACCAAGTCAACACAGACATGAAAAAGAAAATGTGTATATATGTATATGATACGGGGGCTTTAAAGCAGTCATGAAGATTTTAGATGGAGTAATTACTGCTTCTATCAGTTCTACTATATCCAACAGATAAATTTCACTCCATTAGATCCAAGAGTCTCCACTTCTCAGTGTCCCTTCCTAGTCTGAGAGATCTCAGCAGGAGCTATCTCATATTATCTATTTCTAAAATAGGCCAGAGCCTATACATCACTTTTGACAAACTGGGCTGTTTCTTCACTCTCTGATAACATACACGCTTCTAAATGGAAGCTACTTTCAACCACCTAGAGATGTGCACTAACAAAAATTACATTTCATCAAGACTCCAGTGGAAAAAAATTTACTACTATTTTAAACCTATTCTTTCTGTTGATCAATAGAGTCTTGACTCTTGGAAATTAATAGAAGCAATAAACTCTATAAGCATATAGATGTCCAGAAGTAACTCTATTTTATGGAATAGGTCTCGTAAAAAAGGGAAAAAACCCCAAACAGACACAAACCAAAATAGATTGAACATCAGCCACAACATAATCTAAAATGTCTGATGAGAAAGTGGTTAATTACTGCTCTAACTGAATTTATTTTCTGCTTTAAATCACAAAGTCAATTTGATGATATAATACATAGTTTAGTAATATTAAATATCTCTTCAGAACAGAGTCTCTTTGACACTATAACACAATGTGTTACCAATTAAATAAGACTGCTTAACAGTGAAGAGGAGGAGGAATTTCTTGAGTATTATGTAGTGGGTATCCCTTGTGTTAGTTCTGTAATCTACATAAATTTCTGAAACATTTGACACCTCCATCAGTATCTGCTGAAGAATCAAAAGAAACTCAAGAATAAAATAACACAGGCAAGGAGTGAAACATCTACTGCACTCATCCAGCCTGTTCCAGCCTGCTAACATTTTCAATTTTCCTTTAATTCCAGGGTGAACATTTTCAATTTTCCTTTAATTCCAGGGTGACTGAAACAAAGATTAAAAATCAAGGAAGGAAGAAAATGCAATTTCTGCCATCCAAAAACTTGCAATTTCACAAATGCTATTCATCACAAAAACAACGGTCCACTCCACCACCAAGGTTGTTTTTCATGAACTCTAACTTGAAAAGGAGTTTCCTTTGGAGGCAGTAAAGTGTTCAGAGGTGAAAACATTAGCATAGACTGCTTGGCTGATTTTGGAACAGTTAAAGACAACACCAAATCAAAACATACTGACCTGCCAGGCTCTGAATGCGAAGGGCATTTTATTTCTTTCCCACTGTTTCATTTTAAGAGTAGAGAAGTGGGCTGTAGTTAGCTCCTGGGAAAACCTCTCTGAACATATCTTAGAGTGTAATGCCAACAGACACACGGATGCAGCAGACTGAACTCATCCCTGACACGGTGCTCTTGGCTACTCTTCTGACTGAGTGTGGCTTCTGGAATCTATTATGAATTTTTTCTAAGTAAAAACTAATAAAAATGTCTCTTTGTTACAGCACTGCAATAGAGATTGAATGTACAGGTATATCCTGAATTATGACACTGCAGAAAAACATTTCACGCTCTATGGTGATCCACTGAAGTTCCCACTTCTGAACACTCAGTTTCTGCTTGTTGTCGAAGCTGTTTAGAAGTTCTCACTTTACAGATGCCCTACTTTTCTCACTGATATAAATCTGCAAGCTTTTTTAAGATTTGTGGGGGAAGGAGGGGCTTTACCCCCTTTGATGTATCATTACTTGTTAAACACTTCAGCACATTTGCATTTTGTTTCCCCAGGTAATCTCACAAACTTGCTTGCTAAGCTCAAACCTGGGGAAAAGCAAACACATTCCAAGCAGAAGATTTAATGAAACAAGTATGAGAGCTAAATGGAGGCACAATGGTTCTGACGCACTGGGAAGAACTATCAAATCCATCTCTAATATCAAATAACTCTGCCTAGGGAGACATCACACAGTAAAAATGCTTCCATCTATTTGGGAAGAAAGATGTGAGATTATGAGAGATTAAAAAGGCCCAAAAAGGGATTTGCTTTCAAGAGAAAGAAACAGGAGTTCATAATGTTCAGAGTATCACATAATAGGCACTTTTACACAGAAATAAAAGCAAAATGCTGAGTTAAAAGCTCAGAGCCTTTGAACAGAATATCTAAAATAGAATATTCATTTTTCTTTTTAAATGGAGAAATCAATACTATAGAAGCAATAAAATACTGTAAAATGTGGAAGGGAATCCACTAAAGGATTCAGCCACTTCAGTCACATTTCCTTTACTAATCATTGCCCCATCATATGCACCCCACTATTGGTAAATTTTAAGCAGGTCTTTACTGTAATAGTAAACAAAGCCAGCTAAAATCCACCCAGCTCCACAGCACCATGTCTCATTTGGAAAGCCAAAAAATACAAATGTGAGCACAGGAATCCTAAGAGGAGACAGTGCATGACACATGGAAAGACAAATGCCCTGGGCTTTCTACAGTCTAAAAAGGAAAGAATGAGAGAAGACAAAGTTACAAATTAAGAAATTAACAAACCTCTGTGTTGGGGCTTAGATAGAAAAGAATGTTTCAGACACAGCAAGGGGGAGAGAACTGTTTAAAATCAGGCTGTATATAAAACTCAGTAATAGAAACACTAGGGAAGTGTATAATACTGCCCAGCAAAGTAACTGTGATTCTCCATTTGCAGAGCAAACCAGATTTCTGTCAGAAATGTGTAAGAATAGCTTGTCTTGCCCTAGAGAAAAGGAGTGAGCTATGTGGTTTCTTGATGTCTTTTCTAGACATACTTCATCCAAGACCACACAACACAGGGATTCTTACCATCTTTTACTACCCTTCTGCAGAATATTCGTAAGCCAGGGCCTGACAGGTTCTGTCAACACAGGGCCTGAGGTGAAATAGGCATTTACATTACATTAAACTATCCAAAATACTTAATAACTGACTTAACCCTGAGTCCCCATGTAATGGACACTGAAATCCCCCCTTTACACTCTGAGGCACAGATGGAACTACAGCATTCTCGAGCATAGGAAATCCATGTGCTGTCAAGACAATGCTCCCACACAGAAAACACTTACTATTCCCTCTTGATTTGGGCAACTGTAAAACAAGAAAACTAGCCAGACAAAAACCTAGTCTCTCCTTAGATCCTTATGAAATTATAAACACTTCTAGTTACTTTTCATTATGCTCATTTGGACAAGGGGAGAGAGCAAGTTCAGGAGTTCAGTGTAGCCACATGTTTTAAGCTCTGGAGACAGCGCTAAGTATACCAGATCTGGGTAATGCTCCATCTCCTGTCTCCACCAACATCACCTTTGAGCAGGGCAAAAAAAAGGTCTCTAAACTATGAGTAATGCTTTCCTCACATATGGCAAACATCCCACTGGGAATCTGTCATTAAAATATGAGGTTTCCCATAAGGATGGCATCTGACTTATCAATCCAGTTGTAAGATAATTTTTTCTGATCCTACTTACTCTGTTCTTCCTCTCATCCTCTGCAAACCTTTCTTTAGTACTACAATGTGCAGTAGTGGCATTCAAGTTTGTTATCCTAATCTTTGCAATTTATTTAATCTACCTAGAAAGGCGAGGACATTTATGCATAATAAAAAGCACAGATGGGGAGTAATATTGTTGCTTCATTGAGAATGTAAAAAGTTGAGCTAGTTTAATTAGATCCAGATATGATAATGGCATGAGTACTGAAAATTTTGATGCAGTCAGATTCAGGATCATTTAATTCAGGCCAAGTGGAATGTATCTACAACACAGGGGAAATGTGAGTCACTGTCCTGCAGCACTAGGCAACACAAGCTATTAATCTACCACCTAAAGAGCTGAGAATATTTAACAGAGTTAAGGCTGGCTCAATGGATGCTCATGATTGGAATCACTACTACTGAATGGAGGACCTTAAGTGCCCTCCACCTCCTCCAACATTCTAGATGCAGTTTAGGGTTTTGCAGCCTCCTCACTGTAATTCTATGCACATATACTTGCGTTCAAGACTATGTCAGAGTAGATGTAACACAATTTCTTCTGCAGTGCAGATTCCAGGGCAAGATTTTAAAATGCAGACCATTATTATCTCTTGGGATCCCAAGATATTCTATCCCAATTCTATTTAAATTATGCTGAAAGTAAAATGTCCACTAATTTCAATGAGAACCACATGATAAAGCCTCCATTGAGAGCTGAACAAAGTCCTACAAAGACTTTTACAGAAGCCAAATAGTCTGACTCATATAATGTCCTACTGGAGCAAATATAATTACTTAAATGTATGAAAATGTGTATGTGCATAATGACTTGCAGGATTGCATATACTTCTACTAAAACACAAAGATTGGAGCAGCTTTTACAGCAAGATTGAAAGTTTAGGTATGTATTAGTACTTTTTATCTTAAGCCTTTGTCACAAACTAAGGAAACTGGAATACTGAAAGGTTTCTTCATTAAAACCAGCACCACCCACATTGTGATCATCAAATACCTAAGTGCCATAACAGTCTACAGTAAATTTCTAGAAGTTGGAACAGGCAGACAGGTATAAAATTATTAAAAGCTATAAAGGTCAGCAGAATAAACTATCTGATACAGATATAAAATACAGGTTTTGCACAGATTTGATTGAAGAAACTCTTATATATAAATTTTCTAGAACAAATAATCTCTAACTCTGTATTGTGCCAGTATGCAGAGCAGTTTGAGGAAAATAAACAGAAGTTTGTTTCTCAGAGATAAGTTTTGCCTTATATTGGTTGCATTTATGTAATTGTCAGAACATTCTTCAGATCTGAATATGTTCTGTTTTCATTAGTCATGTAGAAGGAAAAGGGAAGCAAATACAGAACAATTCTTACAGCTTTCTCTTCCAACTCCACACGTCTTTACAGCACACAAAAACAAATCCAGTTCTTGGAATAAATTTGCAAATACATTAGACTGCCTCTTCCAGTATTTTTCACGAAACTACACTTTTTGTTAGACATTTCACACTGCACTGCATTTATAATTATTTATCCTGTCTGCATTCAGATAAACAAATAAAATGTCTATTTTGGCCTATCAGATATCATAGGGTGCTTGCTCTGCTCAAGAAATTAAATGCAGTTGAGCTGAATGCCTGATGGCTGATTAGGCTCACATTTCACAATTTAATGAAACAAATGGAATCAGAAGTAAAATATAAACAAATTAATTTTACTTCTGAGATCAAAAAGTCTATACAGATATAGCAATAAAGCTATGGTAATATAAATAGCATAATTAAATTATAGGTGGAAAGTATGATATTATTTTCAATTATTTGAAGGTGTACCAAGCCTGGAATGGAGGCGGTAACTTTGACAAACTTTGATACCAGTTATTTTCATTAATTATTCAATAGCAAGCTTCATTAGGCTTTTTATAACTAAAAAGAGAGAAAAACAACAATGACAAAACCACAGGAAAAAAAAGAAAAAAACGGATTTACACTAAGTCACATTTTGCTTCTTGTTGTGAGATAGCTACACTGTATCACTCTATCGGCCTGTTGAGATGGATTGATCCTGCACTTAAGGTCGTTAAACTTTGTCACTAATTTTCAATGAGCTTGGGATAGAACCTTAATTGACAAAGTAACAAACCTTGGAACTCTTCACAGTCAATAATGAAATTTGCAAGGATGAGACTGGTTTATCAGCATGGAGTGTTTAAAGTCTTTATCAGAGGAGAGCCACAAGACTTCCTCCATTCAGAACAAGGCAGCAAATACATTTCAATTAAAACCTAGCAAACAAAAAAATAGAAAAGAAAAAAATAAAAGAAAACTGGAAAAAAAAAAGAAATTACAATGATGGGCATATAGAAAAAATGCACACAAACGAAAGGGAAAAAACAAAACCTCTAAGAGGCCTGTGAAAAGCAGAGAGAAGAACTATACTACAGGGTCAGCATGTACTTAGGCATTGTTGCTTTGAGTGCTTTTAAACAATGGTGACCAATTAATTGACTTTCCTCGGAATCACGGAATGGCTGAGGTAGGGAGTGACCTGTGGAAGTCGTGCTGCCATCTGTTTGCTCGAGCAAGGCCACCTAGAAAAGGCTGCACAGCACCATGTCCAGCTTTGCAGCATCTTCAAAGATGGAGACTCCATCACCTCTCGAGGAAACCTGTGCCAGTTCTCAGTCACCCACTGTCTTTCCAAACTAAAATTTCATATTAATGCAGAGGAATCTTTCTGACTGACAGTATTGTTGACATTGCCTTGTGGGAATGAATAGGAAATGTTTCTTTTCAAAAGAAACAAATTACAAAAAATTACATGTTGTCCCGTTCCACTATAAAAGCGGAAGCCGGGAAGGATTCTTTTGATAGATTTTTCTGACGAAAAATCAAGCACTAACTGAAATAAAAACAAACAAACAAACCAAACAAAAACTTAAGTGTTCTTTTTTAAAAAAAAAGGGGGGGGACAGGAAAAAGGAGCAGAGAGAGAGAAAAGAGAGAAGGGGGAAAGAAACAGAAGGCAGGGGACAGCGTTACCACAGAACCCCGGCTGTCTGTCAGCATCGGTTTCGCAGACGGAGCGCGCGTGTTGCGAACCGCGGAGCGTTTGCGTAGCTGCAGCGGGAGAGGCCGGGCGCGATTTCTGAAGAGCAGCGGGCTGCGAGTCCCTTCCGTCGGCGGGGAACAGGCTGCTGAGGTTACAGGCGCGATTTTTGAAGAGCAGCAGGCTGCGTGTCCCTTCCGCCGGCGGGGAACAGGCTGCTGTGGCTACAGGCGCGATTTTTGAAGAGCAGCAGGCTGCGTGTCCCTTCCGTCGGCGGGGAACAGGCTGCTGAGGTTAAAGGCGCGATTTTTGAAGAGCAGCAGGCTGCGTGTCCCTTCCGTCGGTGCGGAACAGGCTGCTGAGGTTACAGGCGCGCTCGCGGAGCAGCTGCGGTCTCTCAGCGTCGGAGCACGGAGGCTGCGGGCGGCGGCTGCAGGCTGGGTGCGGGCGGCAGCTGCAGACGGCGGCTACGAGCTGGGTGCGGGCGGCGGCTGCGGGTACGACATCCTCACGGCGACAAGCCAGTTCCTAGAATTGGCACAGCAGGGCGAAGCAGGCACAGGCAGGGAAACAGGACCACAGGGAAGAGGGCGCGAAGGCGGGAGCAGAAGGGGCCAAGCTGACCCTTCAAGCGACTCAAAGCACAAAGACAAGCCAGCCTTCGTGGTGTTGCGGCTCGCTGCTTTTACGTGCCCCCAAATCCCTCCCCCAGTTTGGCGTCGCGGGCCCGTTTTTGGCGGGCATTTTTGGCGGGCATCCGGGTACTCGCCTTCACCAGCAAGCGTGTGAGGGGTCGGGGGGGGAGCTGCTCGCAGTCTGATCATGGAAGCCTTGTCCACCCTGAGTGGCTGCCGGGTGAACCTTCTCTGGGCACAGGGCAACACAGGTTTTTTATAAGAATTTTCTTGACCTCATTTGTGACATATGTTGAGGCATACATATTGGTCCCTCGCACATGTTCTGAAACATATCCACTCACAATCAAATTTTATGTTTATAGAAAAATTGATGCCATAAATTTGTCCTGAATTATTACTTTAAAGTCAAAAGTTGCATTAAAAAGAGCTTTGACTGTCATTGAATCAGAGAATGATGTTGGGGTGAATATGAATTTTCAATTAATAATACATTAAAATAGAATATTTTTAAATGTTAAATATTAGCATTTTTGTTAAGAGGCCACAGGCAAAGAAGAAAAAAGTTCACAGGGAACTGTGATTCTGATCACCTCTAGAGCAAGTCAAGGAATCACTCTCTTCACAACTCATGCCCACGATTCTCATGGCACCTCTTCTCCAGGCAGTGTGCTCATGTTCTACAAGGACTTTTCAAAGGATGAGAGTAGTCATTGGTTCGGTTGGGGTTCCTTTCCTTATTTTTTCATGGTCAGAGTAATTTCCACCATTTCCTCCCTAATCTCTCATTCCCTTTACCATATTGGAAACAGTCTAACCCAATTGGTTTGGTGTCTTAATAGACAGTCTCCCTGAAGAACATTTGTGGAGGTTTGGCTTTACCCCATAGCCTCTGTAAATTTTGTGCCCTACTGGAAGACTACCGGGTGTCCCTTATCCCCACAACTATAGACAAGATTTCAGTTTTTATTTATATTGTGTCCTTTAGGTTAGCATACTGAAAATATGGGCTAAGGACTGTATTTTCACAAGTTTTCTACTTATGATAAAGCACTTGCATGTCTATTTATTTAAAACTCATGTTCAATTTCAAATGCATAAATTTGTGGAAGAAAAAGTTTTATTCCAACTTTGACAAGGAATAGTTTCTCCTCTGACAATAAAGTAAACAGAAAAATCCTAATATTTTCCTCCTGTTTCTCTGATCTGCATCTCAAACTGAGTAACTGTCAAAAATCATTTCACCCCATACAAAATCCCACTTAAGTTGCAGTAGCCATCTTACTTTACTGCACTACTTATCTGCTTACCTGCTGCTAAAGGAAAGGTTTGTTTAACCTAATCCTCTCATCTTTGAATGATGACAGGATATCAAATCTCAAACCAGTCAGCTGAAAACCTGAAATAATTTATAATTGGAAATGCTTCTCTGCATACATCATTTTCTCCTCAGAGATCAAGGAAAGACAGGCAGAAAGCCAGCCTTATTTCTAACAAATTATCCCCAAACTAACAGAACTTGAATGATCTCTCTATGGAGCACATAGGTTGCTCTGTGGGGTTTCTTACATGTATTTCTGGAGTGAAGTAGACAGAATACTTTGTAACAAGGAACTTAATATTTCCTAAAACATTGGTGCAGGGTTTTGTAAAACCAAAAAAGGCATAAAGATGTCAGCCAAAATACTATTTCTTAAAACAAGCTTGTATCTAACCATTGTGTTACTTTCAAAGAATAATAACAATAACAGAACAATTGCAATAACTGAAGCTGAAAATGGTATTAGAAATCACCTGGGAAGTGTGATTAAGGAGTTACAGGAGATTTTCCCATAAAAATGGATTTTAAATGAAGGTTTCATTTAAAGAAAATTAAAAAAAAAAAAAAAAAAAAAAAAAAAAAAAAGAGGAAATAAACAGACCAACATATATGAAATTACCCAGACTAAATGTAACCTGGTTTGTGTTTGGAAAAGGTCTGAAAGGGCTTTCTAGCTTTAATGGCAGTGGAAGGGGAAGGCAAAAGTAGGAGAGGGAACTTCAAGCTTTGTCTGGAAATGTTACCTACGTAAATTTTAACTGGACAAGTCACACCCAGAACATTTCTGCAACTCACACGGGTGTTGCAGTTCCCCTCCAGCACTGGGCCCTCCTGTAAAACAGAGGGAGGAGAACTAATCCATTTTATCGCCCCTTCTCTGCTCTGAAGGGTGTGATCTGGCCTAACACAGCTACAATGCATGTCCTCAGACAAGCATCCATCCATTCCATCCCACTTGGAGTACTCCTTGACAGCACTGCCATTTCCACACCTCCAACTATAGGTAATGTCACGCATTTTGAGAGTAAAACATGCGGAAGAGATATCCATACTTTAGGACAAAACTCTGTTCTGCAGATCTCTTAGGGCAGAACTGATATAGCCCAGATGTTTTGGGTGTTGATCAGCAAGAGCAGAAGGTCTCAACGGAATTCTAAAAATGAAAAATAGGAAGACAGAAAAAACCTGAATCTAAACACCAGCAGTTATGTCACTGAGGAGGGACAATTTTTACATTTTTCATCCAAAATGCATAAACTCAGAAAAAAATATTCAACTGCTAACTTACAGCAGACTTGTTTAAATAATATCCCAATTTTAGAAACCTCCCTTTCTAACCTAGGGATGGCTTCATAGCTTCCTGCTTCACTGAGTTTAAGATTCCCTTGGCTGTAAAGATTTCTCTAAGCTGCTTCTCTCCATGAGCAATAGACTGCAGTGAAATCATTTCTCTGCAGTATTTTCTCAGTGAAAAGGTCCACAAATTGATTTTTCACCCTTTGCCCTCCATTTCAAGATACAAATTCAAATATAAACAAGGCAGACTATCTCTGACAGTATACACATCTTTTTCCTCAAGTGGCTTTATAAAAAGGCAGCATATACAAAGCATTAGATAGGCATTAATAATAAAACCTACATGAAGAACTTAGAGAAGCATTGTGAACTTTCATAAAATTTCAAATAAAACCTCTCCAAATATTGAAAAAGAGCCCACTTTACTGAAGTGGAGAGATTGAAAGTATTTCTTCCCTCTGAAAATGATGGAAGGAGTTAGATCTTCTGTTCTATGGGAATCCCAAACAACAAAACATTTCACAACTATATTGTTAGCATTGTAAGATTTTTACAAATCTTCTTGCTCTATGCATGCTCTATACTCAAAATACTCCATCCTGCCCCTATACTACAGGAAAGAGTGCAAGCTTGGAGAAAACCAGGACTCAAATCATTAAAACACTTCAGAAATTTAAAAAAATTCCTTGAATGACACCTTGAAATGAAGCCCACAGGTAGAATACATTCCCTCAAGAAAAAGTACCTGTAACTGTCAGTTGCATTCTGCTGAACTTCCTGACTGCAGCCTGGAGAGTTGATAAAATCTGGTAACAAAATGCCTATTTTTAAGCTAAACTGCTATGACAACAAAATGCTTGGAGATATTTTCAACATACATGACATCTTTCTTCACAAATAGAACTATTCATACTCAAAAGCAAAAGGAAGAAACAAACATTTAGTTCTGGATGACTTGCATCAGATACTTTATTTTAAAGTAAATGTGAAATGCAAATTAAATTCCTATGTTATTATGGCAAGATTTTTATGGCATAAAAGACATCCCAATTTTGTATAGCTCTGAGCATCATCCTAGCGAAGGCGAGTTGAAAATTGACACTCTGTGCCCACTAACTTAGCTCTCACTGTGATTTTGGCCAGGTCATTCTCCCTTGAAGAGTGACTGAACCTTCCCACTTGCAAAAAATGAGGTCATAATAAGCAAATATTTGACATAACAGAATTGGTGTGGCTTAGTGTAGCATTTGGAAAGCCATTTGCAGTTCTAGAGCACTTAGCAAATGCTAAGCCCCATTCTTTTCTTGTGCAGAACGTGAAGTAGTGACCTGCCGTACTTGAGAAGAGAAACATGTGAGGCCACAGCTGTGGGCACCCACTGTTTCAAAAATATCATGTGGCATAAATAACTATAAGTGGCACTTTGCATCTTTATGACCTCCTCTTTTTCCACTTAATATTCTGAATGGTTCCTCATCTCAAAAAGAGCATGTGTTCGTAACTTGGAGTTTGCTGAAATATCTTCCAACTGCAGAAGCCTGTACGTGGTCTGAGTTTGACAAATTTTACAATGTGACAACTTATTAAGATGAAATACACCAGTCATTTCAAACAAACATTCAATTACATAAGCTAAAGATTGGATTCTTTAAGTTTTCTTTTCAAGACTGAGCATTTGCATGTTTATTACTCTTAGATCAGAACGTAGAGCTCTGTCTGAACTCCAAGCTGTCAGTACTTTGATATACAGTAAAGAGTTCTTTGGTCTCTTCACTCTTTGAACTGCAACAGCAAAACTGAAGATTTCACTGGGATAATTCCTTCCTTTCTTCTCTGAAATTAGAAAGTTATTTCAAAACTTGCTTCCTTTTTTTTTTTTTTCCAAAAAATGCTTATTCCTCCATAAAGCTACCATGCATTTAATCAAGAAAATGTTGATTTTGTTTGAATGCTGATTCCCCTTGAAATACCTCTCCTGGTAGAGAAATACCATAATA
The DNA here is from genome assembly GCA_014706295.1 of Lycocorax pyrrhopterus obiensis. Lineage (NCBI taxonomy): Eukaryota > Metazoa > Chordata > Aves > Passeriformes > Paradisaeidae > Lycocorax > Lycocorax pyrrhopterus. The sequence continues at coordinate 7,637,457 of JACSVZ010000007.1, forward strand.
ATATTAATCATTTTTCATTGCAAATTAGAAAAATTATTGCAACTATATCAGCTGTCTTTAAAAAATCCTATAGCTTGTGGGGCTGCAGATCTTTTCTGGCATATAAATAAGTAAGTACAGAATTCCAAAATGGAAAGATTATACAGTGTTGCTTTCATGGACTATCAAAGTAAGGGAGAAATTAATATTGTGATACTCACTTGCCTGCCACCAAATTCTGTTTTGACATTTCCTGGTTATTAAATGTTGACAGTATTCCAGATAGCAATCCAAATTCCTGCAACTGCTTTCAGAAGTTTCAGGACTCCATGGTGCACAGAGGCTCTCAAAAGCATGTCTGGTTTTCACATTTCAAGCCTTCGGGAACAGAAATATAATCCTTTATGAAATATTTAGTATCCCTTTAGTTCTGGCCCAAGATTCTGATGGGAATAACAAACATACACATGGAGGAGTCTTGCACACACTTCCCTTCACTTTGCTAGTGCACTGTCTCATTCAGATTTCTCTTTTGTTGGCAAACCCCAGTAGCCAAACCTATACCCTATTAATAAATACACTGTGGTTTCTGCAATATCATTAGATGCCAGTAATTGCCCAATCTACAGAAGTAGGTGCCTTAAAATACCGTGAACCCCACTGGTATCTAATTATTAACCTGAAGCCAAATTCTGCTGTTAAAGCCATGAAAACATTTTCCCAGTACTCATTTTCACCATAGGTACTTCCTATGGCAAGTAACCAAGCTGCCGATCTTTACTTCCACTCCCTACTATCAATTATTTTGACTCCAGGACACCAAAGGCTGTGATTTAGAAGCAAGGGGAGCATATTAAAAACATGCAGAAAGCCTGTTTTTAAAGTGTGTTCTCACACCAGTACTCTAGACCCAAGCATTATTTTAGTCAGGTGAGAAAAACAGAAAAAGAAGGATGTTTGTTTGACCAACTAGAATTAACCAACACTTTTCAAATATTGAATAATAGTTGCTATACATTGAAAAGTTTGCAAACCAGACCTTATTCCTAGATATTGGTAATTGTTATCGAAAGATTGCTAATTTCAGGGAAACACTGAACACCTACAAAGTGCAGACCAAGAAAAATGATGTTACATTAATTAGCTATAGGATAAGGTATGAATTATTTACCAAGCTTGATTCACATGCATAATTCTTCACAGTCAAGCATGCAAATCAGATCAGGTAATTCTACACAATCATATGATTACTAATTTCATATCCAATTACTTCATCAGTGTCTGTAATTGCATTATTTAGAGGTACAGATCTGATAATATTCTTGTTTACATATTTTACAGACAGATAGTACATTTTTGGAGTCTATGTAGATACTAAATATAGAATTTTAAACCCCAATTTCTGTACTTCAGATATAAAGATAAGGCCATATGGTCTTAAAAAAGGTTTTTGTCTAACTGTAGAAGAATACCTTCAACTTCTATCTTTCCATGGTTTGTAAGGCATAAACGGTACTGTGTTGCAAGTCAGAGAGATTTTTGTTCATGTCAGACAACAGGTTTTAGTATTTGCTTGATAGTGGACACCAAATACGGAGCAGCCTTTTATTTAAGTCCTAAAAATTGTTACCATTAAGCCTTAAGTAACAATCAAATTGCTGCTGCTGCTGTATTCGATAGATTCAGGTAGAAACTTAAGAAAACTCTATTCAATATTCAGAATTTCTACTGATGGTTATCTTCAATACATTGTTCTAATTTGCAGTTTCTATGACTACTGGGAGCAGTAATTTCTTCAAATTAAAAGGAAACAAAATTCAATTTTTATATTTAAACAAGAACAGGCACAATTTTCTTTGAAAGCTGTTCCAGCAGATAGAGCATATATACATCTACACACATATCTCCATTTTAATGCAATAACACAGCCACATATATTCCATTCCAAAGATTTAACAAAGCAGAGAAAAGCACAATCAATTTTAACAACATATTTTTTAGGCAACATTAGGAAATTTTAGCCAGTACTGAAAGAATTGTACTTTTACCTTTTAAAAATATTCACTACAAACCATGTGAATTTCTTTAGTTAGATGAAATAAAACAATGAAGAAGAGCAGCATAAATATTGCATTTCTTTGTCAAAGAGTTTCCTACACATCCTATATGCTTATGAGGCTTAAGATCTTTTTTTCCCTGTGAAGTTACACCTGTTATTTAATTTGAACTCCCTGAACCTAACAAAGAGAAGCACTAATACCTATACAGCTGTTGTAGGATTATGACTCAGTGTATTGATTTCAGTGGTACCAGTCATACATTTGTGTAATGCCTTTCCTAGCAACTCCAGTTCCCTTAAATATATTGTGATCTTAGCCACAAAAACTCAAATGGCACCAGAAAAGCACACTGCCAGAATAAGCAAAATTCATCATTCCCACTGAAGGTATTTGTGATTGAAGAAACTGGTTGTTTTTTGTGCTGTTCCTAAATCTCAACTTAGCTTTAGCCTTAGCCTTTATAAGTGTCATTGCTGTGCCACTAGCCAGCCAAGCAGCCCTCACACAGGGCAACTGGCAGCACTGGACAGCTGCTGGTCAGGGAATGAGTTCTGGATAACCACAGAGCCTCCAGCAAACCGGCTTGGTGTCCTTGTTTCATGCCAGCTCACCGGTCCAGTCTCCTTTCAAATACTGAGGGATTGACACAAAATATGTGTCTGTAAAATCAACATTTTTTCAAGGCACTTCTGTTCTGCCAGAAAAATAATAGCTGGGTTTAAAATTAAGCACCAGAAAATACATTTGGGGATTCATTTTCTGATTTAAATCAAAACATTACTGAATCCATCCTTTTTCCTCTAGTAATTCTATTGTCTCATTTTTTCCTTTGTGTTAAATTATTTTTTTTCCTTGAAAAGCCCTTCAGAGGGAGCAGGAAATACAAAAAACATCTTGTCAGGCACAGCGGAGGAACGTTCTCATTTGTTTCAGTTGGGTAGCTATGTGGAGACAGCTTTTCTTAGCTTTCTTGGCTGTCCCAAGGAAGAGAAACATGAAGGCCAGTCATCCCAAGAAAATAGTCATACGATATTTGGAATCACTGTTCCACACAATGGAACACTTCAAGTTTGACCAGTTGTTCTGAAATCACTCCTAAGAGAGGTCTGGGCAAGCTAAAAGTAAAAAAAAAAAGAAATTATTTGAAAGTGTTAAGAACAGATAATAATCACATTAGTTGGGAAACAAAGAAAGGGAAAAGTCACGTATTTTACAAGCACTTATATGTGTATTTAAGGCTTTCCATCCACATTAATGGTAAATGGTTCAGACCAAGCAGCCTAAATTTTACATATTTGGGGGAAAATTAAAATAAAACTCCTTCGCCTTATATTCTTCTCCCCCTCCCATCTTCCCATCATTTAATATCCAAAAACAAGAGCAGCCTATATGATTGTGGTCCACGTTTTTCTCTCATGCGCCACTTCCCACTGTGTGATGGTAAAATAACATTCAATTGATTCTTTTTTCTCTGTCTGCTTCAATGGACAGAAAACTTGACGACTGCTTGGAGCATTCTCTCCACTTTACTATGTCCATCCATCACTCTTATTCCAACTAAAATGGAAAAGCAGCATTTAGCAAGAACTGTCCATAAAGTCTTACCCCTTCTGTAGCTGCTCGGAGAACTCACTCTCTGCAATTGACATTTCTAACCACAGTGTGACTCACCACAGCCTCCACAGACACTGAAGTACTTTTTTCCAACAAAAACAGAAGAAAGAACTTAATGAATGAAATTTCCCTGGTTTTACAGATTATCAGTAATATATTCTTATGCTGCCATCAAGAACAATCAAAATATGTAAGTGTATCTGCATATGAAGACCAAGTTAATATGGCCATTAAGACTTAAATGTTAATCCTTTTTCCCTGTGTAATTCACATAAGTTATAGTAAAATCCACACCTTTCAAACTGCTTACATTGAGCTTTTGAGCCTCAATCCAGCAAACACCTCTTTATGACAGAGGAATTGTCCCATTGATTTTAGGCATACACATTAAACATCTTCTGTTGGATTGGAAACTCAGACTTGTAACTTACTTTTGTCAGCAAAATCCCTTTCACTGGTTATCAAATAGCTCTTGGATCTGGCAATTCGTTGGAGAATGAGTCAGATAAGGGTAATCACTTCCTCTGGGGAAGATGGCTGCTGGGTTTGCCTGTATGACATGTAATACATGAACCCCACTAACACCATTCTGATTATGTTTCCAAGATACACATAAACATTTTACTAGCACGGGCTTATCTCTGGCTCAAGGCCTAAATATAATTAAGGCTCTAGGCTAGAAATGGAAGAGCTGTCTTTGAGCATTGCAATGGAAACACAATGAATAAGAAGGCAGAAATCTTGACAAATATGAAATACAAGAACTTGTCAGGCAATAATGGCATGTTGTAAGCAAGATGTGATTTGTTTGTATAACAACTAATGGAAGGTTTTACACAGCAAACTCCCTTCCTCAGGAGTCAAAAAGAATAAAACTGACTACTGATTAGAATTTGCCACCTTAGAAATCCAAATAAATTAACGTGAAAAGCATATGTCATGAATTACAGTTAAAATAGCTAACTGTAATTTTTGAGATCCATCTATTAAAGGTGATGTTACAGTTTATGCTAAACAAATCCTTAAATTCTCCCCATTTCCTTAAAAAACTTAATATTGGAATTTCATAGGCAGGGAAAGCTATGACTGTTCAGGAGAGGCAAAGACAAAAATTGAAATTCAAAGAAAGAAACAGTAAAAGAAGTTGTGAAATCACTCAGTCAAATGATATACATTAGGATAAACAATTTTGCCCAGTGCGAACTCAAAATGGGAGATGACTCTCAGTTGGCACAGATGTTGTTCTAAATATATTTCAAGAGCATGAAGTGTTTCCTGTGAATTTCTGTTCCCACATGGCAGAACTTCATCTAAATCCCAGCATCATGGATGAGCATCCTGCACTCCCTGCTCCAAGTGCTGAACCATATGTATTATTTGATGTTTCCCTGCAATGTGAGATGAATGTGAGGTGAGAAACAACCTCATGCCAAGACCTTCACATCCTGCAAATATGCAGGATTCTTCCTTCTGTCAGCCCTTGACCCACTTCACTGAGAGAGGCACCAAGAAGGGGATTTAACAGAGCCCCACACCACAGTGCTGACTGTGGTAGATGTTAGGTAGATTAGACACTTTACCACAGATGCCTTTGTGAGTTGACCATTACAGCACCACAGAGCTTTTTACTCTGATAAAGGGAATTCTCATGAGAAAGTAGTACAGGGAGCAGAAAGGTCTTGAAAATCCAAAACACAGATTATAACCCTACAGAGCTGATTCATAAATTGATAGGGCCGTTCCCACCTGACAGTGTATTTCACTGGATAACAGAAAGGTTATCTACTACACTTGAATAATTCAGCATGCAAAACTAACTTGAGAATGATGGTAGTGGGATTATGCCATTTTGAACTATGAGATGGGAGAAAACATGAATTTACCCAATTGCAGAACACAAAAATTATTGCTAGTCTATTTAGGGCAAGATCTAATTCAAAATCTAAAATTCACAAGAATTTACAGCTACTACAACTGACTTAAATTCTGTAATCTCTCAGGTTCTAGGTAAGCCTAGGCATGACAACATTTCTCGCAAGTAACTATTGATATTTCAGCAGCTACATTACAATCTTTTAAAACCTGCTTATGATGTTTGTTTTTATGCTATGACCGTGCTTGCTGCTTGTACTACCCTCTGTGTTCTGAAGTCTGTGTCCTTCGTACGTGTGTCAGAGACAAATGATTCAGTACTATTGACCTTCATGAGGTACAGAGCAAAATGGTCAGCAAATCCCACATAATATTTATAGCTAGAGGCCAACAGGTTCACTCTTTAATGAATTATTCTAGTACCAGTGATATATCAAACCCAATCTGCTTGCTATTTTTGGTTCAAAAGGCACCCTTCTTGGCTACCTCAGTTAGAGAGTGAATGAAGTAAAGTATGTTTCATGTTTTGATGATAAAGTTGAAGACTGTAGGCAGAAAAATAGAAAACAAAAATGGAACTTCAGTTAAAATGCTTTAATTTCCATTTCATGCACTGGTCATATCACTGCCCCTGAACGTGGTTTTTCTATTTTTTCCCTCCTTTATTCTTTGATTTCTGTGGTCTGATTGCCCAAATAGCTACTTTTAACAAGACTTAGTGTTTTCTAGCTTCTCTTTCCAGGAGTCTCTTCTGCAAAATTAACAAGGAGAAAACAGTGGGGTGCAATCATAACACACACAGGGTGAGACAGAGACTGAATGATAAATCCTTGAGCTCAAGGAATCCACAAACGCCTGCCCAGGTTTCTTTTTGGTGTCTTTACAGAGTAAATTATACTTGAGCTGAGAAACTCCAAATTGCTCCCACTATCATTTGGCTCAAGAGAGACAAACACTTTTAGAGTAACACCCTGTCTCTGGCTCTGTTACAGATGCCAGAATGGCAAACCCAAACAGGAAACCAGGACCGCTATTAGTGACAGATGAACCGCGGACTTCAAACTGAGCACTTCCAAGGAGTTCCTTAAAGCATATCAGTATTCTCAATAAAACCTGTACTTAAAAACAGAGCAGAGCTTAATGGATCAAAAAAAAAAATTTCTGAAACAATTCCCTGACAATTTTTTAAATTTCTCTCGGAGGATTTTATGAAATTTATTTGGTTTTATATTCTCTGCTGTTAATCATGAAAGGAGCTCCATCAGACTGGTCAACATACAATGTTCATATTGTGTAATTTATGGAAAGATCTTATGATTCTCGTGCCAGAAGTGATCTCATCTCAAGTATTTTGAGTGATCCCTGTTTCTACTGAATCTTTTTAAGAACACCAAGTTCTCTGTCTGTATAACTGGGCACAATACCAAATGTCAGTGTAATCTTTTCCACTTACACCACCAGCCTCAGCTAAAATTAACAGCAACTTGCTGATGGCTCAGGCCATTGTCTATCATGCTGCATATTACAGGTCCAGAACAAGGTTTACATGAGATTGAACACAACCATGAAATAAATAAGGCAAACTGCTGAAGAGAGCTAGAGGAGTCAGAGAAGGTTTTACTGCAGCCTCTGCTATTCTTGCAGCCTTCAGTTTTGGTCTCAGATGCACATATCCATGAACTTTCAGTCTGGCACAACAGTGGAATCCTTATTTTCTTAAGTGACATGGAGAAAGAATTAAAACATTGCTCCCTTTTATCACCCCAGTAGCCATCACTGAATCTCCAACTCAGTAATCTTCAGCATCTTACTCCCTGATCTCCCAAGATTCCAGTTTCAGCTGAAGTTTTAAAGATGTTGACACACTTAGGCCATAAGAGATTCTAAAGAATTTTACCATTTAAGTTTAAAGCACTTAAAGCTTGCCTTATTGCTGTTTTCCATGCTTTATTTTCAGCTGATGACCAGAAAAAGTTGTATTTACTGAGGAAGAGGCACATTACTGAAACCGAGATAAAAAACGGATTTCACTGATGAGATCTATTTTTATAAAATTAAAATTATTATGTCTGCAATTCTTAAATTATTTCAGGAAGAGTGCCAACATCATAAAATGCAGGAAACAATAATGAGAAGCCCTCTTGCCTCTGTGGTAGCATCATAAATTATTTTTGATGAATGAGGCAGGCTTCCAAAACTTCCTTTCAGAAATCCAAGCCAATACTCAGATTGAATAAAATCAAGCTTGGCTCAGTGGCAGGCAGTTACAGTCCGGGGAAAAGAGCCTTTGGTTTCCCTTTCCTTTCCCAGGACACTTCTGCTTAACAGCACAAACCCAGAGGAGCCAGGCTGTCAGCTCACAAAGCCATCTGCTTTTTAATCATCTGTGGGAACCGTGTGAGTACTTAACTAAGTGGTACTCTCCTTTAGTCAGCTTCCTAGTCCCAGATTTCTTCAGCTTTTCCTTCAAGAATATATTTAAATCTAAGCAGCTTTCCCATGTCTGTCTCGCCTTTACTGAGTAGTTTAGTAGTTTGAAGGACAGACAGATGAGCTTTTGCTTTTAAATATGAAGTAGTACATGTTTAGAAAGTGAGAATGAAAAGAGCTTGTGTTGTTCATGTCAAAAAAATGAGAACAAAAAAGGGCACATCCCACATTTGTTTCTGTCTTTGCCACAAGAAGGAGGAGCCACAGTCTCTTAGAGATGGCAATAAACTTTACTACTGCAACCTTTTGTAAGTTCCCTAACTTCGATTTCTGGCGATTCCCTGTTTTTCACGTTTACAGTATCAGTAAGCAGCACAAGGGCATGTGAGCAAGGGAAATCCAGAACAGCCATTCAAAAGCCAGAATACCAATCTTTTTAAATTTATGTTTACAGTTCTTCAGATCTTCATGGCTCTCCACTGGCTTTGATAGACAGGAGCTACCTTCTACATCATTTTTTAAGCAAATCAGCAGGAACAGCATCTAGGCTTTTTGGCTGTACTTCTGCCCTGCAACATCTGCCTGTGCTGACATTCTGCTCAAAAGGAGCACCAGTTTCCAGTGCAGAGCTGCCACATCAGTGGGACAGCAAAGGAAGTAGATTTTGCAACATGTACCAGGAACATAAAAAAATCATATGACTTATTTAAATCTATATTGTTCCTCTACAATTGTGACCTTGGTGCAATCATTAGATAATGACATACAAGTCCGTCCATTCACTTTGTTTCTTATCTTACTATCTGATGGCATTCAAATAAATTATTTCTTTCCTTGTAACAATTCATCTTACAAAGTTTATATATTGCCTTTATCCTTTTTTTCCTCACTGCTGTTAAACTATTAATGTATGTGAGAGCAGATGTTATTTGCTCAGCCCTACATACTTCTAAAATCCTAACCGAAAAAATCTGAAAACAAAACTAAACCCGTGGGTTTGGCTACAAACAAGCACTGACTGATCTACAGTGATATATGTATGAAATAAGAAGCTGATACTCAGTTTCTCAGAAGTGCATAAGGACCAGGTATATAAAAAATGTATATAAAAGTTCTATAAAAGGAAAAGGCACATAAAAAGCCACATATACCTCTGGAAAGGTATAAACTGATTCAGTTATATGCCATTCTATGGATCTGATCATAGAGTAGAAATAGATCCATTTTAAAGAGCTTAGGGAAAAACATAAAATATATCTTAGAATTATTAGGAATTTCATTTTGAGAAGAAAACTTCAGAACAGTTATGAATAAACTGCATTCTTCAGTGAAAAAGCAACCCCATTTACGTCATTAGCAAGGTTTAAACATAAATAATGTCTCTGAATGATATGTATTGAATTACAGCAAGCAGTGGCAAATAACAGCACTTACTCCTCTAGATGTGCACTCATGCCACCTACATTTGCTTCCCTGTGTTATCCTCGGAGTTCAGACAGGCCTGTGGGATATAAGCTAAGATCCAAACAATATGCAGGTAACTAAGCTGTCACATCAAATTTGAATGCTTTCATTTCTGAGGAACAAAATGAAAGATTCCTGATTAGAGTAATACAGTGAAAGTATACAAAAGGATTACTGAGGGGACATTAATGGGGGTAGAAAAAGAGGGCATAATCTGTCTCAGAAAAGAAATTTTCCATCAGTATCAACACAATCATTTGTAACCAGATGGCTCCTCTACATTTCCACAATAATGCTGCACACCCTAACAAGAACAGCCATAGGACTGACTCCCTGCTGCTATGACTGTGAGGGAAATGCATTCTTTCCATGTTATATAGAGAGAATTGGACAGAAGCATTTCTTAAAACAACAGGAGAAGACATATACTGTTTTTAAACGGATCCCAGAAACCAGGAATGGCTGCAAACACAGAACCTAAATTCAGGGCTTACGTAAAAGTTTTTCCATAGCTCTGTCTGTCCCTTGTACAGATCTAATGCATATAGGACAGTATTCCAGAACTATTGCTTTGTTGACATCTCCATCCCTTAGAAAATAAGGAATAGATCCCAGTTCTTGGAAATGGTGTGAAACGTGCTCCTTTTGACCAGCTAGCCGTGGTCAGCTACAATCAGCGCTGAACAAAGTCAGGTTTGTGTCATCAGTTAAGCATGGATTGTAAAACATTGTCTCTTCCCACAGACTGAATTCAACAATAATTGCATTTGATTCTCATTCAAATCTATAATATTTGTCAAGGGACATTAAAAAAACAATTATAACTTCAGGATACACTATAAATTATAAGGAGAGGAAGCCAGGAGAATTCATGTTGCCATGAAATAAAATAGAAATGCTATACCAAGAAAATAAATGTGTCTGAAATAATGCAGATGGAAAACACACACGTGCTTTTCCTTTTTTTTTTTTTTCTGGTGATTGGTTGGGAACTTCCTTCATTTCATTCATGTTAATTATTCTTAAATTTCTGCTGCCATTACTGGCAATGAGCAAGGAGCTCCAAACTGTCAACAGCTCAGAGCTTTTTTCCAGAAAATCATTTCCAATTCTTAATTTGAGTCTGGCTGTTACTTGGTTGAATAAAGAAAGAAATTTTTTCATTTATCTTGTACTTCTTCTGGCCTCTCTGAAGAACTAATCATATGTGAGTATTTTTGGGATCTTGTATCTCATTTAAGAAGGAATTAGTCTCTCTGGGGTAAAGAAACAACAAGAATTATGGACAAGAACAGGAAATCCAAAGCTTATAGAAATTCTAAATTCAGAATAAAAATCTCTCCATCTGGAAAACTATATATCGAAAGTGCATGTGTTATAATTTGAGAGTCAGCTCATCATTAGATCTGTATTATACAATGAAGCATAAACTTATTTTTTGCATAAACTATGGATCTTAGTTTCACACATCACCAGAACGGAAAGATGTCTGGTTCAATTATTTCTTTCAGATTTTCTGCAGGTATTTCATAACCCATAAATGTCACTTATCAAAATGCAATTACATCGCCTCTTTGCCAACATCAACATTCGTCCTTATCTGCATTCCATTTTCTGTCCTGCTCTAATCCTTTTTTCTTTCACCCCACTTTCTTTCTCTTATTCTTTATTAACCCACCCGACTGCAATAGCTCGCTGCACATTAGTACCCACTCGGCATCGGCTGAAATGCTGTGAATGAGAGAGGCAGAAGAGCTGGCACACAGCTCCTCTCTGGGGCAGGAACTTCTGGCAAGGACTGGAATGCATTAAGGGCGACAGCAGAACTGCTCACTGCTCCTACTAAATCACCCAAATCCAACTGTCAACGTCCCCAGATTGCCTGGTATGTCTCCAAAATACCGGTCCAGAAGCAGAAGAGCCAACAACCATGGCATCCAAAGGGAGCTTCTCTTTAGAGTCGATAGCTCAAACTCCGACATGGTGACTGTAATCAGCATCAAAGGCAGCTCTGAGCTGGCTCTGGTACCTGTACAGGGCACTGAAAAGCCTGAATGCCACTGTCCCCTGAGACTGCCCTCACTGCCTACCTCAATAACACAGCAAGTTGCTAAAACCAGGGTGCTTTTGGGAAAAGGAAACAGCCCCAGGGTATGCACTAGGAAACAACTTCGAGCAGTCAGCATTCCTTCAATAGTGGTGAAGTGTCCCATAGTGCGTTGTGGAGGCAGGGGGAAGGGAGAAATCTTTTTCCTGACTCTCCACAAGTTTTAGATTGCCCTCACTGCCCTCTCCTCTCACACACTTTGGGACAGGCAACATTGACTACACGGCTGGAGAAACAACTCATCGAGAGACCACTTGCCTGCAGGCTGGTAGATGTAATGTGAAAGGGAAAAAAAATTCCATTTCTGTAGGGCAGGGAGAGATACCAAGAATTTCAGCAGACAGGCTCATTCAAAATAACCGCTCTGTCTGTATAAACACCTTTGAACCCCTGCAGCATAGGAAAAAAACGACGTTTCAAACAATAGGAATCAGCTTAGCTTTCAGTATAGGCAGTTCCTTTACATCCCAGAGTATGCTCATCTAAACAACTTTTAAGGATTTTTATATCTTGTCACAGATACAGTATATAGAGAAAAACAAAACCATTAAGACAGTTTTATTCTGCAATAAAATCTAAGCATGTGATAAGAATCAGAACATATTCTATAGGTGATTGACTATATAGAATCTTGTCAATGTTACTCCAATGCATATCTAATGCAGAAATACTTCTTAAAGCATTCAAAAGCAGCATTAAACCACATCACAGCAATAACAAAAGCTTTTATAATGGACTGATTTCCCAAGAGTTTATAAAGCAGATGTTTGTACAAGAGTTCAAACTCTCAGTTCTACCTCCTAGCAGTCATTAAAAAAATGAACTTAAGCTACAAATATTTGAATGTACTCAAATGCCCAGAAAAAGAAGCAGGAAAGATGGAGAACACTAATTAGATATTGGGGATGCTGATGCACTGTGAGTACAGAAAAATCCATTTTCAAGACAGGTGAAGAACAAGAGGACACTTGGACCAGCTGCTCTGTGTTTACCATCTGTAAGTAATCTCACTCATATGTGCCTAAATATTTCTAGATATTTATTTTACCTGCACAGTAATAGCCAGTTTTATTGAATGGAGACTGATCATCTTACAAGGACTAAAAAGTGCATCTAAAAAAAAACCAAGCAAAAACCTCTGCTCTTGTGCTGCAGTTATAACATGTTGGAACCGACTTTATACCTCAAGAAAGCCATAGAGAAGTGTTAACAGTTTATTTTCTTAAAAACTGTTAATCAAGAACCTAGCTTTCATCAGCCCAAAGCCAGCACTTGCTAACATTTTAGACAATATAAACTGCTTTAAAAGATTTGATTCAGCAAAGTACTTGAATGTTAAATCCAAATTCCTTGGTATTACAGCAAACTATACAAGCAAATACACATTTCTTCCCACCAATTCCTAAATATGACTAAAAGCAGAAGATACACATCTAAATGTCTAAAATCCCCTTTGAAATACTGAACTCAATAATATGAGCCTTTCTGCAACAATTTTTACATATAGCCAAGTGAAAACATTTTGACAGAATATTTTAGAATGTTATTCAATTTTAGAGTAGCTTATTTTTCAAGTACAGCAGATGCTGTGATTTAATAGATTACTACTGTGTGTATTTAACCTTCTTCTCTGTGGTTGCAATGTCTTTCTGAGAGATTTATAGGAGAATTCTTAAAAAGCTTTGGTTTCAGTCTTGTGGATTAAAACATTATTTGGTAATACTGTATTGCCAGAATGGCCTTGAAATGCATTTACTTAAAGAATCTTTTTCCCCATACATCCACCCACGTGCCTGGCACACAGGTACGAACATTTATGTTTTATGAAAGCCCAGTTGTCCACCCAGCTTGCTGTAGCTGTAGAAGCCTCTCAGAGAGCCATATATAACCACAGCCATATACCTGGTAATCAAACCAGTATCATCAGGAATGTCCTCTTTCAACAGCTTTGATAGAAAGCATGATCAATATAAAAGATTAGAAGCAGACTTAATCTTTCCTTCCTCTGATATTTGTTCACATAATAACAGGCTACCTAGCTAGTACTGTTTGTTTCTCTCTCCTGGCTGTAGCTCAGCAGATGAGCAAAGCTATGGGAGCTCTAAAATGATAGAGTGGGGTAATGACTAAAACATAAGTTCTGGCTCCTGGTGCACAAATACTTTTTTTTTTTTAAGAGCTTAAGCCCAGGACTTATGAAGTTTTTGCTCTGACTAGATCCCAAATCTCTGGCACATCCTCGTGCTGTTATTCAAGGGTGCTATAAAAATTCAAGGCAGAGTTTAAATCCTAGAAACATTAAATAAACCGTACTTTAACACAGCAATTCCCAAATCATATAGATTTATAGAAAGAGGTTTAAAGACAAAACATGACTATGTTCTCCTACGTTTACTTTTGCTAACCAGCTCTGACTGGTAGTAAGATATAAGGCAAATTTACCAGAAGAGAAGCCACTAGAAATGTCTTGAAGCACACAGAATAGGATGCCATGAAAAGGCAGCAATCCAGAATTGTCTGAGAATTAGGTCTCTGAAGAGCATCTCAGAAATTACACTGTTTCTATCACAGACAGAATTTGTTCATGGGCAAACGTGGGAAACAAGTGGCTTCTTAAGACTCTTGTCTAAGGATGCCAAGGACATAAAAACCAGAAAGCTCCTCTGTCATGACATTCCTGTTCTGTGAATAAGCAAAGCATGAATATTCCGAGGTGTTCTGATCTGGTGTCTTTCTATGGCTTTCTACTCATTGTGAGGTTTCTAATTAAAATAGAAACCAATTATATCTAACTCTTTGCCTACACCATCATTAACCTGCTTTCTTTACAAATTAAAGGCACTGAAGCAGAATTTTATTTTTTTAATGATGCTATTAATTTAATTCTCTTGGATCTTTTACCTTTCTTGCACAAATTAGTTGCCTGCATTACTTGTAGTATCATCTCTCCTGAGAGGTGATCCAGTAGGTGAGTTATTTTTAATAATGCTTGGGTGTCAACTTTCTTTTGAAGCTTCTGCAGCACTCATAATCCTGACTGCAAGGAAAAAGTTGGCACATATAGATCTGGTATGGTGTTAAAAGAATGCTATCAACTTAAAATTCATACTGAGCCACATCCAGGAAGTAAGAGTTTCTCCCTGCTTAAACCAGAAGACAGAAAAGAACAAGCACAGAAGAAAGAGAGGAAGAATACCAGGGAGGAGGGAGTAAGATTAAATGATGACTTGATGGAGATGAGCTGAGAACAGATGATGAGAACAACAAAATGGAACAAAATGCAGCACGATTGGGGAAAACACTAAAGACAAATTAAAAAAACAGGAAGAAATTGAAATGTGGGAACATGAGACAAAGCCAAGAAAGTATTTCCTCACATTGCTTATTGGTTGTAAGGGTGTTTTAATCGAAATGAGTGGAGGAAAGATGCACATCTGTGTCCCATGCTCTGGAAGTAGATGTATGTGCATTGACCTACCTGAGGAATCATATAGAAGAGCAAAGATTTTCCTATGGGGTGTCTCAATACCATGTCCTATTGATTACTGTGACCACAGTGTAGAAAAGCTAACAGGTCTTTTTTCCTAATTTGCCCCAAAGGGTGTTACTGTGGATATGGGGTTGGTTTCTTTCACTTCAAGATCTTGGAAGAAAACATGTACACTTACAGCATTCAAAATCCTAAAGTAATTCAGCTGCAATACGAAAAACAGAAACAAAGTATGTATATAATTTAAATGAAGGAATTTTTCCAATACAATCCATTTTAAGAAGATGCTTTTGTTCACATAGGTTGGACCCAGACTTGATGATTTTGGAGGTCTTTCCCAACTTAATGATTCCATGACACCGTATTCTGAAATTAACACCTTCTAGAAATTCCAGGACATCAGGTGTGTTTCCGTTATCAATTAGTGAGGGGCAAAGGAGGGGTGGGGGTTGATGTGCTGCACTCCATTATGGTTCCAGGCCCCCATACCCACCCTGTGTCTTTACCCACAAAGAAGTTGTGCAGGCATAATACAAACTGATACCCAAAAGAACCCGAGGGACCTGCAGCCCTTCTCCCAGCTCTCAGCATCACGGCAATGCCATCACAGAGAGGCTGTGCCATTCTGACAGCACACTCAGCACAGCTTTCAGCCTGGTTTATGTGAGGAGAGGTGGCACATGTCAAGCTGAGTGACAAGCCATCCAAAATGTTAAATATTGCTCTGACACCAATTCCATCTAGCAGATTTAACAAATGACTGCTTCAGCTTTCTCTTGGTAAAAAGCAATGAATTATCCCACAAGAAAGAATATGGGCCAGTAGGAAGTACTTGGTAGAGTAACTACATCACCTGATAGATCTTGAGAAAACAGCAATTCTCTTCTGAGTAGTTGTGTAATACTTCACATACTCAGAAGTCTCTCTGTCTGCAGAAAGATCCAAGGACATCAGTATATTCTTGCAGTCACAAAAACATATGTATAACAACCATGTAGAAGGTAAAATGGGATAAACTACAGGATTACCTTGGAAGTTGTAACAAATTAGGGCCTAAAGACACAAGCCCTAACTTCTTTGTTTTCCCTCTAGAACTATGAAGGAAGTGTCAGGGCCTAAAGAATGTTGCTTAAGAGGTTTAAGTAAATTCCTGGTCAAATACTGAGCTTTGTTCATCTTCCTGTGGTCCTTTTCAAAAGAGGGCTCTAGAAAAAATTTTTTGGGAAGCACAGTAATGAACATGCAAGCAATAACAGAGTTGATCAATCATTTATGAAAAAAGTGTAGGGATAACATTCCCAAATGCCAATCCCTTAACATAATAAATACACACCATTTTGAAACAGACAAGTAGATAACTGCCATACCCAATCCAGTGGGAAGACATGAATTATGACTGGCAGAAAGCAAGCAACCATGAAGTCATTCAGCCAGTTTCCTTAAGAGGGGTATTTCTCAGTGAGAAATAGTAGTCTGCCTACCTGATGTGGTACAACCAGTGGATGAATTCAAGCTTCTTGAGAAACAGCCTGAATGATTACATGAATGGAACTTTTCCTGCCTTTACATATCTGTTAAATGATGATTTTTACACTATATAAATTCTTTGTTGGGTATCTTCAGTTTAGCATCTTTAAGAATTATTAAGATTCACTGAACTTTATGCAGTCATGACACTGTATAATTATTTTCCCTTTTCCTCACTCACTGCCAGACATTCTGATTTTACATACATTAAAAAACTCAAGTAAACCAGAAGTGTATACAAACTTAAAGTGGTAAAGGGATTTTGTTCGACCTTCAGTACTTTGTGAATAAAACAAGTTAACTTGCCTAGGAAGAGGATGGGAATCCAATCACAATCTAGAACTGGGTTTGCTGGTGTATTCAAATTCTGAAGTTTTCTAGTAGAAAGCCTGATCAAGGCCCGCTTAAACCAACAAAGAGATCGCATCCTTTAGAAGCATTTTCGATCTGTTTCTTTATTCTCTGTGAAGAAAGAACAAGCCCATTCCTTAGTTTAAAAAAGAAAACACTGTCTCTAAGCAGAACAAAATAGAGCAGTCCTCTACATTTACCAGCAAGAATTAACTTGACAGAAAGACAGTAAAGATTTTACTAACAAAGCAATAAAATCAAACAAACTGTGATAGCAAGCTGCAAGAAGTAGCAGGGCTAGAAATCCTACAATCTTTCCCATAAGGTGCATATCTGCACTGTACAAGTATATGGTCTGTAGCCTGTTTGAATTATGTAAAACTGATGGAGCTTTCTTTCAGAAAGAACCTCACAGGAACCCGATACAGAATCGGGGGCAAGATCATGCAAATAGACTTGAACTCTTTCCTGCTTATATTTCATAATTTAGCTGCAGTGTCAAACAGCAAACTGGACTTAAATAATATTCTTCTTATGAGGATTAAACAAATAAGTGTAATTAGTAAAACTATAATTATCAGAGCAATGTTCCCATTCTGGCAATAAAGAGGGAGTGCCTGTAGAATAAACTCTGGTTTCTTTCCTTCCAGGTTAACCAACCACTGAAAAAAAATGAAAAAACCATGAATAATTCAGAACTGTACTTGCTTTATGTAAAAAAGGGCCCTGCATGTAAATTCAAATGAATCCCCCATTCACTGAAAAATTAACTCATTTACTTTCAGAATAGCAAATGCAGAAAATAATTTCCTTTTAGATGACTGCATTGTATGCCTGTTTTGCATCCTGTTGAACAAACAGTAAAGAATTAACTGGCATAAACATCTCAGCCCCTACTCTGAAGGTGTAAACAGCCCTGGCAAGAGCCTTCTCCATCTCTAATTTTGCTTTTTTTAAGTAAGCATTCTTGCATTGACAAGATTGTCAAAAATTAGACAGCACAACACACTAAACAATAGATGAGGATAATTAGATCACATTCCAATACCACATTTTGTAACTCCAGTGAAAGGAAAGGAATAGAGTGCCAAAGTCTCTGATGCTTTTGTTGCTGAACCTAATTCTATAGTCATTTACTCACTTTCAAAACAGCTACCAAAGCCAAAACGGAACAGCATTGCACATGATGAATCGTTGCCTTAGTTTTAAACTTGTCCTGCAGCACTGGGATGCACACAGGATCCAAGATAGCAGATTCTAGCAGCAGAGAAAGCCAGAGACATTAGTTCAGTAATATTCTTACTTCCTTTGGTTGCAGTCCCTATGGTTTAATTTTTTCTTTACAGCATTTGAAAATATCTGGATTTTGGACAAAACCTGAGTTTTCACAATCATTATTTTAATCCAGTTTGCAAGTAACTGTACTCACATGAACCTAGAGAGTCACTAAACATCTGAAGTAGTGTCTCAACTACAGAATTCCTTGATATAAAGTTTGTTGGCTAAGTCAGGTTGTAACAGCAACCAAGAGCACTCACAAAGTCTTTATTTGTTGTTTAAAACCAAAGAGAAGCAAAACCATCTTTTGGCTTAAGATAGGGGCACCTGAAAGGAGGTCAAAGAATACCTTAATAAACAAAGGTTAAGGGCTCCCATCCACCTAATCTGCCCCCATGCAAAGTGTTGCAGGAAGGAAGGAATGACAGAGGATTCCAGCATGCCTGTATCAAGTGGCAGCTCCTTCAGGAAGGAGAGGCAGGCAGTCCACAATCCATTTCAGTGTCAGTGTTTTATCTGCATCACAGACTGCTTAGAAACTCTTCCATTACAGATAATGGAGAAATGGTGGCTGCCCAGGAAAGCCTCAGAAAGCTTCCTGTTGCAAACTGCCTGCAGCTGCCCCCTTGTGAATCCTCTGCTTCTCACTGTCAAAGGCTAATAGCCTCCATCATTTGAGCTATACATAAAGTAGGGCAACCAAAAATTATTGGCACATTAACAGAGAGAAAGAGTTCTAAATGCCCTAAAATACAAAGGGGGAGTGGAGGAGAGATAAAAAAATATAACCCCCATTATCTTGTTTCTATCATTTTTCGTTGTACCTTGCTTAAAAGTCTTGTAGAGACACACATGGATATTTTTTTCCTATCAACACACCAGGCAGTCTCCAGAGCATAAAGGGAGTTTTACTCCATTTCACCCATAGAGATAAACAAAAAGGCCATCTGCTTCTGGATTTGAGTCACTGAACTCTGGGAGCTGCAGTGAGTCATATGTTCCCTACATTTGCTGTGGGGCTGTCAGTAATGATTCCTGTCTGCCATTTTTCACTTTACCTCATGACTCAGTGGGATGAGCTGTGCTTAGCTCAGCACAGGTAAGTACATATATATAGAGTAGGCGAGGGAAAGACATTACAATTTTTGCTTTTCCCCTCACTCCAATAGAAAGCATCCTTCCATTCACATGGCAGAACAGCATTAGACCTCCTGAATGAAGAGAGCCAGTTACTACAGGCACATCGACCAGCCCAAAGCAAATGAGAAAATCCAATTTACAGGGACTCAATCAATTTATATACCCACCCTCAAGAAAGGTGCAGTACCTAATCTATACTCAGTTGTTTTCTTACATACTCCAAAGTATAAATGACTTCATACTTACCTTTAGGCATAAGTTCATGATTGTCTTGTGTCTTTTTAGCCTCATAACTGCTGGGGATGGTGGTAGTCACACCTTCACTGTAGCTCAGGGCCTTGCATGAGATCACTTGTTCACTGAAAATAAACAGCGTTACAGGGTTAAAATATGTGCTAGAAACATATTTTTATTTGCCCTGTACAGAAAGCCTCAGAAGCAGCACATGGACAATGCCCTGCAGAAGCCACAGCCATGGTTAGCTCTTCCAGCAGTTCAATATGCTGGCTTTGTCAGACTTCCCTTAGCCCCTAACTTTCTCATCTTGGATTGCCCAGACCAAAGTTTCTCACCTCAAAGTATGTGCCCTGGGCATAAGTGTTCTGCAGAAAAAAGGAGCTTCAGGTAGATTTGCCTGGAGCCAGTTTTTGACCAAGGAAAAACATTTAACCAAGGCAAACTCTGAGTGATCAGCAGCAGACAATTATTCTGTGAGCTCCCACTCATGAAGCCAACTGGGTTTAACACTAGAGTAAGTTCCAGAGTGAGGGCTCACTGTTCACAACCTTTTCTTTTTTTAGACTGAGCATTTACTGTGGAACTCACACAAAATGTCTCATCTGACCAATTTAAATAAATAAATAAATAAAGCATTATTTTTTCTCACTCTAACTCTGCTTGCTTTTAACCGAAAGAGTTGTGAAACTCCTGTATCAGAAAAGAAAACACCAGGGCAAAGTTAGAGAAACATAAGAAAAATGAGTTTAGTTACTGAAGGACAGAATTATATATTTCAGGAAAAGAAAGGGCCTTCTGGGTCATATAGCTCATATCCCTAGACAGCAGGGTGGTTGCTGCATGGTCTCTAATGCATTTTCATTGATTTTTCTCTTTTTTTAATACTCCAGAGAGACAGCATCTCATCACACCACCTATGATAAACTCCTCTTTGTCCACTTAATTTACTGCAGAGCTGGAAACCTTTTCTTTGTGTCTGCAAACTTTCCCTTCATTTACTATGCTGCCTTTAAAATTATTTGAGTAAAGCTCCTTTCTCTTCTGGGCACTGGTTCATAAACTGAAAACCACAGTTTCTTAGTCACCCACAGTCAGCAATTAACCCAGTATAATGATGACACAACTCTTAGTAATAATGGTACAAGAAGTAAAAATAGAAGAGGTGTCATTAGCAGGTTCAAGTTATCTATTCAGGCACTAGGACACAAATTTTCCACCCTTAAGGTTTGATACTGTGTGACTTCTAGATGACCATGTGTTAAGTTGTTGTTGCATACAGACATAAATCAGATTTTACAATCCATCAGATTTTGAAATCAACTGTTACTAACAAATAAAAAAGCACAGAAAATGGTAATGTGCAGAAAGTCTAGAGTAGAGAGGAATGAAAAAGCATAGGAAAAGCAAATAGCACTAAATTATTCAAACTTACAATCAGACTATGTATTCATCATATCAGACTAAGCTTTCCTAACTTACAATATAAAAATCTTTGCCTCTAACTCCTGAGTCAGAAGATACTATCTCCAGACTTTGAAAAGTTTTCTGCCATTCCAGTAGCATAGTTCCCAAATAGAATTACAGGAATCTTTCAAGATTAAGAGTTACTGGACCCAGACCTCCAACATTATACATGATAATATAGACAGCAAATATGGATGGACTTTATTCAAAAGTCTCCAAGAATAGGAAAAAAAAAAACAAAACACAAAACCAAATCAACACACACACATTTGCTGGTGTGCACTTATTGTATTTCAGCATGCAAGTCATATTGGTTCTTTAATTGCCTATTCACATGAGAAACTTTTACCCAGTTTTGAAAACACAGCCTACTTTTGTGTGCAGGCTTCAGGGAATAATGCAGTTGGCATGTTTGTAGCCCCCAGTGCAAAGTGCTCCTTCTCTGCTGACTGAAATTAATACCATAAACGTGGAACCATTACTTTTTCTTTGCTTCCTACATTATTCAAGCATCATAATTGAAACCTTAGAAAACCTGCTATTAGACTCAGACACAACAAATGATGACCCAAAATGGTTTTGAGACATAATACCCCAAAGGCAAGTATTCCACATAAAACCTCACAGTCCAAATTTCAGAATTAATTACTTTTGTCATTTGTGACAGGCATTATGAATCTGAATTAATTATATTAGGAATATCTGTAAACAGAGTAATGGCTTGAAGGAAGTAAATCTTTTTGATAGAATTTGCCATGCATTTTGGATGCTGAAACACAGGATGTGGTTGGGGAACAAAGCTAAATTTACCCAGAAAATTAACTGTATTAAAAGATTGGCTTGTAACAGACTGTCATGAGAACAGTGACCTTTCTGCCTGACAACAGTAGCACAAGCAACATCACTATCTTAATGAAACATATGACCACCAGTACTCAAGGAATTAATTCCCTGCTTCCCGTGGGCAGGCAGGTGTTCAGCCATCTCCAGGAGGGCAGGGCCCCATCACACTTGGGTCTTGGGAGACAAACACCATCACTCCAAATGTCCTCCCATCCTCCTTCATCTGCCACTTTATATACTGAGCATGATGTCCCATGGTCTGGAATCTCCCTGTGGCCAGTTGGGGTCACCTGTCCTGAATGTGTCTCCTCCCACCCTCCCAGGCAGCCCCAGCTCCCTCACCAGTGTGGCTTTACAAAAACCAGAGAGGGCCTTGGCTCTGTGCAAGCCCTGCTCAGCAATAACAGAAACACCTCTGTGTTATCGTCCCTGCATAAATCCAAAACACAGCCCCAGACCAGCCACCATGAACAAAATTAACTCTACCCCACCCAAAACTAGCACCCCTACCTTTTGCAACAATGATTGGACTGTTCTTGTATGTCAAAAAGTTCCTAGTGGATTGCTTATTTGTATTAAACAATGTATTATCATTCAAAGTCAATGATTTTTTTTTAAGTTTTTAGATTTGGTATGTTAGAAAAACCTTGTGATTTTTTTTAGGCAGTTCACTCCCAATAAGAATACATAGAGAACATTTCCAAGCCTGTTTTATTCTGCTCTGGAACACTTCAAGGATTTCATAAAGCATTTTAAAATCCTTTGTATACGAAAGTCAAGATTTTTTCACAGAAAATAAAAAAATCCACTCTGTATGCAAGGTCTTTTTGAAGGGAAGATGACAAGATGTAGTTACAGCATCGACACATAAACAAACCAGTCTAGAATCCACCTTGAAATTCCCACAGGATGCATGTTGGCTGTATTTTTATGATTTGATGTGTAAGGACCAAATACATGTTTGGACAACATTTGGTCTTTTTTGCTCTTGAAAGATGAAATAGTACACCAAGCACAAACATATCTACATGTAAACCTCTAAGCCCTCCACATAGCTATGAAGAACTAGAGGAAAAAGGACAACCAGAGGGAAAAAGGACAACCAGAGGGAAAAAGTGTGACTGAGCTTGCAAACAAATCTGGGAGTGAAAGATGCTAACAGAGTCAGCCTGCCTTCTCTCTCAGTCACTGAGGATGAAAATCAATGCTTATTCATCTGGTTTCTCTGTGCAGAAAGTATAAAACTACTCATCTCATGAATACACTTTTTATGAAGTAGCAAGCATAGCAGCTGAGGAAACTGCAGAGAAGTACGCTGATTGTGTAAATTATAACAAGTCTTGCTTTGTGAACCTGGAAGCACCATAATGAAGTGTCTATCTCTCAAATCAGAAACCTTTTTCGAATGTTTTCTTCTCCAAAGATGAGCTATTAATCCCTGGCTGCTGTCAGAAAGATTCTCTCTGATTTGTTACAGTTTGCTTTTGCAATATTTTACAAGCAGCTACCTGTGACAGCCCATTGAGCAGCCTTATGCAGCAAGATTTTCAAGTATGAAAGATCAACTTCTGCTCTCTCAACAGCAGGAGTTAATTATCTTGGCTGTGCCTCAGTGACAAGAAATACATATGTAAAACAAAAAAATGTGTAAGATACATATAAATATACTTCAGTGTTGGCTGTTTGCCCTAGTAGCATCTTTCACAACTGCTAACCTTGTCTTCAAAACATGGAACAACGACTCAATCATGCAAATTATAATTCATATCCATTTGTATCCATATCACAAGGAATTATCCATGGGCTGAAATGTCCATGTAAAGTCCAGACTTGTATTCCAAGGCATTGCTGCTGCTTCAGATTATAGCCATAGATGATCAATCTCATCTATTGCATCCACCCTCAAATTAGGATTTGAACATTTTTTGTTTTCCAGAAAGGTTGAGGCCCCACCAGCTGCACCCAGCAGTCTACTGAACACTGCATTAGTAAATATACACCTATTTACCTAATTATTTACAGCTATTTGTACACTATTAACTTGGCAGGGTTTGAGTAAATTAATGCTAAAGCACCCATCTTACACCGCTATAGAGGAGAGTTTAGTGTCTCATGACCCATTCAGAGGAACACAAACCATGGTCACAGAGGTGGTGAGCACACCTGGGAGCAATGTTCAGTTAGCAAACCATCACACTGCACCATGAACTTTGGAAACAACAAACAAAAAAGGACACCAGAGCAGCTTATTTGCCAGTTCTCTAATGCTCCCCTGGTGTGAGTTTGCCATGGTTCCAAGCCATTTCTGTAAAACTGTTTGGATCAATACTGGTGTTGGCTGCTCTCGTTTGTGTTTTCATTTTGAGTAGTAAAGAAAGATCAGTGTTCTCCCAGCTCGTACTTTCACTGATTTCTTTCAGTGTGTGACCTTTATCCTTCCAATACAAGGGCACAGACAGTAGCAGAAATATTCAAAATCAGGTACTTAAACTATTTCCTTTCTCTGCTGCCTCAAGCAGCAAATTACCCTTGTTGATTAAATCAAACAGTTCAAATCATCTCCACATTAGATGAACACACACGTATGAAGAGGTCATCAAGAAGGTGGCACCAAGCTCTTCAAAAGGATACACTGAACTTTGTTTTGTACACTTCATGTGCACTCAGTTTCACTATTTTATAGCCAAAATCAATAATTTATTTTCTTCTTCAAATATAAATATCTCAGAGTACCAGAGGGGGAAAAAAAATATGCATCATCAAAGTACGATTTAAGCAGACAAGAGGTATAGGTACCTATTGTATTACTTAATATTGTTTTTAATTGGCTTATGTAGTGTTCCTTCAGTTTCTCCTGGTTAGGACACAGACCAAAATGCAATAGCTCAAATTCTGAATTTTTCACTTCCTAATGAGTACTCTTTACTACTTAAATATCTTTACAAAATGTAAACATCTTCGATGGAATATATTCAGTCTCTGAATACAGAGGTCTGGGTGAAAAAAAAATCTCTGAATCAGTAGAAGCTCAGTTGCATCTCTTCCAATGACACAGACAAGCAGGCTAATCAACCAACTAGTGGTAGATTTATTACTGCTAAATAACCCCCCCCAACAATCATATTTTATTCTCTTACATACACTCTATCCTGTTACACCATTAAAGTTCATCAGGCTTAAAGCAGCTATGAGAAACAGTTCTTAAGACTTATGCATTGCACTAGGTCCTATAAATCCTTCTTAATTTCTAATTTCATTATCCTTGGGAGAGTTTATTTTTACAAATTCCAAGAAGTATGGCCTTCTACCTGAAGAAAGTAGCCCATTTATCTCGATATATTACCCAGAGCTTAGATTTCAGATTTTTCATTGAGTTAAAAGGGGTTTGCAATGCTCTAGCCACCTTCAAGTTCCACAATTATTTTTTCAGTGCAGGGTTAGAAACCAGTCAGCCAGCAGGGAATAGATTCCAAACAGGCAGAAGCCTTTCACAGTCCAGAATTACATAATTCACTGTTGCTGTGGCTTCATGCCTCCTACTTCAGCAATATCTCCTCTCAGAAACAGACTTGTTGGTTAACTAGTCTTTGTTCTCATGACAAACTACAGACCTAATTTTTACTTTTAATTCTGAGCTAAACAGTACTATGCTTTACACAAATCTATTCTACCTTCAGCTTTTCAATACAATTATCATCTTGCTTATGTAGGCTGTTTACTTCTCTCTATTTATCCTCCAGTTTCTGCCAGTGGAATCTCTCATTTTTACATAGCTTTCAAGACTGTTTTTACTTCGTACAGTCTCTGACTGTCCATTTGTACTTCACCGATTTGCATATCCCCAAACACCCATTTTTGCAGGTCATAAAACATTATATGAGCTATATTGGGAAATAAGTCCCTGAATTAAAAATGCATGAATTACTATCTTGCAAGGGCAAGCCATCAGTACTTCTTCCTTTCCAAAAACTTCTGCTACATTTTAAACTCCAGTAATTAAAGCTGTGAGTATGAAAAATGCAATAGTAGTTACTAGAGGGACTAGGACTGAATTGCCCAGGCTGGTTTTAATCAATGTATTTATTAATCTTCAGCACATAGTATCTTCTCCTATTGTGACAGGAGGGAAATCATTACTTTGTCAGTGCTACTTACCTGAGTTTTCCTTTACAAATAAACCACAAGTGCTTCCTCTTTCTGTGCTTAAAGCCTACTCAAATTCAGCAAACTATGTGGCTGTGAAATTTACTATACATTTTTTAATGTAATCATTAGCCTACAGAGAAATCATGCAGGGTTTTTGGCTATTCTCACAGCATTAGTAGCCATCGCTTGCAGAACTAACTCTGCAAGATTCAATACAATATAAGAGCAAGATATTACTCTATTGAACAATTATTTATTCTCGTCATAGATCAGGTATGCAGGCTACAGCTGCATTATTCTTTTAAATGTCAAGAGACTACGCTTGTTCAAGTTAAATTGAAAAAAAATTATTTCCTTAAACTTAGAAGACTTAGGGAATTCAGATACTAATGAGACCAACAAAACTGTTTAGAAAAAGAGACAGATGCTGATCACAAAGAAAACAGTCTAGGGAAGACTTTATTTTAAAGATCATGGGATAAAGTTAGTAGGATAATAAGCTTAATGATAATTCACGTTCACCCCATCCCACACAAGTTGAATACACAGATGCAACCATTATGGTAAATTGTGCAAGAGCATGACAATTATTTCCAGTTCAAAAGTCAGCAAAAGCTGTTGCTTCTAGGCCATACCTTCTGGTAATGCAAGAAATTGTGAGTCCCTGTTATTTTGTATGATAACTGCCATAAACAATTGTTTTCTAAAACAATATGCCAGTTTGTTTGCATGGGTGTAACAAGATGTTCACTCTTGGAATTACAACATTTGATGGGCTGCACAAATACCATATTATTGAAGATGACAGATAAGGATCCTGGACAGGGATTAGAAATTTATTATCCTGGGGCAGTGTTGCAACTGAGCTGTCAAAAGCTTTTTACATGCAGGAATGAACTGTCCCATTAAGACAAAACAATCCTTTCAGGGGATTTCACTGGGGACAGTTGAAGAAAAATCACTGCTCTTTGCTTACACGGTCATCCTCAGGTTGATCCAAAGACCCCTTCCCCCCCTCCCAAGAACTAAATCACTTTTGTAACCAAATCAGCTTGTCATTTGCTGACTTTATTACAGTAGCTTTTCATTTCCACTACCACCTAATGCTTCTGTTTATGCAAATATCTTCTCATCCTTTAAATCCATCATCAAGCTACCTAGTAACCAAATAGTCTCACCATTTCGAAGGCTCATCTGTTCTGCATTTGCTGTACCCACTCTGTCTGTACTGTGGTTTGTTTTACAGCCAGCTCTGCACCACTCACCTCTTTCCCAGTGCACTGATATCCTCTGGCCGCAGTAGATCAGGAGCACAGATCTCAGGCTCTTTCCATATGGAACTCTTTACCAAGGCCAACCATTCAAAAGATTTGAGACAAATTTGTGCAAGCACATTGAGCTCACTGAAGTCTGAGCTCTGCCTGGACAATAAGGACAATAACCAAAATAAAAGATAAAAACTCAAGTGATTTCTTAACTTCTCCACCTCATACCCCAGACCACTTGAAAAATGGTTCAGCTATATAAAGACATGAGAACTGGCTGATAAAGATTCATTTGATAAAGATCATTTATTCAGGGCCTTAACATTGTCAGAATAGTTCACAATGACTAGTTCATTGCTTCAGAAAATTTCCTCTACAATTTCAATCAGTTGCTCAATGATCAAGTTAAATGATGTGCAATAAATATGAGCTATAGTAGGAGAAACCTGCGGGTATAACTGTTCAAGAGATACTTTTTGCCTTCAAATAATTTTAAGAAAATTTCCTAATGTTTATGTGCTCTGTAATCAAATTATGTGACTCTCAAAGGGAATTACTTGTTAGTACATAAATTTAATAAAATTCTGTCCCCTTCTAATATGCCTACCATACAAGCAGACTACTGATTAGCCTGTTATATTTGGAATGACTTATATTGGTACTGCTTTTCAAACATGCATCTCAGACTGGCTTATAGCACTTGATAAGCTCCCACAGTTCAAATCAACTTCAAATACAGGGATAAATTCTTCATCTCAGGATTGGTCTTTTTTGTTAACACAAAATTTCAGGAAATGTCAGCCAAAATTTTTCCTTTTTGCATAAAGGCAACTTGCACAAAACATTTTTTGTTCTGAGAGCCGAAGTACCTTCAGAAGTGAGATCTCACTTCATTCTCACTAAATAATCAGGGTAAAGTGAACCACAGTAATAAAAATAAATAAATAAATAAATAAATAAAATCAGCTTCAGTTTTTATCCAGTTTCTACAATCTTTTCCCAGTCTTGATTCTGTCTATATAGCCCCTGCCTGTATTTTGTAACAGCTCTGAGGCTATTCTGTGATTTATTCTGACAATCATTATCCTTAATATAAAACAGCACAGGGAACACCATCCATGCTCACTCTGGAATCAGGTTTTTTTTGTAAATCTGTCCAAGTTCCATGTTTCATAACAGCTTTCCACTTGAAAACATGACAGACAGCCATGACGGTTAAGAATCAATTTTGGCACAGTTGGAAAGCACCTCCAGTTTAACAGAAGAGTGAGCAGCATTTATGCAACATTTCTCTCAAAAGACATCCAGTAACAATGGATGTTTATCTCTAACCCTTATGTGTCATTAATGTTCCCATCAAATTTAATGAGCCATGTTCCGTATTGAGCCACATGGATGCAAAAAAGAGCAACATCCCTCAAATCAGTTTTTGAAGGCACTAATTTAGTGACTGAATTAGCACAGGATACAGAACCCATTTCTGATTCTTCATAAGTAAGCAAATAAGAGATTCAGGATATTTTCAAAATATATCAAAATACATCAAAAAGTTACCTAGGTTGTTTTTATTATTTCTTAGGGCAATTCCATCATAATTGGTAGCTAAGCAGATTTCCATTTCTCATGACAGTCAGTTATATTGCAAACAGCATCATTATTGGCTCAGGAGAACTTACACAGAGGAAATAAATTCATTTAACAAGTGTCACCCAGAATTCATGGCCAAACTGTCCCACATCCTGGACTAGAAGTGAAAATCCCAATAGCTCATAACAAGCCCTTGTGCCAGCCTCACGTAATTCAGAAGATAAATATCAGATTGTCCTTTATTTCTCATTTTGGCAGTTTCTTGTTAAGATTTACACTGTAACAAAGAGCCAGTATTCCAAAACCCATCATGTGGTAAAAGTATTCATGAAGAATAATGGGTAAGTTCCTAAAACCCCCTTCTAGGCCAATGGCAGATTTAACATAAATCTTAATAGAATCTATTTTCCTCTAAAAACCCAAATATATTTTGGTGCATTCAGTAATTATGAAGCAATATTCAAGCTCTCTTCCTCATGATAAAGTGCACTGTTTCTATTTTCTGTTAAGCTCACCAAAATCTTTCCAAATTAGTTGCTGAACAAGAAAGCAGTGCTGGATAAACATGTTATTTGGCCAGATCAAGGTTTTTCTGAACACTCCTGCCAGGCAATATTTTCCTGGAAGGTCACAGAAAACTGTTATAAAGCAGAAAATCAGATAAAATTTAATAGAAAATTCTACATTAAGCTAAAGGTTTGCAAAATTAAGCCCCACTCCTTCCATTCTGTGCATAAAAAGGATTTTTTGCAGTGTGTTCACACACTCAGAAAACGTCATTAATTTCTCCAGTTTTAACTTTTCCCCCTTAGTTTAATTTTAATTTCTTTAATTACATTCTTCATTGAAACAAATTAACAAGTCTTCCATCAATTCAGTATCACAGCATGGGTTCATAAAGAAACAGGACAGAGTTCAGAGACATCAATTAGAATGTCTGAGCCTTCAGCAAATAGCATGAAAGACAATATCCCATAGACTCACCTAATTCTAATACTATTAAGTTTAGAGGGTTTTGCCTGGTTCATCTTTTGCCTGTCTGACAGTATGGTCCTCAGACAAAGAAAAAACATTAAAGGGAAAAAAAAAAATCTTTGCAAAGTCAACAATCCAGGAAAAATATCTGGATCTGCTGGCTCAAAGAACATCAAGATTTTACAGTGTCAGAGGCCCAGAGGATTAAATGTCTTCAAAAGAGGAATTTAATCATATTTTCAGATATGCACAGTAACTTTTGTAATGTAAAAAGGAGATATTGAACTCTCTTTTTATTTACAAAATAGTATGTTCCAAACCCCTATAACCCAAGGCAAAAACAAAAACCTAAAAGTCTGGAAAAGATCTTTAAGACCATTGAGTTCAACTGTGAACCCCACACTGCCAAGTCCACCACTAAACTGTGAACCCAAGGGCCACATCTGTACCTCTTTTAAATTTCTCCAGGGATGGTGACAATTGCTTCCCTGTGCAGCACAGTTCCAGTGCTTGGCAAACCTTTCAGCAAAGCAGCAGTTCTTAATGTTCCATCTAAACCTCCCCATTCGAGGCTGTTTCCCCTTGTCCTGTTTCTTGTTTCCTGGGAGAAGAGGCCGATCCCCACCTGGCTACACCCTCCTTTCAGGCAGTTGTGGAGAGGGATAAACTGACCCCTGAGCCTCCTTTTCTCCAGGCTGAACACCCCCAGCTGCTCCTCATGTGCTTCAGACCCTGCAGCAGCTCCGTTGCCTCTGTCTGGACATGCTCCAACACCTCCATGTCTTCCTTGTAATGAGGGGCCCAAAACTGAACACAGCATTCAAGATCTTGAATTAATTCTGATTAGAAGTTTTAAATGTGCCTGCTGATGTTTTGTACAGGGTATATAAATTAACCCTCCAAGCAAGAGCCATAATATGTGCAGTGATTTATGAAATGGGTATTTTGCACATTAATTATATTAAGACATTTTTTCATCTTCAATGATACACAAACATATCATTAGAACATCACAGAAAATATATATATATGCCATATAACAAAGGTCAATACATTTACATACTGGCAGTCCCTCACACTAACTACTGGTTTTGAGTGGAATATGGACATCTTCCTGTGTGTCATTCGATATAACAAAAAATACCACCTTGCAAACAAAACATTTGTTTACTGCCTTTTCAACCACAGGCAACCCCAGGTACAAGAAAAGGTAACATTACAGCAAGATGCACCTTTGCCAGTCTGACACCTCACCTCTCCACTCATTTTTTGCAGCTGCTCTCTGCACCAACATCAGGGTCAGGCACCCTGTGGTGTGAAGAGCAGGGTGTGACACATTGGGGTGTGAGAGTCACTGGCCTTTCCATTAACACAGGAACACACTGTGCTGGGGTGTTTGCTATCTAAGGTCTATCAACCTTGAAGGCATCTGTTGTTCTATGTCAGTGGGAGGTGTCAAAAAAAACCCCCATCCAATACCTATCACCACAAAACCATGGCATAGTCACACAACTGCTCTATTTTGGATGTTTGGAAAGCAGATAAAAATGGAAAAGGTTTATTTCATGGAATCTTTGGGAAAACACACTGAGCCACAACTGCATTCACCTAGCAAAATGAACACCAGAAGTTCTGGATACAAACTATTAAAATAAGGCTAAAGTAAAAGCCAGGAACATAACAGGAAGTCTGGCTCAATCAGGTGCCAAATTATGCTTGTTTTTAATTTTACTGCCAATTTACATTTTGGTGAATGCTGTTTCTCTACTGATTGCCTTCCTGGGTTAGACTAAGTTAATTTTATTGATGTCAAATTCAGCCAGCTCACCTTTACTATTTATTTTTAATAGGTTTGATGCAATACATTTTTATTACCGAGATAAGTATTGGTTAAAGCCCCTGCCTTCACTCATTTTGATTGCCTCATGTAATTAGGAAGTCTAAAAAGAGTGAGCATGAAGTACAAATAACATTTTACATTGGCATGTAGATCTTAACAACGTGAATATGCTTTGAAAAACACCTGCCCTCGAGGTGAAGGGCAGAGCACAAACAGGAAGGCACAAAACTGCAGAGGGCGTTTCCCGCACGTGAGTTTCACAGCCAATCACAGCGTGGTGCTGAGCCGGGGCTGCTTTTCTGGCCCAGAGCTGCACAGAGTCCCCCTCGTGATCCTGCTCGCTGCCAGGAATGTTCTTGTGTTCTCCTGTTCCCAGTGGCCAGGAACCGGGCAGAGGAGGCCAGGGACCCAGGAAGGGAACCACCCGCAACCTCTTGTCCTTCGTAATTTGCAGGGAGAGAGCTGTGCCTGCAGCGTCCTGCCTGTGCACCAAGCGTGCCAGAACACACATTCCGGGAATGCCCGGGCAGCGCTTGGATAGACATGATAAAGTGGCTGCCCACGGCTCCTCAGCCAGGGGCTGCTCTGAACGGGCACCCAGAGATTGGCTTTCAGCCTGGACAGGAGCCCACTGACACCCCAAAAAATACCCCAAGGAAAAGCTGGCATTACCTGGGAATGCTGGCCAACAGTTGTTTGAGGAGGGCTCAGACAGCAATTCCTCGCGCCAACTTCCCAGAGCTCCCAACACCCTCCGGTATGTCCAGCAACCCCAATCCCTTCCTTCCAGCCTGGGCCATCATCCATCAGCTGCATTAAGCAAGGCAATCTTCCTTTACAGAAATTAAAACCCCAAGCAATGCTCTCAGAGATGCTTAAAATAAAAAGTTAGGTTGGATGAAGTTTTGTTTGGATTAAGTTGGAGTTTTTCAATGGGAAAAGCCACTGGGACTGCAGAACTGATGGAAAGCTTTCACAGCTGGGTCACACTGCAGGTGCCCTGAAGAGGGATGTGCATCCCTTTCCTCAAGAAAGAACTTCCAGGAGGCACTCCTGAGGCGTCTGGATGAAATCAGCCTTGCAGAGAGATGTTCTCACTGGGCACAGGGCTGCCTCAGCACGGCCGGAGCGGTCACGCCACCGCCTTCTCCTGTCTAAATATCAACTTGAGCCTGAATCTCAGGGGGGTGAAATCAGCTGACATTTCCAGGGAACTCGTGCCAAGTGCCCCCCAGAGACATCTTGGTGGGGCTAGGGGATGAGGTATAAAACAGCAAATTCTATGGAGTATAAACCTGTCCTGTCCTGATCACTGAGCTTCCTTGAACCTCTGCTGTTCCTGACACACCTGGGTGTTAAAATAGGCAGCCTGCATGGGAATATCAAGTATCATGAGGCACTGTTTGAGGTATTCCAGGGGAATTCAGGCAGAGGAATTGTGAGCTATAGTTAATTCATCTAAAAACTAGAAAGCTGACCCCCATCTGGGCACCACACAGAGAAACATCTTGTGTAACTGCCCTGCCAGCCAAAGGCCCCTGGCTGAGGAAATTTCAGCAGTCCAGTAAGGTGTATGAATTATCTAAATCCCAGCAACCACATCCTCAAAGGGACAATCCAATCCCAGCTGTGGGAGTCTCGCGTTCCTTGTCCGCTGCTGCTGGCGGTACAAATTCCCCTCCACACAGCTGGCCCCGGCTGGCGGGAGCGGAGAGCAGGAGGGGCGGGAGACGGATTGCTGCCGTGGGAGCGCCGGGAATTGAGGACTGCTGGAATCCAGATCTGAAATCCAACTGAAAACTTTCTTTCCCTGGCAGAAAACATGAGCCAAAGCAGACCCCTCCTGGCCGGGGCTGGTGGGCAGCAGCTGGGTGCACTCTGGGGAAAACACCCCTGTGCCTGCCAGAAGTCTGATTCCTGTTTTTCCTACCAGCTCCTGGGCAAGCGTCAGGGCCACCATGAGGGTAGTTCAAATCCAAATAATACTCTCACTGGCCCACAGAGTGAATAACCCCAACAGAAGAAATGCATATGTTCTCATAAAAAGCTTAAGATCTGTTAAAAGGTCAATGACAACACTGTAATGGGATTTCCCAGGACCTTCTTAATGCTCTTGGTCCATTTTACCATCTTTTTTCAGTCCCCTCAATGGGGCAGCTTGTAGAAATTTTCCGGAATTTAAGAGGTTGAGCGGTTGGCTTTGGGTTGACCTTCAACCTCTGTCCTGCTTTGTGCAAACACAACTGGCAAGGTGGGTGAACTCCTTACCTCAGCTTTCCCTACAAAAATATCTCCCTGTTTGTTTTCCCTGGCAGGATGAAACTCAAGATTTACCCCAAACTGTCCACTCCTCCCCTCCATGATGCCCCTCAAGTGTCCATTCTGTTCCCCACAGGTGCCCTGAGTGATGCCAGGGAGGTCCCTTTGCCCACATGGGCCCTTTCTGCTGCCCCTCTCCAGCCAAGCTGCCTCCTCTGCTCCTTCTCTCTGCCCTTGTCCCACACAGTGAGCATGAAAGGGGAAAGGTTTCCAGAAAAACATTCTCTGCAATTAATAATTAATTAATCTTTCCAATTCCCAGTGAGAAGAACACAAACTCCACAGCCATTAGGCCTGACAATCCCCTGCTGAGAGCTCAGCACACATCCACAGATGCAACTCCAGCATCAGAAAGAAAGAAAATAAGAAAGAAAGAGGTGATTTCTTCTGTTTCCAAAGTATTTTCAAATTCCAAACCCAAACAACCTTTGCTTGATTTTGGCTGGGTGAATCGTGAGCAGGGGACACAGGTCATTGTCATTCATGCTGATGTGAGTGATGCTTTCTGGGGGCAAGAGCAGCTGATTTCCATGTTCATCTTCACTGCCCCATGCCTGATCTGCACAGGAGAAAACTCCTCCATGACAGGGAATTTTGCTACCATCTAATCCATCTGCCATCGTGTTCCATGTGGATATTGCCAAGGCTGGGGCAGCACAGGCACGATGCAGCTCTCTGTTCTGCCAAACAACGCTCTGGGCTCCCTTTGCAAGTCCTCTTGCCATGAGGTTTTCTCCAGGTGAGAAATCAAGGAATGGCTCATGGCAGGGTGGAGATTTAATTATTCACCAATAGGAAGTAAAGGATAAAGATATTCCTGTAGAGCCTTTGGACCTTTCGGGCTGATTGGGAAGGGGACATTCAATTCCCTGCAGGACCAAATGCAACAACAACCCTCCAACCACAAAGCACAGACGTCAGGTGGGGTCTGACGCACCACTTTGACAAACGTCATGTCATTATTCTTTTCAGGGACTTTTCAATCAAACTCTGAAGCTGACAGAGCCCAAAAGCTCTGTCTGGCCTGTTCAGGACAAAAGGAACTCCCAGGGGTGAGGCACATCTCCAGCAAACACTCCAACACGAGCACAGAGGCACCACTTGGAGCTCGTGTGGGGCTGGCAACGGCGGCCGGAGCACTTCAGCCCCAGGTTGGGGTAGGCAGGGCAGTGCAGCAGCAAACTCCACAGACTGATGGCACAACCCAGAAGAAACAAAGGCCAGCAATGCCACAGAGGTTTAATTCTGCTCCTGATGCGCCACATTCCCGGAGGAAATCTCCAGGGATAGAAACTCTCAGGGTGCAACAAATGCAGCATCCATCACCCTGATCCCTTAAACTCAGTGTGTGGGGCCAAACCCCACAGGTAAACACTGACCTGACCTGGATCTAGTCTCAGACACAGCGCCAGTTCTCACCTCCAAACCTGCTCCGCGGGCTGCTGCCACATTCCTGACAAGGTGCCAAAGGCCCTGGCCAGGGCTCTCTGTGTCTCGGGGACTGCAGGGACCAGGGCAAGGACAGCCTGAAACCAGGGCCGATCCTCTGGATTTGCAACACTCTGGGACAACTGGGGACTCACCCCACACCGTGGGCAGGACCAGAGGCCCTCCAGCACACTCCATCAGGGCGGAGCCCGTTGGTTTTGGCTGCTCAAACACCAAAGCTTTTGGAAAAGATGGGATGAGTTAAGTGGTTTTTCCTGTCCTGAAAGAGAGGAGAAAATGGAAATTAAGCACTGTGGAAGTCAAAGGCTCGTGGCTTTCACACTTTTGTTCTGATTGCTCACTCTAGGGTTTTATCCATAAAAAATGAGATGGTGACCCAAATAAAAGGCCCTTTTCCAACATTTATTCCCTACTTTTTCATACATGAAAAGGATGCCCATTTTTTCTTATTTGCATTCTTTGCCTAATTTTAACAGACCATTTTCATTCAGGCCCCACTTGTGAGTTATTCAATCCTTTGCCATCGGCCTTTGGACAAAGGAAGAGAAGGATCTGTCCAACACGGTGTCATCCAACGGGGAACAAGCCCCTGTACCATCCCCAGCCTGGGCTGAGCACGCTGCCTCACTTTCCCATTCTGGATCTGGCTCCAACCCAGTCTGAGTTTTCCCCTATTTTTTCATGTCTAGAGAAAGGAAATTGTCCTGGTCAGGGTGTTAAGACCTTAAGCTGCACATTGATCTGGGGGGGCTGTGACTGGGGATTCCAGCAGGGAATTCATGGTTTTACAATGAAAACTTTCCAGGAGCAGCACTGAAAAAGTTGGAGCTGCTGCTTACCACAAGGTGTCAGCAAAAGAGAGGAAACACAAAATGGGTATCCAAAACCAAGGATAAAATGATTCCTCCTCCTCTTAGTGGGACTGGGCTAATTCTGCCTGGAATGACAAAGAACTTCTCCTCAGACCCCAGAAGCCCTCGAAAACCAAAGTGCAGCGGAAGGAAGGAAGGAAAGGCACTCTGCCTCACCTGCTGGGGACAGCACAGGTCCTGCTGCTCCGGGGAGGGAATGTGTCGGAGCCAAAAGCCGCCTTCCCAGGCTGGGGGGGGGGGGCCTTTCCTGAAGCACCACTTCTGGGAAGCAAAGGGCTGTGGAAGAAATGCATGGGAATTTACAATAATAGTAATAATAGCAATAATAGTATATAATAGGGAAGAGCAGCAACGGACAACAGTAATTCCAGGAGGAGCAGGAGGGATGCTGAGCTTTAAACGAGGTTTGAGTGAGGCAGCATCTCCTGGGCTTTCTAAAGCACAGCTCCAGGCCTGGGATTACAGGAGCAGTGCAAGCTCCTGCTGTCCATCCCTGGATTTGCCTCCTGCCAGCACTCGGCACCTCGGGCATGTTTGGGTGCAAGTGCTCCAGTGCTGCTGCCAAGGGACTGGGAAAATGGGCATTAAACTCCTCCCACAGGGCTGGCTCTGAGCTCTGGCTGGGGAAAGCATTTGGCACCTCTGGCATTCCATGAAATCAGTTTCCATCATTTGAAGATAACTGAATAAACCCAGGGAGATAAATAAACCTTTCTCCATAAGGACAGCCCAGGGAATACACAATTATTCCTATGCCTGGTCAAACAAACAGCAGCCAGATTTTGGGAAGAGACTCCAGACTCTTGTCTCCCTCCCTGGCTGTAAAACACTTGCAGAGGCTTTGGAGTTCATACAAGCTTGTCAGGATTTGGATGCTTCATTTAAATTCTATTCATATACTAAGGATTGGAAGTGTCCTAAAGGCACCTCCACTCACACTTTAATTTTAAGCCCTCTACCACGTTGAATTGGATGTTCTTTTGTTAGGAACACCCCACCTCTGTTCTTTAGGTGCCTTCATGGGGAGAAAAATAAATGTGCACCAAAGTTCAGAATGCAGCTTCAAGTCAAGTTCCCTGCTAGGAAATGACTCCAGCTCTCTGTTACCTCGGCTGTTCTAAACACAGCCTGGCCCTTCAGGGCTGCAGACTCTGAGCTACGCAGCTTGTGAGCTGGCAAGTAACAGCAGCTGTGGTCTCATCCAACTGTACACAAAACAGGGATTGGGGGCTGCATTTGGATACATGCTGGCAGGTTTGGGCCACTTCAGAAAGCTTCATCCCTGTTTTTCAGAGATTCCATCAGGATAATGACCTTTCCACAAATCTCTCTTAAGGCACATGAGAACCCGAGTAAGAAAATGGAATCAAACCCTTTGTTCCACTGGCTTCACGCCCCAATTCCAATGGGACTGACAAGTCCCTCTCTTTAGAAGGCAACGTCTCCTACCTGGACCTGTGCCTCCCAGCCTTCAGTGGCCGCTCTCTCTGTCTTCCTCC
Source organism: Lycocorax pyrrhopterus obiensis (assembly GCA_014706295.1). Lineage (NCBI taxonomy): Eukaryota > Metazoa > Chordata > Aves > Passeriformes > Paradisaeidae > Lycocorax > Lycocorax pyrrhopterus. The sequence goes on from JACSVZ010000007.1 coordinate 7,675,265, forward strand.
TTGGCAGGTTGGCTTCCCATCCTGTGGAGCAAACACAGGGACAGTCAGCAGCCTGCTCATCCCAAACCTGGGCAGCAGGGATGGACCTATGGATGGTCACCCTCTGCTGGGCACCATCCCTGCCGCAGTCCATCCATTCCTGGCTTGCATCTCCTTTTAACGGGATGTTTAAACAACAAATGTTTGCTCTTGGGTTTTGGACATCAGAGACTCCTCGAGGCACTGGGCAAAGCTCCTGTTCCCACACCTTCTGCCTCCCAAAGCCCTGGTGGGCTGGACAGAGCCAAGGAAACGCCTCAGTTTCTGCTGGAAATTTCCTCTTGTGCCCATCCAGAGAAGCTGTGGCTGCTCCATCCCTGGAAATGTCCAAGGCCAGGCTGGATGGGGCTTAGAGCACCCTGGGCTAGTGGATGGAATGGCAGGGGATGGAATGAGGTGATCCTTAAGGTCCTTCCATCCCAAACCATTCCACGATTCCAGATGATTCCATGATTCTCCATGCATTTATTTTGCTTCGTTTCCTCTCAAATTCAAATTCCCAAA